>VYXH01005874.1:199241-246929 GCA_013397275.1 Burhinus bistriatus | reverse complement strand
CCCAACCCCTGCGATTCTGTGATGAATCCGAAGAAATTATTTTAATAACTAAAATTTGAGCATCTGAACAGCTCTAAAAAAAATTTACTTGTAAAACTGATTAAGTATTACACTCTTACTGAAACTCTGCACAACAGGACCAAGATTTTGAGATGTTTTTTTCCCCTCCAAAACATGCATAAGCAAATCAAATAAGCTTAGCAACATATACATTTAGGTCTAAGAAAGTAGCATCCAGGCATTCCTTAGGAATTGGCAAGAAAGATAGGAGTTTTACCAGCAAAACATAAATACAAATTAAACACTGTAGAATTTTAGAATAAATAGTAGAAGTGTTGCATATGAAAACATTTTAAGTTCTAGACTATTTTTCATTTTCTATTAATTTATAAAAAAGATCCTCCTGTTGCAGAAATAAAAAAAGAAGAAATACATCAGCTTTCCAGGTAAACTGATCCCTATCTATGGGAACAATATCTTCAAATAGAGCAACTTGAATAATGGCCATGTTTGGAAGTGAAACCACTAAAACCGAATAAACAGGAACAGAGTTGAGAATCAAACAGCATACATATGCTGTTTTAGCAGCTCAATATATACGATAATTTGGGCATACTATTTGAACATTTTTAAAAATTTGGTTTTGTTTTCTCTTCAGGACTAAGAATCTGTTCTTAAGAGTGCACATATATACATGTGAAGGTATCAACACTTAAATATACATTTTAAAAGCCTTTATATTATTTCTTTTTGGTAAATTTTAATACTATGCTAAAGAATGAGGCAGCTAGTTACAGTTGAGAGCCAACTGCTCTTCAAGATTACAAAAGATACTGAAGCATTTACTGCAAGCAATGAAGATTTGTCTAAGTATCTTAACATGTTTGTCCAAGTAAAACTGAGGTTTTTCCCCAAATAAATACTCATCTTTCAAAACTGCTTCCCCACTTGTACTGACACTCGCAGCTTGCTGTTTACAATTCTTCCACCACGATTAAAGACGAGACAAAAAACTCAAAGAGCCACATCATTCTACTCTGAGATTATCACTAGCTGTAATACATGAGTTCAGATGTTGCAGATTAGTCCTTTTTAAGTTTCAGTCAGTCTATAAAAAGCACCATCATTACAGCACATATGGGCTGTAGCACATAAGGACCCTGAAGCAAGAAAACATGATGCATAATATTATATTATGTCTGGGAGATGCTTCTGTTGAGACCATGGTGTTTGGCAATCAAAACATGAAAACTTTACCACAGGAGCTCCTCACACAGAGCTAAACAAAGTAAGGAACACTTCTCCCACATTCCTATGTAGTCACTGCGGAGAGACAGTAGTTGCAGCTTTACGGAAGATCATTTGTTAAGGTAATTTCTGTGTTTAACATCCACTTTAAACAGCAACCATGCTTACTGCTCAGTCTTTGCGAATATTATGTTCACTGATACATTCTTCAACAGCTTAGGGTTATCTGTTCCTTGAGAACCAGGAAAAAATTTTTCAATGGCACAGTACTGTCCCAGTAAACACTAAGGCATGACTAATGATGACAGTAAGTTTCGGAGAAAAGCACAATTCCATGAAAATAACCCTCGGCTCAAACTCCTTGTAAGTGACCTTCAGCATCAGACATCATTTTACATGTTTTGACAGGTTCCAAAAATTTGTTAAGACACAAAAAAATGAGGCAGCACTTGAGAAAATACTAACAGCAAACCAACGGCCATATTGACATCGACAGGAGTTATGGAACTGAATACAAATGAACACTGGGACACTGCACTATCCAAGTTGTCCTCACTACTTTGAAGCAATACTCTCCATTAAGTCAAGAAAAATCTCAAGACTTTTAATTAGGTCAAAGATGAAGAAAAATTAAGTCTCCAGCCATATTTTCCAAAATACTGTTTGCTCCTCACCTATCAAACTAGGACTCAGAAGATATCTTTATTATAAGAAACTGTGCTATTAACACCATTTCTACCAGATACCACAGTAAAAGGTTGTACATTCCAATAAAGTTAGTATGTATAACTAAACTTAAGTCATAAGCTTAAAAGCACTGAAGTAGACCTTTCTTCCAGGTACATAAACTGGTGTTACATGAAACATTGCTTCTCCCAATAAATCCTGACTAATTCATCTCATTTCTTAACACATGTTTAAGATGCTAATTCACTTTCAGAAGAAAGGTGTTTGCCATGCGCCATTTTCACACATGATTACAACATTTAGGAGTTTTAAGCCTTGGTTTAATAAGGTTGTAATAATACAGCCCAATTTTACCATAAAAAAAATAAATCAGAACTGAAGTACATTGACAGAAAAATCAGTTACTTCTCAGTATTTTCTTTTTTCTACAGCCATTTCCACAATAGTATTTCACTTCCAAATACATGAGCTTCTAAAGCTACTACAGCCTAGCTCAGGCTTCAATTTAAGTAATGTAATTAACCCACCAACATTTCCTCCCGCTTTTCTAGGCACTGCTTTAACCACAGTCCACTAAGAATTCCAGTCATCACACTGATAGTGATGCTCAAGTTAAATAAAACAAATTCTTTTATTTTCCTCCAAAGTGGAAGAGTAAAGCATAATGAAAAATCAAGAATTCATGTAAGTTCACAGATAAATATAGAAGCAGCTACTGAATATTTTAAAACAAGCAGAAATACATATAACATATATAACGGTAAGGAATTTACTGTAACAACATACAAATCTTTTGGTCATTATTCCATCACAGATTATTCTAGAATATATTCTAGAAATTATTTGTGAGACTACAAATGTAAGACAGATCTTTACACAAGTACACATCTCATCCAGTATTGGTACATGAAATAGCTAATGCAATATAAGTGTTATGAAAGCATTACAATTTTAAGACACATTGAGAACTGCAAATGTCACACCTAGGTTTAGTTTGTATTTCATGATCAGCCCAAATTTGTTAAATGAGCTCTTAGCATACACTTCTATTTTCACTAAAAATACACAACCAAAACGGAAATTCAGGAATATAAAAAGAATAATTCTATGGTCCTGTTCCATACAGTTTTTACCCATTTTGATTTGTCCTTCCACAAATTACCTGGGGATTGCTTTGCTCTAACTTCAGGCTGTTAAGTTTAGATGCACAAGAATATCAAAACATTGGGAATCATGAGAAGCATTTTAAATTGCACCTTTGCTTTGAAAAGTAGTTACAAAGCCGAGAGACAAGCTAGTTGTAATGTATCGACTGATTTGTAATAACTGTCCAATTGCACACTCTTAATCCGTAAGAATTATGGACTTTTGCAAAATCTTTTTCCACTGTAGGTTCACTGCAGGTTCAACTAACCTGACCGAAATTACTTTCCAGGACAAACTATAACAGCTTAACAGACATCACATAACTTTGTAACATCTCTGAGCTCCTGAAGTATATTAAAACAAAAATATAGAATATATAGCAGATCAAAGAACAGGTGCATTAGCAAGCATGAAAAGTCTTTACAGTATCTGTATCTTTCACAGACTTAATTTCTTCAGTGTTAATATAATATCTCCTTACTATCACACCTCTTCTGCCATTTCCACCAAATCTGACTTCTAACTTCTGAGTTATAAACTCAGATTTTTGTTGAGCTTTCTGTCATATTCCCTTGGATTTCTAGCCACCAGATTTTGCTCTGTGTGACAAACGGATCTCTCAACCTCCCTCTACCCCTTTTTACCACTTCTTTTCACAACACCACCTGCCTCTGTCACAAAGGCCACAAAACCTGCTGTACCAGGTCTTGAAAATTTAAACCACAGAACATTTAAAATTCTTCTAATCTGTCCACATAACTGTAAAACTGATATTTGCTTTATGTGCATCACTATTACTATAATGTGCTCTGCCTAGCCTTGAACAATGAAATCTTACCTCACTAAGGTACACATTCAGAATATTGCTGCTGGAAAAAATATCACTTCCTTCATACATAACTCTCCTTTCTATACATCCATCTAGCAGTTGCTCATCTGCGTACCGCTGCAATAAACAAAAGTACACAGGGTTGCTACCAGGGCACTCATGACTTATTCTCCCACTGACAATCAAGATGCCATCATCCTTCTCCCAACTGACTTACGTCAGTTCCCACCCTGCTGTCCTTATCTTCAGAGGAACTACCAAATATCTACTAAATCACTTAATTTTTGTTCTTAAGGTTCCTTTGCTGAGCTCCATAAACAAGAATTTCAACAGCAGGTAGACTGCCCATAATCTACCTGCTGATCAATGCCGGCTTAATGTCACCTTGTCTCAACTTGTACATGGGTTAAAAGTATGTTGACCCACAGAAACAATTTTAAATTGGTAATATTCGATTCAAACACCTACCCACAACGGAATTTCTGGTCCATTACTAAAGTTTGTATGCCTCTTAATACATATACTGTAACATGTCATAACTTTAAAAATTTCAGGTTTTTAAAGTAACCATACCAAGCTTTTTTTTCCCCCCTCGCTTTCCCATTTGCTCCAACTTTCCACTCTTCTCCATGTTTTGCTTTAACCTAGCAGGTTGTACAGCATGCTTTCCTACGCTGACCTCATTCTTAAAATCATAGAATCACAGAATGGTTTGGGTTGGAAGGGACCTTAAAGATCATCCAGTTCTAACACCCCTGCCATAGGCAGGGACACCTTCCACCATACCAGGTTACTCAAAGCCCCATCCAACCAGGCCTTGAACACCTCCAGGGACGGGGCATTCACNCTGGCTTTCTGGGCTGCAAGTGCACATCGCCAGCTCATGTTGAGCTTCTCATCAACCAACACCCCCAAGTCCTTCTCCTCAGGGCTGCTATTGATCCGTTCTCTGCCCAGCCCGTATCTGTGCTTGGGATTGCCCTGACCCATATGGAGGACCTTGCACTTGGCCTTGTTGGACTTCATCGGGTTTGCACAGGCCCACCTCTCAAGCCTGTGCAGGTCCCTCTGGATAGCATCCCTTCCCTCCAAAGCGTCAACCACTCCACACAGCTTGGTGTCACCAGCAATCCCACTGTCCACGTCGCGAACAAAGATGTTAAGCAGCGCCACACATTTTGTCTTAGAATCACGCTTCCTCTATATCATCTTCATTTTATTCTTTGGAGATGCTCTGATACACACTTTACTTATACCTCTTGTACCATTTCTCTTTTCATTCAGATGCAAATTGAGAACTTTATCATGCCTTCTCAGAAGTCGAGTCATTCACGCAAAGAGTCAAATGTTTCCCTTGCAGGAAACAGAAGATTGTTGGATTTTGTGTAAGATAATATCCCTCGTCTTATGCTTTACATTGTGAGTCAACATTCAGCTAAAAAGCTCCTGATTTTATTTGACGCTGTCTTCTCTCCTCTTAGATGGAGGAAGTTTTTAAATCATTTTTGAATTGCAAACGCCCTTAAGAATTGAAGAATCAGCAAAAAAAAGGTCTTTTGACAGCTTCTTCGTTTCTTAAATGTTTAGGAATCCACAAAGCTAGAAGGGGAAAGAGAACACTCCAATTCCACCTTTCTTGCTAGTGTCAGGGTGGTTCACCAAAACAATACCATCCTACGGGCTGACTGTGGGCTCCATCTCCAATACTTATGTCCTTGGTTAACCTTCACGTCTCCTGCAGTTTTCACAGGTACTCAAAAGTTTAAAACGATGACAACTGGTGTCAGCACTGTTCAAGCTGAATAGAAAGATTGATACCCGACAGTTTCAAATATGAGTTAGCACTGTGGGGACCTGACACAGCTACAAGCATTCAAGACAGTGGTGCTGCCTGTTGCAGATTTATGAAAATACTACATCCATTGGTATTTGATTCGTGTTCAGAATGTTGTGACCACTAGCAGGTGGAGGATCCAGACTGCTTTAAAAAAAATAAACTCACGAAAAAGCATATGCAGATATTGATGCTACTTGGCAGATGATTTTTCAAACACTGGTATAATTTAAAAAAAAAAAACAAGTCACAAACTACACCTGACAAATCATTAACTGCTTTACAATGATAGTCAATACAGCTCCAACTACATGTTGTATCTGTACACGCAACAGACACATTCATTTGACATCTTTGGGTTCTAAATAGACATATATGAGCTCTAAATACCAAAAGAAAAAATACTATTTTCCCATGCCCAACACAGAAACAATGGTTCTACAGCCAATGACTTCAAAGTACCACCACTCTTCAAAGGCAAGACTTCACTATTGCAGTTATACATGTGAAACCCAACTGCCATTTCTACCCTGGTTTCCTCAAGAACTGCATTATGACCAGCTTTCAAATATAACTCATTTTGGGCTCATCAGCCAGCTTTCTGGAAGATGCAAAAACGTAGAATAGCCAAGAAAGAGACCCAGCCAGCTTTGGAATGACAGTTGTCCTTAGGCTCACCAAAGCTGTCTACTGACCCATAAAGACAGCAGCATTGATTTGAATTAATTTTTCACAAGGTCCTTCAGGTGGCACAGGAAGAAAAAATTAAGAGTAATAAAAATCAGAAGCAAAACCAGTAGTTTCTGAGAAACAGTTTTAACTAGTTTAAATGATGTGGCTAATGAAACTGAAGTTCTGCTGGATAATTGACTTTCCAAATAGTCTTGTAGGCTCCTAAACAGTTTCCACAAGAAAAAAATTTCCATTCCTCCCCTCACTTCTAGGATTCATCTGACAACTGTTAAGCTTCTGAAACAGAACAAAACTACCTGCATAGGCAGAAGTCTAGAATTAACACTTTCTCTAAGAAAGGTCACTTGAAATACAGACAACACAGACTCTCATCAAGTTCAAAAAGCTGTGTTTCATCAGACATCTTTGAGCTCTAATACTGCAAGTTACAAACATTCATATTAAATTATGGAGAGCACCTCCAAAAGCTGCTCATTTGGCGTACCATTTAGGATGGTTCTATGTCATATTTTCAAGCATGCACCAACAAAAATATACTTATTTAAGGCTGTATGCAAAGAAACATATAATAGCATTATTTAAGTCCTTGTAGGAAAAACACATCCAAGACAAGTATAGAACCAAAACCTGCCAGGAGAAAAAAGTGGACCTCAACTGCATGCATCTCCAAAAACCCAAATTTCTAGAAAGTTGAGCATACTTTGCTGTAGCTTCTCTCCTACGTCTAATGCGAAGTTTCAACACACAGCTAATCTGCAATTCAATACAGGTCTTTTAGTTCACAGCAAGAGGAACCCTACTACGAATTTTGTGATGAGGTAGACAGGGCTGGAGATTTCCACAGTCATTTGAAAACTAAGACACCAATTATCAATTTATGAATCATAAAACCACTTAATCTAATGAAGGAATTCTTATTTACTCCTTGCAGATAGTGTTTAAAGGCCAAGATCAAACAGTACACTGAACTTAAAGACATTTCTTGATAAAAATCAAACACAGAAATACCCACACCTGGAAAAAAGATAGATAAGTTTCTGCATTTGAGAAATCCTTAGTAATAAACTTTCTAGATAACTAAGAGAACAATTTGCAGAAGATATCATTATTCACCCTTTCAAGGGAGGATTAAACTGCATTTTGAAAACAGGAATCTTAACAACTTTACTCCCCAGCGTTACTATACAACATAAGAAGCATCACACATTTAGAATTCCTAGACTACTTCCAGATTCACGCTACTGAGAGGAAGCAATGGCACAACACAACAAAAAGCAGAGAAGAAATCTCATCAAGTGTTGCTTAACTAGCACCTTAAAAAAAATACACAACACAAAAACAAACAACCAAACCCAACAGGTTCCTTAGATACCTTGAACAACTGATGACTCCAACAGACTCAAGAAATAAGTAACTCATAGGGTGCAACTTCATATGAATGTGAGCTGCATGTTACGCATGTAAGGAATGCAGAATTGGGACCTTACTTGTCACCTGCAATATTCCAGTTAGTTCTACACAGCAGTATTGTGTATGTAACACAGCAGTATATATTAAAGACAGAATGACATGTTTAATATTAGACCGGCAGGTACACAGTGAAGTTATTATTCCATTATTACTAAGGGGAGTTTTCTTAATTTGTCTCACTCCCCTCACTCTACCTCCAAACATCCTTTTTGTAAATAAGATTTAAGTACTTAAGTACACCATCACTATGAAGTGCTATTTTAAGTCAAAGTCTTTTTTTAATCATACAGACAACAGCAGCATAGTGCATATTAATTATTTAGAATGTATGCGCAATTACAGCATCTCAAGCTTGTGCGGAATGCATTAGTCCTCAGACAAAAAGCAAGGACAGGTATGGACAGTATTTTCTTTACGGCTGACTTACACAGTTGTGTTAATGCCATTCCTACCGGATGACTACTTAACGCACAAATCTAGACATGATGTATGTAGGGATTACGAACATAATCCTGCAGCCCGAAGATAATCACAGCAGCATTCAAGGACCTTCCTTCGCTATCCATTTTGTAGGCTGAAACCAGCATCAGATCACACACGAGCACCGGAGAGAAAACCCCCAGCAAACGCCTTCGGGCGCACGCGTGTGTTTACTCACCCGCGTCAGCGAAACGCGGCCCACGGTACCGAGGGACCCGCCGACCCCNGGGCTACCTGTATTTCTTGAAGAGCTGGTCGGACTCGCGGAAGCCGTTGTTCAGCAGCATGTTGATGCCGGCCAGCGCCAGCTCCGCGTCCTCGATGGGCAGCGGCGCTTCCCCGTCCTCCCGCCGCGGCGGCGGCTGCTCGGAGCCGGCCATGACGCTGAGGAGGGCAGCAAGACCCAGCCGGCTCTCCCCTACCCACCCACCCACTTACTTATTTATCTATCTACCCGCCCGCCGCCCCTTCCCGGCCGGCTCGGTGCCTCCTCGGGAGGAGCCGGGGCCGCCCGGTGCCGGCGGAGGCGCGAACGCGGTGCCCGCCGCCGGGCCGTGCTCCCCACCCCGTGCCCGCGCTGCGGCGACGCGGCAGCCGCCTCGCGCCCGCGAGCCCTCCAAAAGCGGCGGCGCCCGCCTCGCTCCTCAGGGCGCAGGCGCCAAAGGGGCCGCGCATGCGCGGGGAGCGGGCGCTCCAGCCGCCGGGCGTAGGGGCGGGGGGGAAGCGCGCGGTGTGTAACGGCCGCGGCGGGGCGGGTGTAACGGCCGCGGGGCGGCTTCTGTGGTGGCGGTGCCTGTGTGGGGGAGGGCGCTGGTTTACTTCCCCGCAGAGCCACGGACCGGCTTTGTGCCGGTCCCCCTGGCACCGGGGAAAGCACGGCGGACCCCCGCGGGAGGGAGGCGGGCGCTGATGCCCGGCTTGGGAGGGAATTTGTGTGCGGAGCTTGTTTGTTTCGTTCCCCTTCATGTTTTTTCCCTGGGTGTGGTTTCCCCCAACCCCGCACGCCTCTCCTCGTGGCTGCCGGGCGGGCTCTCCGCAGCCCTGAGGTGTCTCATAAAACCCGCTGGGGATTTTCATGGGTGGGATGTGGGAGCAGGGGCCGCAGACAGGCTGCGGGTGTGGAGTAATGAAGTCCTCCTCTGATAATGCAGCTTTTCCTTTTTCACAGAAATGGTTGGTGGATTTTTATATTTTTTTTTAAGTTAGTTTAGTCAGTGGCCGAGGCCACTAGCACAGAGATTGAAGTTCCTCATTTGTACAATGGTGACACTGTGACCCAGTGCACATCTGGGAAACTAGGGTTTCTCGGAATTTACTCCCTTACTTGACATCTAGCTCCATGAGCAGCAATGTGAACTTACCCGTGAAGCTGACGGCAAAAATCAGTATGTTGCAAGTTTGGTTTGGATACAGGCTAGTCGGGCAGGTGTTTCCGAGCACAGGATGGGTGAGAAAGTACACTTGCATAAATGAATCCATTCCAACCCCAAATGGCCAAGTACCTGGACACTGAAAATACACCCATGTTGTTTTCACTCCCCTTTGCAGGAAGAGGTTTTCTTTGCTGCTCTTAAATTTAGGTGAAGACAAAGGCTATTACCTACAACCTGATCTTGCTTCTTGTCAGCTAGGATGGTGCTACAGCTGCTCTTGTGAAAATTCAAGGATCAGATTTCCCCCCCGCACACCCCCCACTACCTGCTAGCATACAATAGAATGGGACCACATTCTACTTTTAGTAGCAACACCTCTTCCCTGTCAAGAATAACATCTGTCTTCCTGTGAATCGAGTAGCAATACTTCTGTACGTGTCTTACGGGAATCACTTCCACCGCCTCGGGAAATAGTCTGTACCAAAAACCTCTCAAGACAATGCTTTTTGAAAGGCAAGGATTGTCTAATGCCAGGCTTCTGAAATCTGTCAGGTGTGAGTCGGGCCCTTTGCCTGATTCCCAGTCCCTCCATCTTACCATTAGTGTGCAGAGATGGGTACTCAGAGGGGTGTTTAAAGAGAATGTGCCTTCTGTTACAATGCACATCTCCAAAACAGCATGATCTGCACAGCCTAGAAATCCTCAAGGGCTTGTAGGAAGTCAGCACAACGTGAACTGGGAATGACGTGTTCTCCCATGTATTTGCAGCTTATTTGTGAAATTTGGACTCCAGAAATTCAAGCAGCCTTGTTACAAGGGAGTTGCAGGTTGCAGTTTCACCACTTTTGTTCTCTGTTTCAGGCGTGTGCAAGACACTGCATTCCAGATGAAAAATACTACTTCTGTAAGGTTATCTCCCATGCAGGATTCTGTGGGTAGGGATTTATGGTGGAGCCGTTTCTAATATCCTTTCCCTTAGTCATATGTAATCAATTTGATCAGGAAGCAATTAATCTTCCTGTGGATTCCCTGAGAACTCATCATGGAGAAGGCTAACTCCTACTTCCAAGTACCATTTCTGAGAAGCAGCAAAGAGCTGCTCCTTTGGCTGTTTCCTTTGTGAAACATCTACACCATTTCTCCAAAGCTAGACTCCTATTTCCTGTCCCCTGTGCTTGAATAATAGTGTAGCAGGGCTGTGTGCTCTCTGCGGGTTTTTGGCCCCATGCACATGGAGCTAGAATTCATCTGAGATCTTCTTTCTAGCACCCAGTTGTTCCAGACCTTGCTGAGGGCTGACACTGATGATCTGTTTTCTGTGACAAATGCTTTTATTACTATGTGGTAGCTAGCTATTAATTTTGAAACTCAAGACATGAATAGCTAAATCAACTCTCTGGAAACACGGCTATAAATCTATGGAAAAAAATGGCAGAATGAAACTACATTTCAACTGCTCAAGTAGAGAAGTAACACATTTGAACACCAGTAATGAAGCAGTATGACATGCAGTTTGATCTCAACAGCTGAGCAGCAGCAGTTTTGTAGTGCCCGTGTTGTTGTGAACTGCACTGGAACCTCATTTTTGTGCAGAACTGGATTTGAAATCAGCAGGGCTGTAATTCTCCCTGCCTGCTGTGTAGCTGAGTAAGACGAGGTCTTGTGGTGGGTTACAGTTAGTTTGATTCACATGGAGGATGCGGTACTGCTGATTCAGTCTGCTAAAAATGGCCAGGGGAGTGAGGAAACCACAGTGAACAGAGCTGCATGGATGACTTGTACTTGCTAATCAAAGCTTGTATTTACTTCCCAGTCTCCCAGCACTCTAAATGTCTTTCTTGGTTTTGGTTGTTTTGTTTTGGTTTTTTTTGGGGGGGGCTTTTTTTTTAATTCTGGGTAGTATACTAGCATGATAGGCAGTCGTCAGACAGTAATTTCAGCAGAGGGGCCAGTCAGTGGCCAGCCTTCCACTTGCCCCCACAGCTCGCTGCAGTGCAGTATTGAATAACCCATACTACTGTGGCCTCCATTACCTCTCTCTCTTATGAAAAGAGATTGAGGTGGCTGGTTTGCAGTTACTTAAGGACAATAAAGTTACTGATGGTGAGCAAGAATTGTACTTTTAATAAATTAATGGTCTAAAATTTCCAAGACCTTTACTCTAGTTTCCCAGAAGTTGTTAGACAGAAAGCAAAGTGGCTGCAATATTCACATGCTCTAAGAGATACAGAATTGTGGTGGTTTTACAGCCCCTTTGCAGGACACTGCTGTTGTAGTTCAAGATAGCCTGTACATTTGAATATTCAATTGCTCAGCCCTTTGACAAGCTTTCCAAGTTTCAGCCCTGTCTTTGTGCTTCTGACAGGGAGAAGTCCTGCAAGTCATTGTCTTCACGATGGTGGTCCTGAGTCAAAAATTGTTTTTCATTGGTGCTTTTCCTCTGTAAGTCTAATTGGAATTTAGCCCTACTATAAACTCCATGAGCTACAGAGAATGGCAAAAGCTGAAGTAGCAGGGAATAAATTATTACAGAAAAGCATATTGATTTATGTAAAGCATCAGAGAGAAAAGAGTTAAAAACAAGAACAGACCTGTGTTAATATTTTCTTTAATATAATTTTCATACTCTGTAAATTAGGTCCCACTTGTCCCAGGGCTCTTCTCCACCATGTCTGGATGAGGCAATCTAACCCCTTGCTTCTGTCTCAGAGTGCCCTAAATCTGATTTTGCTGGGTTTCTTTTTACCTATCTTGTTCCAAAACTCTACCTCTGTCCTGGAACACCTCAATAAGCCTGGTACAATTTACACTTTTTAAGATGGAGATGAAATTTTAGCAGTGGATTTAGAGTATTTGATCATCAGCAATTAAGTTAGAGTCATTGCTCATTTAAGTAGAGAGAAGTAAAAACCATTAGAATGGAATTAACTTTTTTTCCTCTCTGTTGCAGAAAGTGTGACTGTGTATGTATATAGTGTTGAAAATACTAGTTAAAATCATAAAGACATCTCCCACACTTTTTCAGTCTCAGACACAAACCTGCAGAATCCTCCTGTAATTTTGAATTCCTGTCAAGGATTTGCTATTCTAGTTAAATGTCAGGTGTGGTCCCACTGTTAGTTATGAAGGGGTGTTATAGCCAGCTTTTCCACACCAGCTGTTAGAGGGGTCTTATGTGTGTCAGTAACTGCCAATAATGGCTAGTGAATACATAAATAGGACACAAAATGAACTTCACAAGTACATTTATAAGGAAATGTACTTTTTAAGTAGCTAAAGGCACTTGTTCTTGGGCTTTGTGCCTCACACTGTACCTCTGAGTTTTGCAGCAATGAAGGTGCCTGCCTATTGTGTCTTATCACTTAAATATTTATGAGTGGTGAGCGCTACATCTGTTACCATCATACATTTTCCATGCAGCACAGCAACTAAGCAATACTACAAAGCCAAGCTAATCTTCAGAGCTGGCTCTCCACGTTTTCCTATTAATATGCATTGTCATTTTAAGGGCTAAACCCTGCCTAAGGACACACACATGAAATGACTATTGAAATTACTTGTCCGTTCTGTCAATAGAGAAGGAGTAAGCGTATATATATCCTGGTAAAACAAAACAGGCTCAATGAGCCTCCTCATCCAAAGTATTCCAAGGATACTGACATTGAGTCTTTTGACCCTTTCCTCTGATTAAAGAGCGTTACAGTAATAACAGTTAGAAGAATAACCTCCATTTGTTGCAGTGGACTTTACTCCAGAATCAACTACTCCTTCCTCTCGCAAGCTTTCTGTTTTCCCTGCCTACTTTTCACAGGAAGCCTTTCATGTATGGAGAGATATCAGATGGAGTGTGACTGATCTCTCAATCTCTCTTGGTCAGGGCAGGTAAATTGCTTGGAAAGGCAAAAAGGAAAGTGAAAGATGAGACAGAGCAAGTAAGAGCAATTTCATATGTTTTTTCATATTTTGATTCTATTTTATAATGTTTATTTTTATCCACACTTATTGTTGCTCTGGACCTAATATATAATAGGATAAATTCATATGCAGTCACACAGAGTTATTTTTACTGCAGCATATGAAGGTGTATAATTTTTGCTATATAAAAGATGCTAAATGACAGAGCTTTTTAGTGTTGTGGGTTTTTTTTTCCGGAATGTGCTAATGGCCCAACATATGCACACAGTTCCAGAGAAAACAAAGGAATACACAAGTACTAAATACTAACAGCTGCTCTGTTCAGGCAGCAGCCACATGCTGGCCTGTTTTATGAAAATTAATTGGAAAAACGTCCACACAAAATAATCATCCTACTTGAATTTTTAAGAGCCAATTTAAAATGTTTTCCTTTCAGAGGAGTGACTTCCTACAGAGTTCAGATTTACATTTGGTTGTAAAAGTACCTGCTCTGTATTGCCAGACAGCATGAAATGTAAAGCCCAAAGTGATTGTCAGAAATGCGTGAGTTCTAGCCCAGTACTTCCTGGGGACTCAGAACAAATTCATCTTTGTCTAAATGTCCTTAAAATCTTTTCAGTATGGAGAGTCTGCAAATTAATTTCGCTCTTCTTGCTCCAGTGACCAATAAAAACGATTGCATCTTTGTTACAGAAGCAGGGGGGTAACAGCAAATTAAAACAGGTGAACTTAATGGTTTTGTGTATGGAGAGTGAGGTAGGCTGTCTTGCCCAAGCTGGAAAATATAAACATTATTTGTCCATTGTTTCTACATTATGGAGTCTTGATTGGTACCCTATTAATCTTTCACTTTTTAGAACAAATAAGAACTTATTCACTTTGACCTTTCACAAGCAGGCCATAAATTTTAATACTCTAATCATTTTTGCTGATCTGCTTTGGAGGTTCCCTCCAGTTTTCCTGCATTTTTCAATTGTGCATGAAGTCATTTCACAGACCAGATGCATTTGTGAAGGATTTTCCTCTGTATATTCCTCTGCATACATGTATGTGTATCTAAAGATATGTGTAGCATTCACCAACAAATTATTTGCCCAGTTACTGAGGATATGCCTTTGTACTTTCAAGCTTATGATGAAAAATGAGTAATCAGCAAGGCGATAGATAACCTGTGGCAAACACATCAGCCTTAATAAACACCCTGTGTGTTAGTGCTCCACCCCAATCCTTGTAATTTAAAATACCAAAAATCCTTGTAGTACATCTTTTGAAAAGCTTGGAATGTAATAAACATAGTATCTTGCTAAACTTATTTTCCTTTTCCTAGTTTAGCAGTAAATATTTTCTCACAGGTGTCAAGCAGCTTGATACATAATGCGATTTGAAATGAGATTATTTAAAGATTACTTGTCAGCAAAATTTGTACTTTTCTACTTCCATTTGGGACTTTAGGCATTATATGTGTTTTATATTTAGCATCATAACATTTTTCACTAGCTTATTTCTCAGTCCTTCACTACAAAAATAGAATGGCCTCTGTTGGGCTACAGAGGTTTTATTTTGACCATGTTAGACATCATGTTTGTTTTTCAGTTTTGAAATCTGCACTTTTTGGCCCCCCTCCCCCCTCCTTTTTCCTAGCCTGAGAGCAGGGAATATTTTGTTAAAAATTTTAGAGACAAAAAAGTCAGTAGATCCCATTGACAACAGTTTTTTGTGACACAAGACAGAAGCTTATGTAGACAGATTGTCCGGATAATCATCTAGAGGAGACTGGGCAAGGCTGTGTGACCTATAGCTTTACACTCCTCTTTGAAAGACATTCATAACTGCAAAGACCAGTAGTTGAGGTAAACAGAAAGGAAGGCATGAAAGAAAGACCTGGTGAGCTTATGGTTGGGTACCAAAGGCAGCTAAGAGCTTAGCTGGAGAGGCAGAGGGAGGTTATGAAACAGCCATGGCAGAACTGTGACTCTCCCTTTTCTGGTATTAGCAAAACTGCAAAGAGTGGGTTCTTATGCAGATGTCCCTTTTGTCCTGTTCTCACATTTTCTTGTTGCTGTAGGCTCTTAGATGGGAATACCACTTCAAGGTCTAACAAAGCATCACCACCTGATAGTCATATGTCACTCATATATGAGGAAACCTAGGCTCACCTGTGTCTTTCAGCCAGCCACTTAAATTCTCCATGCATTTGTTCTCTTACCTATTGATGGGGTTGTAATGCACAGTAATTTTGTGCATTAACATCAGCGGTGATGCTACATCAGGGCATTCAGTAGTCCATGAGTGCCTCAAACTAAAGCAACTTGACGTCGTGTAACTGGAATAGACCACACAGAGTATGTTCATTTGAGCAGCTCTGTCAGCAGTGTATATGCCTGCAAAGACGGTGAGCTTCTTCCCTTGCATATACGCTGTGTTAGCTACTGATATCTTTGTCCCTGATTATTTCAGTTCCTTATGTTTTGGGAGTTTAATCATGTCTTCAGGAACATAGTGCTCTGTTCTTTACAAAACTCTTCACTGAGGCTTGCACACAGAGACATGGCAACTGGCTTTTAAAAGAAGCAGTATGATCTGCAGCATATATCATAAGACAGAAAAAAGCCTAAAAACCATATTGAGAGACAGATGCTACCCCAGATATCAAAGTTTTTATTTCTGGATACTAGCTTTTCATCTGTGAAACTTGTGCTTTGCTCTGAACACTTGCTGCTCACTCAAGAAAATAACTAGTTGTACCATTTAACTTAAAGAACAATTTAATTTGTGAGGAAAGTCATTGTGTCTATTTGTATAAATCTAAAGTGAAGGGATCGTCTTCTATTAAGGGTGTATTCAGACAGTATGTATATTTATGTACACTCAGGTTACAGCATTATACGCAGGTAACAGCTAAATAGAGCCACGTGCTTAAATAATCTTCATTCTGTTCTTCTCTGCCTTAATTTCTTGTTCAATAGTCATAAACATTAGTTTACATGAATGGACTGTCAGTTTATATACATGGAAGATTCTTCACATTTTGATGTGTAAAACTATAAAGCAGACATAAAAAATATACGTTTGTCATTTGGTGAGATTATTTTCCGTATCTGACAATTTAAAAGAGAATTTAAGAGCATGGAAGCTGATGCTTGACCAACTAGATTTTGAGTTGACAGTTCCATAATGATATTAAGCAAAACCAGGAATGTATGTGTTATCTCCTGGTACTTAATGAAACAAGCAGCATGTGGTTGACTGAGGTTCCCATTCTCTAAACTATTAAATGATTTCTCTTTTTGCTTACCATTAGGTTTTCCTATTCTTCCACTTCTGGAAACTTAGGCCATTTATTTGGAATATGTACTCTGTCCGAATTGGTTTATCAGAATCAGTTCCCACTATGGGAAGTGGCATCATTTGCTCTGCAAGTGAAATGCTGCATTGCAGATAAAAGAAGACGGCAAAGTCAAGAATCTGTGTGCATGTAATGGTATCCACAGAAGTGACTTACCAATCTTAACATGCAACAAGATTTTTATTAAAGTAACAGCAGAATAACAAATTTAATAACCCTTCTCTTTTTTAAAGTGTATTTGTATTCTGAAAGCACTCCTGCACTCAAACAGCACAGTGCCTTTTAAAATCACATATTGGGTGACTTACTCTGTACTGACTCACTATTTATTGTTCTACCAACAGTGTTTTGTGAGGCTGAGAGCTACGTACTGGGCCAGCATCTTAAACTGAGTTGCGTAATTTTAGGCATTATGAGTTACGCACAGCAGTAACCAGGATAATACAGTGAGAAAAGCTGTGCTTTTACTGCAGGCCATTTTTTCAGAGTTCCTCTTCCAGACATAGCACAAGGAGAAATCATCTTTTATTTTCTCAGTGCACTTTCCCATTTTTCATTGCATTAGCATTTTTCTCAGATGCTTTTTTCTACTGCAATTCATCCAGCAAGTGTTCCTCTCTTTTTCCTTCCATCCCTTTCATTTTAATAGCTCTTGCACTTACCTGCTTTTAGAGGGCTTATAAGTCCACAAGCACACGTAAATACATGTTATGTCATGTCTCACATCTTTTTATTTTATATGCCTTTCACTTGGGGTTCAGCCTACATTTTCTTCTTAGGTTCTCAACCTTCAAATCACACAAAGCACCAACAAAATAGTTCATATATGTTAGTTTCCTTGGTGCAAAGTAGAAACTAAGAAGAAATATATGAGCCCACCAATGTGTCCAGCTGATCACAAAAGCAATGAGTTCAATAGAGATTTCTTCCAGTGGTGGCACCAAGACACTGAAAAATAAAAAGGTGAAGAAATGCTGGCAAATCTAGTGTCATAGATCCAAGCACTGTCTTACCATCATGATGAGTCTCAGCATCGTAATATGGAGATGCCAGGAGCTAACCACAGTATGTTTGGGTAACTCAATACTGAAAGGGATGTCACAAAAGCATTTATAATGACAAATTTTCCCTGTAATTGGAAGCAGGAGATAATTCCCTGTGGCTTGTTCCTTTCTTGACTAAGGCCTGCTGAGAACACTGCACAATGGTATTTCTATAGCTAGGTTGTAAGGTGGTCTAATTATTCCAGAGGACTAAAGTGTAATCCAGTGCTGCATCCATCTTCAGGGAATTAGTTCAGTGAGTTTTTTGCTCGGAGCCCAAAGCTAGGCTGGCTGCTGCCACGTCTTCTTACGGCACGTGTTTAAGATGATGTGTGGGTGTGTTTTTGTTTGGGGATAACTAACCCCCCTCCACTGATTATAGAAGGACAGGCTAGAGTAGATACCCAATTTTTATACAACTGAAGTTGTAAGATGAGTAACCACACTGCTCCACAAATGCTATGGGTCTTATTGAAGTCAGGTAGCTGTTACATGGCAAGTACCAGGGCTACCGGCCAGTTCCATGTGAACACAAGTCTGTATAGCCATTCTGTTTGCTTAAAATCAAGTAGGGCCGCATATTTTTTAACTTTCTGAGGGTCCCAAATGAAAAATAATGAGTTCACCTACCCTAATACTAAAAGCCTTAACATTTTTGTCTGGATTTGGTGGTGGAATGTGCTCCCATAAGCACAGCTATGCCTGAAGTGCAGATGCGTGTGACAGTGCTTGTTGGTGCCAGCCAGGGTTGTTCTGTGCATTGCTGTTACAGCACATTCACAAAAATCCTACAGTAGTATTCCCCACTGAAACACAGGAGACTTCATTTTACCTATATGAAAAGCAAACTTTTGTTTTCAAAAAGTCTTGATCAGGCGGCTGGGTTATACAATGAGCAGACGCAAAGGGCCACATGCAATAGTCACTGTTGTCCAGATTGTGAAGCCATTCCATTGAATCTAATCCCTGCTTGAGGCATGGTGGGCCCTTTGATCACGCTCCAGCCCTTTCTTCTCCAACTTGCACCTGCCCTTGCTGAAGCACGCCCTCTGTTTCAGCACACAGATAAATTAAAAGATATGATGCTAGAGGCTGAAATTTAGGAACAGGCAACACAGTCTTCAGTTTTCACCAAACTAGAAATTCATTGTGCTTTCTAAGTGACTCTACACTGTGTCTCTTGGTTGCAGCCCTGAGCTACTTCTGTTTTACCTGTTTAGAAAATTTGACTCTCTTACAGGAGAAATGAGGACACCTATCCTAGGCGACAAAATGCTACCTATGGCTTCATTGCCAGGGGACTCTCTACAACTGAAAAGACAGGCACAGGATATATGTATTTACTTGACATGATAAGATTTTATAATATGTCCTTCATAGAAGGCCAGGGATGGAAACTGTACAGCAAATGTAAACTTCATAGGTGCGGGGAGTAGGAAAGCCAGTATTTGCCTGGGGCAACTGTAGGGAGGCAAGGGTCAGCCCTATAAAATATCAGCAGTCAGAAACAAATCTCCCGAGCTCACTTTCCTCAGATCCGAGCGGAGGAACCAGGAACAAAACCTGCTTATAGCCCTCAGCTAAGCTGGGATGCAGACACGGGCGTTTGGATTTGAGTCACTTGCAACATGTCTTACGCAGACAGCAGTTTCTACTAGAAATCGATAGATCAGAGGAAGTTCATGCTAGTCAAAGTTATATTGAAGGGTTTAAGCTCAGCTGTACAACTGTCTTCACAAATAAAACGGAGGCCAGTGCTCGGTACCTCTCAGAGATGCATGGGTGAGAGGGCTCTCTGAGGGGAACAGCATAGGCAGGAAGGGGCGTGAAAAGCTATCTTACGACTAATTGCTGTTTGCAGCTGCAGATAGACACGTGCTTAATTATCTGCTATATGCATGCAAATTTGGTTTGCTGTCACTAGAGTCCAGATGTTCCCTTCCATTATACCAAGTACAACAAACAAAAGGAAAAGGGTCAGAGAGCAAAATAACAGGGGCCAGGAGTAGCAGCTTTGTGCTATTTTCCTTCCTGTCATATGCTGGGCCTGGCCTACCATTTTCCTGAGCTCCCCAATGCAGGCAGAGATTTGTGAGTTCACAGGCTGGGAATCTGGTCAGCGAGAAGCTGTTCCGCCCAGCTCCCCTACCAGGGCAATGCCGGGGAAGGGGTGCAGGCAGGCACCCAGCCCCACAGCAGGCAGAGTTTGGGCTGTGGAGGGGCTGGGGCACCAGGGGTGCCGTGCAGGCACGCAGGAGCTGCCCAGGAGTGTAGCACTGAGTCTGGAGTCAGAAGGGAGCAGTGGCTGGGCTCCTTGACACCACCACGTAGCCTGAAATTGTTCAGTCAAGCTAACAGTCATCACAGTTTCTAACTAGCTTCTCTCCTGTAGACATTTCCCTTGGCAGGGGTAAATCCTCTCAGAGCAGTCTTATGGCTTACTTTTCCTTAGGTACCTTTCCTTCTTCAACTATCAAGTCTTTTTCTTTCTATCCATCCTCTAGGCTCACATCTGTTCTTTAGGTAACTTTTTGTAGCAATAAAAAAATACAGTATTTTTTCTCAGAAAGTGAACTGAAACATTCTTTGTAGCAAAGTCCTTTTCGTAAGATCTATACACTGTGTTCCCAACATTTAAAAACAATAAGCTACACAAACACAACTAGATCCTTTTCTTCTATTAGTCCAAATCCAGGAACAAGAGAGCTATGTTAATTTATACTGATCATGCACCTGGCCTTTATTCTGTTTGATGGCATTCAGTGTCTCTTTGGAAGATTTAACCTATTCATTCCATTTTAATTAAATAACAATGATGATCATTAGAGGTTGTGTGGTGTCTGTTTTGAATTAAATTTGTTCTGAGTATATACATCACGTTGATTAGTTTTATCTTTTGTGATAAATGCAATATACATAGATGCAGTGATCACATGTCCTCTTAAGTGGCTCAGCAGTGGGAACATTTCCTTCCTTTAGCATAGCAATATCCAGTTACAAGAATCTGTCTAAATGCAACTTACCAGTTCAAAATTTGGTGCTACTCTTCTGCACACAGGGATGATGAAATTCCCAGAAGGGTTTTCTTTTATTTAAGCCTGGTAAAGGCATAGTGGGATGACCACAGTTACTTCTGATTTTGAGCAGCATGGGAAAGGGCTGAGCCTGGGCAGGCTCTTCGGGCATTCAGGCTGGCTGGTTCATGGGTGGTGGTCTGAGACCACCCCCCCAGTGCTGCCTTCACCACTGACACTCATCAAGCAGAATGGTATATCGGCGTGGTCTTCTTGCTTCCATCCCTATTGCTGATGCAAATACCCTTTCCATTTGAGTGAAATTTCCATATATGTATCTTTGCATAAGAAGGGTTATCTTAGGTTTTCTGGAGAGTGTGTCCTGTCCATTTACATAAGAAGCAGATTTAATCTGCAATAACAATTCCCTATAAACCTTGGCAATATCTTAGAATACATTTTTTATAAACTGTATGTAAGATTTTCTGCATGCTTTAATAAGGTGTGTGAGCCAAAGTCCTGTGACGTGGTTAGATCTTTCAACTAAGCCACTGAACTTTGGATCACGCCTACGTGTTTTCTTGGAGAATTGCCCAGAGTACCTTTAGCTTCTTTACTACTTAGGTTACTGGCCCCAGGGGTACGTCATTACATTTCATTTAACTGAGTACAGCAAAGGAAAAGTTAGAACTTTATTACTGATTTGACACCATGTTCTTAGGTAAATTTTATTAGTTGAAAACTTGCCTTAGCCAGGGGAATCATTACCCAGGTGTATTACTCTCTAGGTTTGCAGCATCCGGACAGTAATTCTAATCAGAAAGTAATCAGAAGGATTTAGAATTAAGATTTATGGCAGGTACTGTTACCTAACAATATAAACCCTCTATTAAGTAATATCTCATGCTGATAGATTTTGGCTCATTATGTTATTAACACATTGTTAATTAAAACTGCATCTGCAAGAGCTGGACATGGAGCCATTTATTTCTGTATCTTTTAAAATTATTCTCTTCATTATGTCTTCAAGCTTCAAAAAACAGATCTGAACAGTTCCTTCTGGATTGAAATTCTAACAGTCTTCTTCCATATTAATTTATAAACTACTGACATTCCTATGAATGCAATTATTCATTCTTACCAGTGCATAGACCTGCTGTGACAGGAATCTTAGACACAGGCTCCCGCACAATAGAGAAATCCGTTGCTGTTCCCAGTTTAAATATAACTGAACAGAGACAAAAGATCATGATGCTAACTATCTGTCTTTTTATTCTGGGTAATAATGCAGCAGCGCTCAATCTTTATCAATGAGTAGGTGACATCTTAACAAAGAAAATGCATCTCATGGAACATTTCACATATGCTTCACATTCAGAACAACCTGTAGGAAACACAGTAATTGGATGAGGTGCAAAATGATGACAGGAGTGTGTTTAAAAAAAATCTTATATATTTTGAATGCTATCAGTTGCAAACCAGGAGACACAGTATGATTTGAACAACAGGTCATAGTTTGGTTTCATTGCTACAGAGGATCCCCAAAATTGACAGAGAGAACATAAAGACTCATTGGTTATTTTGCATGCAATTCTGTATACTCAGAGGATGCTTCACTGCAGCTCTGGCAATGACCAGCCTCTTGCAGTTTTGAGATGTCTGGGCCAGCTGCACAAAGAAGGTTTATGCTTATGCCTTGCAGTCTTAATGCCCTCAGGAAGCTATAACATTGTATTATGGCACTATCCCCTTTAACGTAAAGTAGTTCCTTTTGCCAGGGACATCCATTTAATGTATTTTTAGAAAATACAAGACAGATTTACAGAAGACTGGACCATTGTGCCCTAATTTTCCTTACATCATTAGAGAAAGATGCAGGAGTTTTTTTTTAAATGAGGAAACCACAAAGAGAATGGTAAGAGGCAAAAAGCGTGGCAACAGTTCATTACAAAGCCATAATGCATTTATAGTATTTTCAGTAAGACCACATTTTCCAGGCTGTTTTATGAGGGCCAGAAAGGAAGCAGAGGGGTGAAAAAAACCCCCAAATTCACAGAGGACTCCAGAAGAGGCAAAGCTACTAGCAGGAGGGAGAGCTAAAATGAAATGTCTCACAGGTGACTCCAAAGAAGTGGTTACAAAACAGGAGAAAGTTAACCCACCTAGTTCATTTTGCTGCCCACAGAGTGAAAAGTCAATGGCTCTGTGTTTTACGTGAAAGCTCCACAGTGACAAAAACACAGACCTTCAAGCTCAGATATGAGAAGACTGTCAAGAAGTTTTAATTGGAAGCTTTTGTTCTTAGAAACTTAAGTTACAATATCATTTATAAGCAATGAAAAGGAAAAATGTTTTCCTTGTATATATGTGCTTTTTTCTACAGTGAATGTATATTTCCTTCTACAGTGCCCTGTGATCTATTTCATTTTATGTGCCTGCAGTTCTCAGTGTTAGGCTTCCTAACTGTCTTTCACCTCCCATTAATCTGGCTGCGTTTTGAACTCACAGACCTTGATGTCGTCCACCTCAGATAACATGATCCTATTAAATCTAATCCAAATTAACTGGAGGAGAACCCTTTGCCCTTGATATTTCTATGGACAAGAGAGAGATTTGGCACTAGCAATACCAACGTGGTTTAGTCTGGAGAGGAAATCTGTTCTCCTTATGTAATTGATTTGGGATTCAGATGAGCCATTATGGCAATCTAAACACACTGTTAAAGAGTGTGGGTTTTTTAGCCATGCGCTCTCGGTGTATTGAACACTCTATTTGATCCTTTTTCATTAAACTTTTCCAAACTTTCCTCAGAAGCTTGCATTTCAAGAGATACAAACCATATAGGAAAATCTTGCCAGCAGACATTAACGTTTCTTTGGTTATTACTTCTAATTTTAAGGGGAATGAAGCAAAATGCAAGCTTTGCACCCTTGAACACAAGCAATGAGTAATAATGCAGGCTCAGAAAGGATGACTGGAATTGAGAGTTTTTTACCATTGAAAATATATAGTATTACTTAAAGGCTTGAATAGCAAATAGTAAAGACAACTAGTGAATAAAAAAATTACATTATCCCTCTCCTGTGGGAGTTATTTACTTCTATTCTAACACAGGAATTGATAGATTTGAGGGTCCACCTGAAATGCTATAGCCAAAGGAGGTAAATAATCCATGGAAGTTACTGTCAAATGGCAACACTTGGATCATGAAAGCCTTGGAACTACTACTTATAACAATAAAAAAAAGCCCATGACACGATGTTTACCCAAGGCTAACACTGCTATTTATTCTCATAACATTTCATCTTACTACAAGATTTAGTTACTTCTGCTCCGCTATAAAATGTATTGGGGGGAATTGTTTCTTTTGACTTTAACAAAGATCTTTCCTGGTGAACCTGAAGAGAAGGAATTTTTACAATTGAAATTATGTGTACCATTCATGACTTGAAAGACTTGAAAATTTAGGCTCTTGTATTCCAGAAGTTGTTTCCCATATGAGAAAATTCAGAATAATCTAAGCACAGAACTGACAATGCATAAAATACAGTTCAGAGTCCATGTGGATTTCTTCAATAATAAGAATTTTTCATTAGACTAATCTAAACAGGACTTCTTCCCTCATGTAAAGATTATCCACTGGCTCATCAAGATTGAAAAGCTTTTTACAAAGTGTTCATCAGCCTAGTATAGACGTACCTATGTTAAAGTACAAAACCTGAAACTCTAGTTGGCTTTTATTGGTGGTGACAGCCTGACTCTATGGAAGCAATACAACTGAAGAAACTATGGGGTAAAAAACAATCACCCAGAACCTTAAAAGCAAAGACACTTTTCTATTTTTTTGTTATGCATTAGGATTGTACTGGAATTAATACTTGCTAGTCATTATAACTTACATTTATGCAAGTCTTTATACATTTTTCATTTCTTCTTGTCAGCATTAAAACTACTTCTGATAAAATAGAATCAGATGGAAGAGAATTGAAATCCAGGACTGGCTCCAGGTTGTGATGCAAAAATCTTTGCCATGTTTACTTTTTCTGTGGGGGGAAGGGAAGACAGAAAAGGCTTTTTTGTGACTAGGGAAAATCTGCTCCAGAGAGCAGTCTGGTGGGCCTGAGATATGAAATGTTACTAGAGAATTTCTTGATAAAGTTTAACTGTTCTTCCTTTCTCCTTGTGGAAGTTTTCAGTGCCAACTAAGGCCAGTAAGTCAACTGAGTATTTCCACAATTTTGGCCACCTGAATATTTGACAATCTACTTCAAAGGCAGGGGGCTTTACGCGTAGAAAGGGTTCAGATGTTGCTATCTGAAAAGACGATTTTGGAACCCCATCACCTCTAGGCTGATGGGTGTTTCTGTCCCACATGACAGGCAGCCCTACAGGAGAAGCTGTTTCTGCAGAGCATCTCCAGAGAGAGGGCTCTGCCATTACATGCCAATCGCCTGCTCCCTCAGAGGCCTCAACCCCGGCATGCTTTCACCGTATCCCATTCCCTCCAAAACTAGCTCTACAGCTGAGAAACCTCTGCATGGACAGATTTGCCTGTAACAGTTGCCATAAAAGAAAAAGCAATGCAAAATTTGGTGCGAACAGCTTTCTGACACTTTTGCCACCCTGCAAAGCTGCAAAAATTTGATAAGGGATTAATGACCAAAGCCATAAGGGCTATTGGTCTGGCATCTTCTATTAATCCAGCTAGCACCTCATTCCAAACACACTGAGGACATGCTGCTGCACCTGGAGCAAGGCAGCAGTGGAAGATGGGAGCAAACATTGCATTAGGTGGGAAGGAGGGTTTGTTTGCATCACTGTCTACTCCCACCTAGGACCAGCCTTAGAAAATGTTTTAATTTTGCAAAATTAACTGTCAAAATGCTGCTTCTGAATGATAGTGGAAGAAGCAGCCATGTCAACTCTATTCAGTCCAGCCCTGTATTCAGAAGAATAAAGCAACTGGGTTCCCCACCCTCCACCAAGGGTCACGGTCAGGTACAAAGTAAAGGTTTGAATGTCAAAGAAAACAGTTTTGCTGCTTTAGTCCTGCAATTCATGCTATGTGACTGTAGCAGGTGCAACTGCTGTTCCTAATATAACTTGTCTTCATTTAACCAGAAAAAAAAAAAAAAAAGCCTATGGAGGAACTTTCTGGCTATGAAGACTACAAGAAAAATTACACTTTTTGAGGTTTTTATATAACCAAATTCTAATAAGCAGAGATGATGGACTCCTGCTCATTCATGCAAATCAGCTTCTTAAAGCTACAGAAATTATTTGCATAAAGCAAGCAGGATTTAGCAGCCTGTAAAAAGCACATAAAAGAAATACCAGGTTAAAATAACTGAACAAGAAAGTGGATGGTTTTAAGAACATACTGCATTTATTTGGCCCCAGAATTCCTAGCATTGTAACAAACTCCCAGAGTTTCACTCCTTAAAGTGCTTCAAACTCCATTTATATTATTATTACTTTTAACATTAATGTACATTTCTGTATAAACATCAGTCCAAAGAGATTTATATTTTTATAAAATTCTTTATATTAGTGGATCAAATTTGCTCTCAAGATGACCAGCATTAAGGCAAATTTCCAAAATTAAGACACTGGCGTTACTCAAATCTATGCTGTTATGGGTGAGAGCAGAATTTGGCCCAGCAGGGTATATACAATTATATTTTCTGCATATATTTCAAAAGGCACAACGGATTACCTTGGAAGTCAATAACATTTAAAAGGGAGTTTATCAAAGCAAATACTTTTAATTTGCTTTGGTGCAGTCCACATCCTGAGGATGCATTTGCTCACCAGCTGTTCTGAATAACCAGCCTGATGACAGTGACACAGTGATCAGCAAAAGGGGAACCCACATTGCATGAATTCACATGGTACTTCAGCAGACTCAACCCGATGTGTGTACAAGTACCATAACAGCAAAAGTTACTTCGCTGGGCACCCGTGCAAACTCACTACACCATGAACCTCTGAAATTCTCCTGGTGGAGACACGTTTGTCATTGATGTTAATATTCCGAAGACAGCCAAAAAATGGGTCTTTAACTGGACGCCACAGTGTGTCCAAATTTGCTACAAAAAACAAGGTAGAAAGATCAAATTAATAAAATGAGAATGGTTTTAAAGAACATTAATTACTGCAAGGCTTTCAAAAGAGGGGGAATGATACAGAACTACATGCATGAATGGGACCTTTGTTTTGGAAAGGAAAAAAAAGCCATGTAGATACATGAAAAAGTAAGCAACAATAATATTACCTGGAACTTTGCCAAAGTAGAGTGGCTGATGCACCTGTCTAGGAGTAGAGGGTAGAAGTCCAGTGGTATAGTTACTCTGTGTGCCCACCTCTAGCTGCACCGTGTTCTCCTTCTGAGAGACTGCGAAGAAGCAGGTAAATGAGTACTCCCTTCTCAACCCTATTAAAGAATCAACTAGATATGGTACTATTTTTAAATAGCATCTGTCTTGAAATTTAACTCATGGGAAAAATAGATTTTACTTTAACTCAAAGTCAGATTGACACATCTAGGTACTCTGCGGATAAATACAGCCCCAAAACCCCCTCTTACGTAAAGCCTTGAATTAACACAAGACACTTACATTGTTCTAAGGAGTATTCTCAGAATAAACAGAAGTGAAATGCAGAGCACTGGAATAGGCTGCCCAGAGAGGTGGGGGAGTCTCCGACTGGAGATATTCAAAACCTGCCAAGATGCCATCCTGTGCAACCTGCTCTAGGTGACCCTGCTCTGGCAGGGAGGTTGGACTAGATGATCTCCAGAGGTCCCTTCCAACCCCTGTGGTTCTGTGACTCTGTGATTAATAAAAATCTGGAGCTGCAGTGCCCACCGACCTTTCAAAGTTTCAGTAGAACTGGTGTGAGACAATGTACCTGCAATAGTATGCCACTGTCCATCAGACAGAGGTTGCTCAGGTGTGACTGATGTCTGGAATTCTCCAGCACCACTACTTCCAGCAGCAATGACCTGTAAAAAAGTTATCTTTTAAGTTATCATGGCAAAGAAAAGAGCAACAGAAAAATACAGTACTTTAAGTAATTTACTGATATTGTGATGGCTGGGTTTCACCTAGTTTTAAGAGTCACAGTCATTGTATATGTATTTCAGAAATTATCCTCTCCAAGAGGAAAGTAAATTTCCCTAATAGATTTTACAAGCATAAATACACACCTTTGTCTCCCCCTCACAATCTTACTAAATTATGTTAATTCTTTTGACATAATCTCTCTGAAACAAGGTCTTTCCTACTAGGCCTTCCTTTCCTTTCCCAAAGCAGTCTTCTGCATGGTTGGCATCTCCGGAGATAATCTCTGCAATACGTTTCTCTGGCCTTTCACACAATTTTTGACTACTCGTAATTCACTCATGAAGTTTGCAGCCTGACTATTTACAATGACATTTTGGAGAAGCACCTGCTTGTGGTTTCTCACATCTTGCTTCACATTCCTCGTGAGCGCATTAGGTTTTTTTCCAACATTTTCCTTTCAAGCTCTCTTTTGGTGCAATGGTTACAACAAAATTGGTAATGGTCAGGTAACTGATATGCTGAGTCCGCTTCCTATCAGGCTGATTGATAGTGTCCCATTGACCTTTTATTCCTTCCTGTTGCATCCTGTCCACACTGACAGCCAGCACTAAGCTAAGTTACTGCTGAAAAAAGTGGTCAGTCTTGCCCTTAAGGAGTCCCCAGCTGTTGATGCCCCTCCTTTCATGTGCTAGCTGTGTCTTGAACCAGATCAGTGATCTGGGGGAAACTAACTGATGACAAAAAGATAAATAAAAATGAGGTCCCTGATCTGGGAAGAAAAGAGCAAAGCTGAACTTTCTGAAGTTAAGTAGACTCATGCTGGTGTAAACCGTGCCATGAGACAGAAGGTTCTGTGGAGCACTGACATCTTTCTATTTGATGTCTCTCCAGCAGCAACCACAATAGTTTTGTAGTCCAAGACTCACATTCTGAAGCTGTTACATTATGAAAAAGCAACAGTGATAATAATCACCACCATGACATACCCCTCAACTAGAGGAGAAGATACTAACACAAAGCAAGACTGCTCAAGTTCTGTAACAGACGTCATTACGGAGCTGCATCAGTACAGCCACATGATGACTGACGTAGGAGTGGGAATAAGCCACGGAGTTCTGTAGCCTCTGGCCAAAATGCCAGTGGGTTTTTGCAAAAGCTCAGAAGGCTGAGAAAATTAAGACTGTGCCCTGCTGCTGGTCACTGTGAAGAAAGCATGTGCAAGCTAGTGTGCACACAATGGAAGCTGCTAATGTAGGCACAGAGACAGTTAAATGGTCAATTTTCCATGCAATGGTTTTCAACAACTCTGAGGAAGTTGTTTAACCTGTAGACAAATGTTGTAACACGTAAGTCCAGAGTTCAAGGCCAGAATGCCCCTGCTGAATGAGGGTAATACAGCTGAAGTGGAAACACAGCCTGTACTTACCTTTCCTTCTTCCATGTAAATAGTCAAGTAGTTGTCTTGCTTGCTTCCAGCATGGAGGAGCATACCTGTTGAACTCCTTGGTCGAATAGTAAATTCAATCCTAAAATCCAAGCCCATCAGCAAATTACCTGTGGAGAATTAAACAGTGGGTTGAGGAATGATCATAGGAGGAGATAATTGGAAAACCACATAAAAAATGCATTAAGAAATCCTTACATGTACACACATACACATTTAAGACATAATTCCATATACCATAATCTCTACACAGCTTACCAATGGTGATATATCCTCCTTCATTAAAGAAATAAATCCCCATTTCCATGGGAACATCCAGGCATGGAAGTACGCCATTTTTTTGCTGAGGGGCATTCATGACTTTTCCATTCATCTTAAAATTCCTCAGGCAACCCTTGAAACTGTTCATTGGTATATTCTGAAAGCATATTTCAAAGCATGAATACTAAAGCATGATGGCAATTTTTTAAGTAAGAATACCCATTAGTTCTTTTGTATTGTTGGACTGTGGAAAGCCAACTGGCATTAAAGGCACCTAAACCCCATCTCTGATGCAGTGAAAAGATATTCCAAAATTTTCAAAAAGAGCTTAAAACATGAAAGTAACAGTCGGTTTTGAGTTAACATAACTCCTGCCTGCAGAACAGATGCTTGCCAATGATGTGTCAAAAAGACAATCCAACAGGAGTTGTGACATCTCAAATACACCCTTGCCTTCTAAGAGGCTGTTTATTTAAGTCTTATTTAACAAAAGGCCCTGCGTCATTAATTATCCAATTTTTGAAGTAATAGGAACCACACATATTTCAGATTAAAATCCACTTCTACATTCATAATTCCTTAATGAGAAGGATTCCTTTGCTTCTCTACAGATTAGCACTTCGTCCACTGAGGTAAATATTCTGTGGGAAGAGGGTATTCCTGGAATTACAAATATGACTTTGGGCTTTTCTGTTTTTCACAGAATAGAAATGAAAACAGTACATGGTTGTCATCAGTGTCTCAGCAACAAACATTGAAAATATGGGCCCAGCTGAGAGCTGTGTGAACAGGTGAGGAAAAAGATCTGTAATGAACAACTGCAAACCCCACAGATGGTGCTCAGTCAGTGCTTGGAAATATCCCCCAAACCTTTTCAACACGGAAATCCTGCATATTAACACTTTCACATGTAATTAGTGCAGCATGGGGAGTGTGTGTGGGTGGATGTGTCAATTATTTACCTGTCTTTTCAGTGATGGCAGCCCTCCCACATAGATTGGTGGCTTAATGCTGATGGCAGAATTTGTTGCTAACCTTCCATGCTGGGCCCTTAGACCATCAACAACAAGGCGGACATTCTTCCCATCTGTGCTGAAGACCACCTTTGCAGGGTGCAAACATAAGAGAATGAGAAACCCCAAAGCCACTGAAAGCCACTGGAGATTTTTTTTCTTTAACTTAAACACCGTATTGTTGAAATATTTAAACTGAAGATAACCTGCTGGGACCATCAATCTCTATAAGCTCTCTCATAACAGAGATGTGTCAACCACATGAACCTTTGGGCATAGGAATTAACTTCAGATGACCAAAATCAAATTTCTAATAACTTAAAAATTCAATAGGCTGTGCCTGCTGAATGCTAGTTTGTGGTTTCACCATGGTTCCTCTGCCATACTACTTACAGTGTGCCATTGCCCATCATTGTATTTAGCAGTGGTTTTGATTTTGATTCGTTTTCCTCCAGAGCCAAGTGAAAAGACAAAACGTCCTTTTGAAATGTGGAGAGCCATATAAGAGTCCTGAGACCTTTCCTCCATGAAAACTATTAATCCTCTTGATGATCGAGTCCGTACATCTACAGAAAAATGTAACCTGTAGTGGAAAGTAAGCATATTGAAATATAGGTCTGTTTTGTTAGTTGTTGTTAGTTGTTGTATTCTTTCTGTTCTCCAGACAAATGCCAGTGAAACTCCATTTGTGAAATGCAGAATAGCTTTTGAGTGGAATCAGAGTGTTCTACATTGCCTGCACTTCTGAAAGTGAATGGAAGTTGACACATTCAGGCTTAGGATTTGGCATCAATATGCACTCTAATTGTCCATCACATCCAAGTCAATCTATTCAGTTTGGGTAAATGTCAGCAAAGAAAAAAAATGCCTGAACCTTTAGAACCACTCTTGTGTTATGCCCCAAGACATAAGCAAGAAGGAAATCCTAACTCTTAGCACCCAAGAAGCTTCGACAATTCAAGTATTAGGAGAAGAACTGAGAACGTTTGTATTACCTGTCTGTAGATGACGGTGGAGAAAACGTGTAGGACATGAAACTGTTGGGAGTGTTTCCAAGGAGATATGCTTCACTGCTAACATTCAACCGAGTTGGTAAAGTGTGTTTTTTCTGGTTTTGCCCATTAGCAGCTTTCAAATAATCAAGGTATTTTTCATTCTGTACCTGTAAGACAGAATTGAAACATTTACTATGTGTGAACATGAAAAAAAAACATTTCAATCTACACATTTAAGAGTTCCCATCTGAGGCAGTCAACAGCCTTCTGTAAATGACAGAGAAGCTGTTGTCATTCTGCACAGGTATGGGTTTAGCATGGAGCTTCAACACAGAAAGAACTTGCTTCAGATGTGAGCTAGAAGGAAAGTAATAACATCTGAATCTCAGTTCTAGAAACCTTGGCTGTGCAGACAAAGCCTTGGAATCAATACGGAGCGAAGTTCACAGTAAAAATAAACATACCTTGAGCATCTTAAACCTGAGAGGATTTTTAAATTCTTTCAGCAGCAGTGGTTCAAGGTTCTCATATTTGCGGCAAGCTCCGAGGGACACACCAGTCTTTGCAGTATAATTAACGAGATTTTGAACCTCAGGGAGCTGACCTGCCCTAGAGTGACAAAAGCAGTAAGTGCTGTGACACAGCATTCCTTTTCTTTAGTGTAATCAACAACATATTGTAAAATGGTGTTCTGTAGAAAACAGATTTCCCAGTGACCTGATGTTAAAAGTACTGATTTTTATTTTTTGATGAAAAATACAGGTTCAATGCTGTAAAAAGTATTCATATTTATCACGGTTCTGCCCATTTCTTTTTGGCTATGGAAGAATCTCTGACATTTTGTTCTCCTCTTTTCTAAACAAAGAAATTTTTGCTAAAAGCTATCTATTTAAAAAAACCCAAACAAATATTGCCACTGGAAAAAGGTGAAAAAGTGACAGCAGCCTTGATTGAATAAGATATCTGGATCAGACTACAAGACTTTGCTGGTTCATTATGCGTAACCAGTGGCAGATCAAGAAAAAATGGCAACATCAGGTCTTGCTAATTCAATGATTCACTCTCTCCTTAAATAAGATGTTCTAATGAGACTTGTCAAGGGGTAAAGCCCATCACAACTTAACATGTAGCTTTAGTATTATAGCCAAATTATCAGACTGTCAAAACCAATTTCTTGTGTGCATAAAGAATAATATTAAGTAATACTATCATTTTGTAAATTGTACACACCATCTCTAGTCAGCAAATTACAAAACACTTGACAGCTAGAAAAAGCAATGAAGCTCCTTGAACGTGTTTTTTTTTTTTTTTTTATGAGGTGAGTGGGACAGTTGGGAGCAGACCCTGTACTTCTTCCATTCTGGTTGAGTTCTCCATTCACTTGATCAAACTAGCTACAATATTAATTCCCCATCTATTTTTGTACTACAAGCAATTTTCCAAATTTGTTTTCTGACGAGTAGGTTAATATACAGCTTACTTCATTGTCTTGCAGTGCTTTAAATGAAGATATAATTTGAGCAATCTGATCTAGTAAAGATGACCCTGTGCATGGCAGGGGGCTTGGACTAGATGATCTTTAAAGGTCCCTTCCAACCCAAACCATTCTGTGAGTCTATGGTAATAAAATCAAAATACACTATTTTTTTTAAACTCTAGACACATAGATATTCATCAAAACTTAGCTAAAACAAAGCCCCATTGGGACGTCACTTGTGACTCAAGGACTGCTTTTCTTTAAATATCATATCTATGCATAATTTTTCTCCTAGATTTTGCCTGTCAGATGTCTCTAATAACCAGACAAATACATGTGAAAAAAGAGACAACATAAATCTGGCACCTGATTTCTCTACATACGCTTTCATTTGTTTGTGTAACTGTTTTGGTTCTGCCAGTAAGCTTCACTCATTTCATTACCTGCCTCCCTGTGTAGCTATAATGATACAATCTAGAAGATCTTTTTGGATGCCTTGTTGGGACACTTCCAATTCACTATGTTGGATTCATTCTTTGATTAAAATGCTACTAAACAGGTATGATTCAGACTAAAATTCCATTACATCTGAACAGCAGATTTAATTACAACTTGATACCATGTATAATCTGAATGAAGGAATATTTGGGGGCAGCAAAGTTATGCATTCATGAAGGCTTCACACAAGTAGAAGAAAAGCAATTTAGCAAAAACTGATTTTAATATGATTAAAGAAGGAAAACAGGCCAAAATGCATGAAACAAAATTCCTTCTAAGCCAAATACCTTTTTATAAAGATGTTTGAGATGCAACCTTCAAAATTATCTCCACCAAATTTTATAGGTTCAATTAATGCCCGTGCTCTTGGAGAGTCAACTGTTTCCGATGTCGACCCATCATCAACCAGCAGATGTACTCTGAAACAAAGTGAAAGAAAATAAGCATGAAATCTAGTTACAAACCTAAATGAAATATATATATATTAAAAAAGGACCCTTTGACAGATGTGTTTTCTTGTTACATTGTACTTATGCTAGAGCTTCATTAGCTTACTTCTGGGCTTTTTTCAGTATGTGCTCATTGACTGCTATGAAACTGTTCTGCTTTTCGGTACTAGGTATTGAGCACGAATTGAAGCTCATACTTCAGTCCTACAGTGAAATCCTGGTCCAGTTGAAATTCATTAAAAAACCCTCACTGACAACTATGGGACAGGATTTTATCCTTTGTGTCAAAATGGTGCACTTGACATGTTAGCAACAGCTAGTACAGATAATACTAAGTTATAATTACCCAAAGTTATAGCCAATCATTCAAAACTTTCCACTTTAACCAACACTTATGTCATTTTATGTGTTCCACAGAAATCAATATGATTTAGGAGCTTTCCAGTAAATTGTCTCTTCTGATATCTACATAACAGATCATTATTGAAAAAACAGACACAGTATTAGCTTCTTCCTGGGCCTTTAACCATCTATGTTAGACAGATTTATAACTTACAGTGACATAGGTAAAGGGTATGGGAAGGGGAAGAGCTCCAAAGCTCCAGCTTGACAAGCAGTCAACACACACACAATCTATAAAGGACATGCATAGTGATGTACAGCTGAAACATCACAGGTACCAACGTGCACATTTATACACCAAAAATCTCCTTTTGCTTTGTTATTTCAGTATCCTTTGCTAGCAGAGGCCATTTTTAGCCATGTACTCAAAGAACAAGTCACACAAAATTTTAATCTTTTCTCCAACCACAACATAAAAGAATCAGATAAAGAACTGGACTTACATGTTGTCTGTTTTTATTACTGTCACATAATGCACTGACCCATCTTCGTATTTCTTTTCCAGTTTGATTTCCTTCTCTCCCATCTTTGCATGTACAAAGCCAGGTCTCAGAAAGATGGTAAGAATATTAGGCTATAAAAGAATTCCACAAAACTATCAGGTAAACGCAAGTGCCTTTATTTCTCCTCGATATTGCCATTAATACAGTTCTCAGTGGTCTCTTGTGGGAGAGAGGTTTTCTTACACTAAAACTGCATTTCTCAGTCATCTAGTACTAGATATTACACCCAGTTCTGCATGATTAGCATAGTTCCTGTTCTAAAGTACCTCTGCACTCTGAATACCAAACAGTCATTTAAAATACTTGTTTAAATTATTTTTACAAAAAGCAGAGGATCCAGTTCTCCACTTCTCAAATGCCTGGTGTGCACTCACTTCTTAACTCCTCCAGCCAGCAAGAATGGCGTTCTGCTTGAACCTCCCTGCTTTCTGAGGGAACGTAGCCAAAATCAACCCCTTTTCTCTGCATATTTGATCATGGTAATGTTTCTGTGTGGGCAGAATGCCAGTTCTTCCTGAGAAAATTTCCACCCAACTTTATTAGGCAACAGTTATCTTACTGGGATGGTGGTGTTCCGGTGCATGAGCTACTCTGCAAAAGGCTCAAGTTCAAAGCTCAGTTACTCATCGAACTACTTGGTTGAGTGAAGAAATTGCCAGGATGAGTTTCTCTGGCCTATGACATGCAAGATGCCATGCTCAAAAGATTATTGTAATAGCCATTTCTTGACTTAAGATACAGGAATCTACATGAGACTTGTGACACAAACTGATGCCAAACTGACAGAGTCACTAAGAGACATGACTGATCCAGAAATAAAACCAATCACATATTCTAAGTTGGACATATTTCATACCCATAGATTGTAATTTAAGAGTGTTCCAGTCGACGCCATGGTCTGAAAGCCAAAGCCAACTTGGAAATCCTTGGGAAATGGAAAACCCGCCGCACTCAGGCTCAGTGTTCCCTTCTTGGAGAAAGCTGCAGATCTGATGAGCTGAAAGAGAGATAATAATGCTTTCAGTGATTTTACTTTTAATAGGAAGAAGTGGCAACATGGGACAACAACTGCCCTACTCAACGTAATTGCGACCAACTCCAGTCAAAACCAAGCACAAGGCAAACTGCAAGTACAATTTCAGTATGGAACAGACCGACTGAACTGGTTCCACCAGCGCTAACTATGATCTGAGAAATTCTAAAGGGAGATGAGGCTTGCTGGTATAACGAGCTGTCCGTCTCTAGCTCCTCTTTGCATCGACATGGTGGCTTTGAAACTTCACCTTTGGGGACACAAAAGTGAGCAGCTGGAGGAATGGTTCTTAAGTACAGAGCTGTGCAGATGAGCTACATATCTGAAACTGTGTGAGTCATAGGACAGAATATACCTGGGCCTTTTGGAACAAAACATGCTTTAATATGTGAGAAGTTATATAGATACAGACAGAGAATGAAGGTCAGATCCTCTGCATAGGGAAATGGACTGCAAAGAAATTGCTCTGTGAAAGTTTCAGATGCCACAAAGGGAAGGCAAATGAGCACAAAGTTCCAGTGCAATGCCATAGTGAAAAGGGCAAGTGGGATCATGCACCATGTAAGTAGCCGCAAGTAGAAGCAGAAGGGTAGTTTTCATCTCTCCATGCAGCATCGGTTAAGCCAACACTGAAATATCACATTGTCCCATTTTAAAAAGAACATGGCAAAACTCAAGAATGCACAGAAAATAATTATAAAACAATCAAATGAGTGCAGCAATAACCTTATAATCAGAGACTTCGGTGGAAGTAGAGCCTGCTTACGGCTTTCAAGAAAAAAGGTTGAGAGGTCATTTAATTAGGAAGCATAAGCTCCTTGGCAACAGGAAAGATCATGAATAGTATTAAGTAACTAAGTATTTTGGCCTAATCAGTAACAGCAACTGGAACCCAACAAGATTATATGGTAAATATGAATTCTTAATTGTACACAGTATTAATTAAGAGGGTGGACTATGTGCTGAAGCAAGCTATCGCAGTAGGGGTGGAGTCTCTTTTCTTCCATATCTTCATACCAAGCCCAGGTTCTTTTATTACCATCACATGTTAACCCAATATAATTTTTGACTTAAGTAAAACGTAATGGTCCAGGATTTATAGACAAACCAGACTCTGAACTCCAGCAGAAGTTTTTAAGGAACTTTGTTAGTTACCTTCCAGTCATCTGAACATTTCTTGCTGACACCAACAGTCTCGTCAAAAATAACAGATGCAGTGTTAGGGTTTTTCACATTCTTCATGCAGCCCCGGAATGGAGGTGTGGATATATTAAAGCTGGTTTCAGGGAGTGGAAGGAAAAAGAGTTCAGTAGGCTGGTATTTCAAAGCACACACCAGTATAGTAGCCTGTAAATGCTGGCAATATAAGAAATAGAAAAACAGAACAAGAGCAATCTTTCTTGCACAGACACACTTCATGCTGATCAAGCCCAATCTTCAGGATACACTCCAACAAAGATCCCACCATTAGCCAAAAATCACAGGTTATGATCATGCATTATACACTGGTTATTTTCATATCACGTAAGATACCTGATGCAGCATGTGAAAGAAATTGCCTAAGGAGCTTAGCTGGAGTTTCCATACAAAGCCTGTGTATTACAGTCTTTTTATAGTTACTTACCGTTCCCGTAGAGAAGGTGGAATTCCACCTAGATAGTACTTAGTGAAAAGGAAGACATTTATGTTGGCTTTAATATCAGGACTGACATGAACAGTATTCTTACTTCGGGCAAGCACCAAATGAATCTGAAATAGGTGAATAATGAGAATTACTTCACTCAGCAGAAACTAAAATCCTTTAGCAGATTAAAAGTACTCTCACAGAGCAGGACACATTGCTGTTTTTTTTCCCCCTCATTTACTAGTGACTTAAAGCCAGAATAACTGCAGTGGTTCAAAGGTACTTTGCAGAATTTGGGCGTTTAGCCAAAGCAAATGCCCAAGTAAAATGCTCTACTATCCAAATACAAGGTGAGGTTTTATTTTCCTCAGGAAGATTGCCCTAAAAATACACCTCATCTAAGATTCAGATATTACTTTCTATTTGCAGTTGAAGATTCAGGAGCTGCTGCCTGATATGAAGACTAGGTCAGTCTGCTGGCTGGAGGTAACTTGACCCAGTACGGCATAAAGATTCCTTCCAGCAGATCCCGTGACCTACACTATTTAGCTGGAGATGTATTAAGGGGAAAAGGAAGAATGAATCAGCATGGCAATCAAAGGTTTTAACAATGTCTTTATGATTTCACTCTGGTAGCCCTACAAAACAGCTGGCCTGAAGCTAAGTAGACAAGCAACAACAAAAAGACTACAAAAGAGTAATCTCTGTAAATATCAGCCTGGCCTGAAGAAATAAACCCTTAAGTGGTAAAAACACTAATGTAATTATTAAACTACTGTTCATAATTGCAATGTACACAGCTCTCTCTAAATAAAGCATTGTTCTGTCAAAGATTTTTTCTTTGGTTGTTCTTCTATTAAAACTGAACTTATTCACAGGAAAGCACAACAGTAGAAAGATTAATTTTCACATGTCCAAACTAATCCTCAGCAGCTTGATCTCCTCAACACAAAGGGAAAACTTCACAACTAAACTTCACAACAGGATGTTTAGTTTCAGCTAATGTGTATTTTTACAAATAACGATCACTTGATTGTTTAAAATTACATACTTGTTTATATGTTCCATCATTTACAGTTGCATTGGTTCCTATTTCTTTTGGAGGCTCAGAGCCAACTTTGTATCTAAAAACTGTACGACCATCTTTAATGACCACACTGATGAACTGATCCTGCAATAAAAAAAAAAAACACCAACATAATTAAACTGCCAACATTTCACATATATTTCGCCATCATGAGAATAACTTTAATGAAGCTACCTAGTTGCTTCAATAAAGCTTTTGGAGGAAAAGATAACACAAAGCTGATTACAACTTATAATAATCAACCATAATTACTTTAAACTGTTATAAACAGATCTGGTATCAGCTCCAGATGTATTCTCTAAATATCTAGAGAACTTTTTGTCATTTCAAGATGTCTACTGACTTCTTACAGCCTTGAGAAATTATCCAGAACATGTCACATGGATTGCAAACACACCTATAATATTATTAGATAAGTAGCATCACTGCTGTTTTGAGCACCTTTACAGGTATAAGTCACCACATCACTTCCTACATTCTTCCTTACTCAGTTGCCACCCATATGTGGATTTGGGAAGAGTACACTTCCACTTTTGGAGGATCTCAGTATTTCAAGATTGGTTTGATTCAAATTACATCCTCCCTGCCCACCCTCAGTTCCAATTTCTCTGCATGGCCTAATGGAGGAGCTACTTGGAATAATTTTTTTTCTCAGCCTTGACAAAGTGAGTATTCAGCAGCCATTATAGAACCATAGACTATCTCAAGTTGGAAGGTAATCATAAGGATCATCAAGTCCAACTCTCTGCTGCTCGCAGAACTACCTAAAACTAAACCATATGACATTAAACATACAGTAGAATCTACTAATCTGCCACACAGACAAAAATAACACCTTTAAGAAATTTCCTTACAGTTATTGCTAAATCTAACATGTTCTTGAGTAAGCAAAGTTTTAAAAAACGTTCTTGGACCACAACACTGACAGAAGCATCCCATGAATTACCCCATTTGCTGCAAAAAACACAATGCCTTCATCTGCAGTAGTCTCAATTGTCTGCTCGTAGCGTACTTGGCTGTGGGTATTTGGTTCTTTCAGTGTGACACTGGCATAACCAGTGCCTTCAAAATAGCTTTGGTCAGTCTCTTCTTTATACCTGTAATAATTCAGTGTCACAGATGTGAATAAATGAGAGCAAAAGACTATTACCACATGGACTTACTGTTATAATTTTAAAAAAGCTTAAGTTAAAGCATTTGGTACAGGGCCACTAATAGGGCCAAATTCTGATCTAACCCAAGCAAAAAGAAAATCTTCTACTGGCTTCTATTGGATTTGCATATGGTCTTTAGAGAGGAAAACATTAGTGACTGACTTTTTTTCACTTAATGTAGTATTTATTTTATAAAGGAGCTGAATACATTATTCCATGAACTGTGTCTGCGTATTATAACATTTGAATTGTTGGCCAATGGACTGAGATTGCCATAGATGTGAATTGTGCCAACACTGAGGATTTTCTCTAAGAAATAGAGTAATGACCAATAGTTAGAAAAAAAATCACATATTCATTATTCTTCTGAATGTGAAAAGACAAGAATTCATAATGATAAAAATCACAGAACTGTGAAACACTTCTGTGTTTATATCATACCTTCTGCAGGGTTGCACTTCAGTGGTATTGAGATTAAATGTCCTCTTGAAGTTGTAAAGGCTGATAATATGCTCGTTTAGGTTGTCTAATTCAATGCAGCCTTCATAATGAGGATAGTCTAGCTTAAGTGGAGGCTGCAAAATAGTGTCATAAAAACATTCCATCAACATCAGCTGACAAAATTTTACATTGACATGTAACTGCTAAGACCTACTGCAAATATTAGTAAGACACAGAATATGACATTCTAGATGTCATAAAATTATTATATCTTTGTATTTAATATCCAAACCATCTGATACCACCCCAGGAGTACTGCAGCACAATTTACAGACGAGTCATATGGATGGATTTGGAATAGTACTTAGCAGGACTGGACAGGTTTCATGCTGTCCTCAGCAGACGAAATACCATCATGCTCCCTTCTTTGAGTTCTAGCATACTATAAGCCAGGCAGCTTCTGTAGGAAGCACCATCTCCTTGCATCCCGTCTGTTCCTACTGACATGGATAAACTTTTACACAGCCTTTGAAAGACTGCTAGTTTCAATCTTTACTTGTAAGAGCAACAGAATGATTAACATGGAATTCTCTTTAAAAGACTAAGCAACTCTTTGTACCCTAAAATCTGGTGGGTATCCTCCAACATAAAAGACAACAGTGCTGGGATCAAGATTTAGGAGAACATCATCGCCTCCACTGCTTGCAGTCAAAGGGCTTTCATGTTCTGGAGAAGTTGATGTTGCTGCTTTGATGTAATTCAGCTTTACATACTGGTAAATCCTAAAACCAAAACAGACAGGCAAAATATCACATCATGCTAATAAAAGATCTTCTTATCAGGTTTTGGAAAAGACTGTTGAGCACTGTGGATCTTATACCTTTCAAACTTAACTTGATCCATAACAGCTTCCTCAGTTTCGCTTTGAGTCACAAATGGCTGCACATCTATTTCTACATCGCCGTCTCCCAGGTTATAGACACAAGTGAGGTGACCATCTTTCACAGCCATACCAATATAGTCCTTGGAAGCCTAAGAATAGCAAAGCAAATAATCATTAATAAATGATTAATGTTAATTAACGTAAAATACAGCAGCGCTTCCTCAGAGACATCATCATACTGTGCATGAGTCATACGAAATCCACCCACCTAATGATGAGAATTGTTATTAAGTTTATCAGTTCTGGGCAGAAAAAATTGTAATCATATATGTTGCACTGATTCAATGAATAATATGTTGCACTGATTCAGTGAATATAGTTATAAAGAGTCATGTGTGGCTTTTTATTTTTGTAACAATAGTAGCTAAAGTAATTTTCACATTTGTAACATCTTCCAGCTAAAGCCATGAAAACATGACACCTTTACTAAAAATTAGACTCAACGTCTGTGAAATAAAAAAGAAGCTTGGAATAACACTCAGTCAAGGACAACGGTTCCTAATGAGGTGACTGGAAGCACTCATTTTCCCAAACAATTCACATTTTATTTCTCCAACATACCATATTTCACAAGTTACAATTAAAATGCTGCCAACAGATACCCTGGCCAGCTATTCAGGGGATAAAAAGGTGAAATCCAGTGTAGAATAACTACCTTTAAACAGCTTTCTGTGTATGCACAAGACTCACTACAGATACAGCTGCTGTCAGGTAACAAGATTTAAAAATACATAGTTAGGAACTGCAAGCAGGAAATTTTTAAAATGTGTGATGGTGCTTGATCAAGCCTGAATGCACAAGCAGGTCTGTACTATTCTACATATTCAGAAGAGAAAAAAACCTAAAAGCTGAGAGACTGAATTTTAAAACTGAAATGATCACTTGTTTTTAACCAACAGAGAAACTCACAGTGACTTACATCATGAAAAGAGTCAAAGCTCAGAGGCAGCAGTTGGGCTGAGTTTGTGCTGACTGCTGCAGAACCTGACACTCCTGACAAGAGTGTGTAATGGTATCCATGACTGAGAAGTAACTTCCAAAAGAACAAAACAGCAAAGCATCAAAGGGCAAAGCAGTCAGTCACCCAACAAGTTACTTTTCCAGTGGAAGAATGAACTATTCTTCACAAAACACTTCTGCCACCACATAATGGCAATTATAAAGAAATGGGCCAACAGTAGCTATAAACTTCAGTCAAAATAAATCATCTCCCATCTGTTTCTCAAAGCATTTTGTCTGTTCTAAAAATCAGATTAAATCTCAAAATATACCTACATCTTTGTTACCCAGGTACAGTACAAACTTATTTGATGCTCTCTGGGGGGTGTCTAATCTTGTCTGAGGTCTTTGGAGAAAGAAAGAAAGCGAAGTATAGCCTTTCAGATCTTCAAGGTTGCTTGGAGGTCGAACCTCTACACCAGAGCTGCCATTGAACCTCATAGGAATAGCAACCTGTTAAGAAAAACAAAATTCAGTATGTTATAATTCTCTATTGCTACTAATCCTACTTATTTCACTGCTGTGTGTAATTGCAAAGTATCCTATTATATATCCTAGTCATGTTACAGCCATCAGTTACACTGATCCTACCAAACAATATAACTAGGAAACAGACTGGATAATACAGTATTCTGTATTATCAATACTTATCACTTAACACAGCACTCTTACTTGAGACGTTAATTAATCAACCCTTACCGTACCTCTAACAAGTAATTGTTACCTTCAATACACGGACAGGGAAGGATGTGTCCTACAGCTATAAAGAGCAAGCCTATGAATTATTTAGATGACTACCTACATATCCTGATGCTTCACTTAGCTGTACTTGACTGTCTGTTGGAAATTATAATGCACCTCTGATATTAATAAAGACATGCCGTGTTACAGCTATTTACATCATGGTCACAGGTTCCTCGTATTCATTTTAAAGCATCCTGAGATCATCACAAATAACCTAAAGTTAAAATGCAACTACAGCAGTTGCTTAAAAGGAGAAAGGGCAGTCTAATAAGAAGATGCTAGTAGCCAACTGCTGATGTCATGGGGCAGCTGGAGACATGAGAGCACAGGGTTACACAACTTTTTTGGAAGTGCCAGCATTCCACTGGCCATGCGTGGGTGGAGAGCCCTGCCTCTAAGCTGCAGAGCCAACTCTACCCCTGCTGCCAAAGCCAACACAATGTACCTTGGAAGGAAAGAGGCTATTGTACAAATAAGTATTACAGAGATGACCTGGAAAAAAAACTCCTACGGAGGAGGATGGTGCAGGATGCTACTGCACCCACTCATTTTTATGTACAAATTATAATGCTTCCCGTCATCACACTTACTTTAAGTGCTGGGTGGTGCTGTTGAATTAAATTTATGTCTGGTCTTGCACACACATTTTAACAAAATTATTTAGAAAGAGAAAGAGGAAAAGTACTGCTCTGCATCCAAACCACTGCGGTCAAGCATGATTACAGTGTTCACAACAGACCTTGTTTGCAGCATCTCTTGCCTGCTGAATTAGCTCCCTTATGCGATTTACATTCTCAGAGATGTTGCTTATTGGCATCAGCTGTTGGTTGATACTCTCGATCTTGCTGAACAGATCTGGAAGTTTGTTTGTCAATTTTTTTACTACAATGAAAGAAAAAAAATCATTGATGATAGAAAGGAGAAGGAAAACAGATGCAAAAATATGATATCACTACACGATTACCAGAAAAGCAGTCAGTAGGGTGATGACAGAACTGCAAGTATTAGCCTGAAAGTATCAGCAGACTGCAACTCTGTGATGCAGAAGGCAAATAAAAAGAAATCCGGACCTATTATTTTTCTAAATATGACTTCTAAGCTGGTCTTGTAATTGCAGGGATGACTTACGACTCTGCAATAACATGCAAGGATAGCTCTTATATTTATCTTAATTAAAACGTTTTCTCTCACTTGACTTTATCAAAGTCAAGAAAAGATGAAAAAAGATGCTGTTTGGGATTGTGATTGTCCCTTATTTTGTATTCAACACAGGCTCTATGCAATCTATTTCACTTAATTTCAGTTAACAGACATCTAGTCTAAGCTAATTGTCTAGGTCCCTTCTTCAGTCAATGTAGTAGAAAAATCACAGAATCACAGAATGGCTGAGGTTGGAAGGGACCTCTGGAGGTCATCTTGTCCAACCCCTGTGCTCAAGCACAGCCACCTAGAGCCAGTTGCCCAGAATCAAGTCTAGACAGCTTTCGAATGTCTCTTTTGAAGGATGGAGACTCTACAGCCTCTCTAGGCAACCTGTGCCAGTGCTCAGTCACCCTCACAGTAAAAAAGTGTTTCTTGATGTTCAGAGGGAACCTCCTGTGTTACAGCCTTTGCCATAAGGACACGTTGCTGGGTCATGTTCAACTTGGTGCCCACCAGGACCCCCAGATCCTTTTCTGCAAAGCTGCTTTCCAGCTTGGCTGCCCCCCAGGATGGTGCATGGGGTTGTTTCTCCTCAGGTGCAGGACTTGTCCTTGTTGAACTTCATGAGGTTCCTGTCAGCCCACTTCTGCAGCCTGTTGAGGTCCGTCTGGATGGCAGCACAACCCTCTGGTGTACCAGACACTCCTCCCAATTTTGTGTCACCAGCAAACTTGCTGAGGGTACACTCTGCCCCATCATTGAGATCAATAATGAAGATGTTAAATAGGATTGGACCCAGTACTGAACCCTGAGGTACCCTGCTAGTCACTGGCCTCCAAGTCTTTAGAGACCAGTCATGGTATCAGCTTTTAACACATACCACAGGATGGCCTGAATCACCATCTGCAGTACCTGTCCCTTTCCACTAGCAATAAAGGAAGTTCAGAACACTAGCTTAGGCTAGGTGCCTAACTTTTGGATGACTAAAATTTCTGCTGCAAAATTGACCATGTTCACCTAAAAGTGACTTGGCAGCTCTCAGATAGCACCTGCAATACCTGAATCATTTGCCTCCATCAATGCTTTACTGAAGCCAGCACTCTGTGTGCTTCCATAGGTACTCTTCATTTTTTCCACATCTACTTGAATTGGGAGCAGTTCATCCAATACATTAGTTGTGACATCCTTGGCACTTTTTACCATGTTCTTTGCATTGGTGATGATGCTGTCGATGTCATCTGAAACACACACCAATGTATGTGTAGATTCTTATAGCAACAGATGAGAGAGGCAAAACAGAAGCGATCAGTAAGTATCTAACCTCTGTTTATCCCATTGAGATTATTTTGAAGAGTGACAAGATCAATTTGCAGTGTATTCTTCTTTCCATCAGCGACATCAAGTCTTTGCTTTATGTCTTCAAGGGTTGGACCAATAGCTGCAAAACAGTGAATGCCCTGTATGAATTTTAAACAGAAATATCACCTCTCTGTTGCACAGGTGGTGTGGCAGCACCAGTCTGCACTCTTAACCCAGCTCGTGTTACCAGTGAGCACTGAATGAGCATTTGCACTGCAAAACAAGTACAAGGCTAAGGATTTCCTGGACAGGAGTACTGCAAAGGTGTATAGCATAGCAGAGGTAGGAAATCCACTTTCTCGCCTTTTTGCCACTGGAAATAACAATCACAAGATGTCCCATTGTAATGGAACTAGCCTCTTCTGGTTAAATATGTGCTGCAGAGCTTTGCTGAACTGTGAAAATTCACAGGTCAATGAAAGCTTGTCATGCTGTGCCAACATTTCTGCAATCACTTTCTTTCTCGGTACCTTGCAATGTACTTTCAGTCTCCCGTGCTTGACTCAAGAGTGTACTGCTCTCGGTTTTTAACTTTGCAGCTTTTCCTGATAGGTCTTCTCTCTTCACAGTCTGGTAATAGAAGCACGGTACAGTAAGACTGATTTAATAATTATACTAAAGTTTAAAGAGTAAAAGAGATAGCCCAAACCAGTTTAAAAAAACAACTATACAAGGGCAGAGATTTCATGTGAAGAACACCACTTTAAATAACAATTATCAAGATTAATTTAAACCTAATACAACCTTGGTCTTTAGCAAACTTTAGCTAGATTTTGGGGCATTCAGAAGAAACTACTAGCCCACAGCTGTTAGATACTACTCCTTTGCAGAAGAGCTTGTGGGTATTACTAGTGCAAAGTAAAAGAGAATACCTGAAATCACCTTCAGTGATTATCAGGCTTGCCTTATGCAGATGTCTTTATTTTGCACTGAAAGGAACAGTTAACATTTATATGGACAGCCTCATCAGAAAGGCAGTAACTAGCCTGTTTAGTGCTGAACCAAGACTAATTCATGAACATGCAGAATAGCAGCTCTGGTGCCTCTCTGATAGTTAAAAAAAAATAAATAAATCTAGTTGTAACAAGTTTACCATCATTTGGCAACTTACGGACACTTACCGATAAAGCTGAGTCAGCTGCATTCCCAGCTTTGTTGGCTGCTTCCTCTGCCGCTTTGATGGCGTTAATAATATTGTCATAGGCAGTAGAAGCTTCCACAGCACAGCCTACCAACTCGTCCTTCCTGGCACTGTTCTTTATTCTGTGGGAAAAGGGTGAAAAATGCAGCCTTCTGCAAAGACTGTGGACTTTGAGAAGTATTCTGAATCACTTGAACTCAGTAGTTTCTACTTAATGCCAATACAGAAAATGTTTTTCTGTTAGATCCGTAATTTCATTCTTCAGAAATATCAAACTTAGAGGCAGACCAATGTGAAAAGATTCTTCAGAAGATGGGATAAGTTCAGGTGCTTGGAAAAGCACAACTGTGGGCCTCCAAACCAGTATTTAAATGATTAAGATTGAGAATTCACTAAGGCACAAGGTCAATAAGCCACCTCCATCACAGCCCCCGCAAATACACTTCAGTTCAGAGAACTGCAGCTTCCAGATAATTTCTGGCTGCTCCAGCATCTTACAGGAGCAGCAGATGGAGCACAAGATGGAGCAACTACACGACCCCTTGGGCTTTTCCCCAAGAACCAGCACAGCAGCTCTGGCATCAGAAACAATGGACAAGATCTCTTGTACCCACTCCCTGTGAACTATGCAACTTGCCCAATATTAGCTGCCTTGTAGTTGTGAGAACAGTGTCTTCTTAATTGAAAAAAATCATACATAAAACTAATAAAAAGTTAATGATTTTTTTTTAACCAACAGTTTTCCAGCTGAATTAGTATTTTGGAATTAAACTTTTTGAGAGTTTCTAGTTGGTGTAATGAAAAAATGCAAATTATTTGCACAGGAAAAAAAAAAA
>VYXH01005874.1:99510-199219 GCA_013397275.1 Burhinus bistriatus | reverse complement strand
TTAGAATTTTTTTAGTTGGTATAATAAAAAAATGCAAATTATTTGCACAGGAAAAAAAAAAACAAACAGGGTTTCACTTTTTTCATTTTGTTCTGATGTACCACAGGCAGACTCCAAAACCTCACTCATAATTCCAAGGTAAAGTACAAGTAATGGAGAGAGAAACACTTAATTCATATCAAGTTTCTCATAGTGTTGCCTGCCTAGAAGATTCCTTGAAGGATGAGAAAACCATAGGAATTCTTTTCCTCACTAATGCTAAACAAGCATGTCTGAAGACTGCCAAGACAAAATTTTTTCCAATTATTTGCCCCAATTCATTGACATCATAAAGGTATCTCTGAGTATGAGTACAGGCAATAACACCACAAAACAGATATTTTAAATATCTTCCCACTCTGTACACGAAAATTAGTAAGAACTTAATGAAGTGTTAAAGAACTAATACAAAGCCATATTATGGGAGTCCCCACTTCTGGGGGAAGAAAAAAAAAAAAAGAAATCAGGAAAAATACAGGAAGACCTGGTTTGTGGGGAAAAGAAAACATCTGTAGATCATGAAGAAGCAGAAAAAGACAACCCAAATTTCTTTCTAACTTTGCAAATGGTCATTAAAGCAAGTGAAGTTACAGACAGAGCATTGCAAACATGGCTGTTATGTACAAAAATTCCTCATTTACAGGAATAGCAACATACTCTTCCAGTTGTTTTGCCAAGTCTTGCAAAGATTTGGCATGTTCCTCAGCCCTCACCACCAACGGTTCTTTGCTTGCTGATAAGGAGTGATTTGTCAGCTTTTCATTCATATCCTTCCTTGCTCCATCCAGCTGAGCAGCCAGGCTTTCATATTCCTACGGGTTTATAAAGATAAAATTTTATTTTTATTCACACGTTTGTTTTTGTCCTTGTCTCCTTCAGTGTTACATACACCTTAGACCTGAGGAGACCAAAGGGAAAAACATTCCCTTCCAAGTTACTCTACAGGTTACTGGAAACAACTGCTAGTCATTACTTTATGTATCTAGACCCATTATGTAAAAACAAACCCTGCTGTACTGAGTCAGACCAAAGGCCCTTCTAGCCCAGTATCCTGTCTCTGACAGGGGCTAAACACAATTGCCTAGAAAGAAATACAAGAATATACAATCATTTATGATATTTCTCATAGATATTCTCCCAAATTCAGATGTCTGCAGTTCAGTGTCTTCCTCAGACACAACACAACCCTCAACAAGCTTCTCTTAGAGAAACCTGTGCAGGCAGGCTCCTCTTGCACCCAGGATGGGCTGTGAGATCACAGAATCACAGGGGTTGGATCCTTCCCTTTTTGGGAGGCTCAGCTAAGCCTCATGCCCTAGCCACTGAGCTACGCTACCCTTTACAGTGACAGCNACACAGTATTCCAGTTGTGGCCTCATCAGTGCCCAGTAGAGGGGGAGAATGACCCCCCCTTGACCTACTGGCCACACTCTTCCCTATGCAGCCCAGGATTCCATTGGCCTTCCTGGCGACAAGGGCACATTGCTGGCTCATGGATAACTTACTATCTACCAGGACCCCCAGATCCTTCTCCTCAGAGCTGCTTTCCAGCAGGTCCACCCCTAACCTATACTGGTGCCTAGCATTCTTACTCCCCAGGTGCAGGACTCTACACTTGCTCTTGTTGAACCTCATTAGGTTCTTCTCTGCCCAGCACTCCAGCCTGTCCAGGTCACGCTGGATGGCAGCGCGGCCCTCTGGAGTGTCAGCCACCCCTCCCAGTTTGGTATCATCAGTGAACTTGCTGAGGATACACTCTGTCCCCTCATCCAGGTCATTGATGAATATACTGAACAAGAAAGAAGATATTGGGGTTTTTAACGTTAACTTAAGAAGGTTAACTATACCTCTTTGCTCTTCTGCAATAATCCCAGTACACTGTTAGCTTGTGTCAGGGAAGATCGGGCAGAGCTCAGAATATCCAAGATACTGTTCTGTTGTAAATTTGTCTCCTCAATCCGTTTCTGAGGAAAAAGAAAAGGTTGAAAAACATGTGATTGGGTTAAAAACGAGAGGCAGAGAAATACATATCTACCTAATCTAGCTTGCAGTAGGATTTACCAAAGGTACTATCACTGTGTTAATCAGATGCCTATAGTGGTTAGGGACTAATGCTATCCTACTGATTAGAAGAGTGAGAAAACTCAGGAGTCTGCAGCAGTAGAGCCTAGAGCTGGGCAGCAGGCTACAGTAGTTCAGTTATTAGAGCTCAGACAAAGTAAAAGTAGTACGGGTCAGCTGAAATGAACTGTCAGGACAGACCATCTAAGTGTCTGATCTCTCAAACCTGGAAACTTTCAAAACAGCTCCTTAGTGACTACCCTGACCTCTTCTGTTCTCTCAAAAGCAGAAATAAAATGATTACACTATCCCTTCATCTGGGGAGGTCACCAGAAAGGGGGTGTGAAACCTCCCCACCTTATCCTCTTGAAAGCTCTGAGGGGAAACCGAATGAAGCTCCTTGGTCTCGAGCGGCCCTGTGACAATCCACAGCATAGCTCTAGGGTAATGGCACACCACAAACACAGCCAGACAAGTGGTGTTGCAGGTAGGGATGCATGAGCTCTCTTAAGTTGGGGTTTTGTCATTGTAAGATGTCAAATCTCTCTCTACCAGAGATTTATGACTTGTACAGATCCATCCATCTTTTAACACAAATGTGCATACTTCTGTGGTACATGTATTGTACAGTCCATGCACATAAAGGTACAATTAAATATTGAAAGGGACAGTTGAATGTAGAAATTCTTTTGTTCAAGCAGTGTTAGCAAACTGGATGGACATGAGTGTGCTAAACCAGTGATATATTTCAGCAAAGCCACAATTAATTTAAAAGAATGGGTCCTGCAGCACACCCTTATTTCTTGTACTATTTCACCAGCTCTAAAAACCAAACACTGCTCACAAATGACAGATGTTCTTGTTACCTTTCTGATAAGACCTCAGAAGCAGTTCTGCAGAATATTAATCCCAAATAATTTAACAGTATTGCACACATTATATTGCTTCCATCTTCTATGGCTGTTAAAGCCAAATACTGAAGGAACTTACTATGGAAAGTATATCAGCATCAGGAATTTGATCTAGAAGGAAACAAAAAGGCTAGTGGCAGCTGAAAAGAAGGGCTAGGCAGAGAGTCTCCTTCCCCGCTCTCATCAGAGCTATGTCTTGGTCACACTGCCCTGATCACATGAAGAAGCCACAAGTGGGAGTAGACTACATTTATACCTGTCCATACATACATCAAAAGATGGAATGAGACCTTGGAGAGAGTCTAAAGAATTAGTGCTATTTGGCTTTGCAAGGTCAAAAGCAGCAATCAAAAGCACTTATCTCCTGAGGCTTTTCTTCTCCTGAGTCGCGACATTACCTTAATGTCTTCCAACAGAACTCCATTATCTCTGTTTAAGTTTTCAGCCTGCTTGATTTGTCCTGTTGCTTCATTCAGAGCTTCACGAAGGTCAGTGATTTTGGATTCATAGTCATTCAATGAATCTCTCACAATTTTAATAAGCCCATGGTTTTCTTGGTGGTACTTTTGTAGTTCATTCTTAATACGTGCCAGTACTGCAGTATCGGGACCAGAAAGAAAAGTTTTGTTCAGAGAACAAGGGAACCAGAAAAAAACTGCCTTCAAAAGGGCTTGACATTTAGGATTAGAACACTGTGGTTTTGTGAAATACTGAGCATCATTTGCACCACTAATTTCAGTGTTACTATAGCAGAGATGCTACTCAGCATCTCACTGGATCAAATCTGCTCACAAGTTTGCTGCTGCAGACAAAGAGCACAGATAAACATTTATTTGGCTATTTCTAAATTAAGTAAGGATGAAAATGATCTGCTAAGACTGAAATGTTTTCTTTTTTTATATGGAACTAACACAATTTCATCAACTATTTCATCTACAATGTAGACATCTACATTCTGTGCTAGTCATCAAAGCTTTCTCTGTAATTAATGGAGAGATATGGGCACACTTTTAAGAGTACCCATTTCACTGCCTACAAGATAGGATACAAGAGTTACTCAGAGGTAGGTGTCAAAGTCCAAAGTTAGGTGAAATTACTAGCACTCGTAAGGTCTTTCACATTTCTCAACTATGCCCCCGGTTAGGAGATAAGCCTTTGACCTTACTGTTCTTGCTCTCTCTAATGTCCAGAATCAGGTTTCTGAATATCCCAGTCAAACAGATGCAGAGAACATAAAAGGGAGTACAAGTAGTGCAACTGGAACTTCTGAACTTCCTTATCCTTGTATGATCTGGCCCTTGGACTACTCTAGCTGCTTCTTAAAATCTGTTGTTACATTACATGTGTAATTCCTCTAAAACAGCTGCATGTGCCGTAGCCTATATAATACACCAAAGCACTGCATAAGTATATTATGATCAGCTTCATCTATTTATTAAAGAAGGATCTACTGGGTTTTTTTCCCAGCTCAACTCAGTTCCTTCCATAACAAACTGAAAATGCCTTTAAATCCCCTCCAGAACGACTTTTCTGTTGACTAATGACCACTACAGATCCCAGGGATACATTGCAAAATGCCCCTCCCTGCACTCCATCCCAAACAATCAATAATGCTCCAGATTTAAGGCTGATCTTTCTAGAGAGTAAGCAGCTGAGAGAACAAGCCCTTACGCAGCTGAGCTTCTTTTCGCTCCTTCTCCGCTTCTGCTTGAAGCTGGCCAAAGTTGCGGTTTCGCATCTCCGTCATCATGCGTTGAGCTTCGGCCAGTTCTTTGGCACCATCTCCCAAGGGCAAGCTGTTGCCTTCTCCATGTGTACCAGCTATTTGTTCCAAGAGCACTGAAAAAAGGTATTGTCAAAGTGAGGATGAGCTTAAGCCTATGCAAAAAATGCAAATGACAGGGCCGGTTTCTCTTCTGAAAAAGGCATGCCTATTCCTGAAGTCCTTAATGAAGCAGATCCATTTTGTATTAATGTATTAATTTGAAAAGTATCCTATGTCAAACAACCAGAGCTAGTAAGATGGTATTGGGCTTGAAATTTGTCCTAAATGATGAAGTTCACAGCAATAATTTTAAACTTCTAACTTAAAAAAGCCTATGATAGCAACCCAGGCTAAAGTCAGGGTAGTCAATTTGTTGCTTTAAACGTCCCTGTGGTAAAACTTCTCTGTCCCTATTCACTACATAGGGAAGGCAGGCTCCTAAATTAACACTATATATTAGATTTCTAATAGGAAGAGTGAATTCCACAGCTATGTCTAAATTCTGATTTATGAAGTCATCTTCTAAGAAAAACTCTCATGTGTAATTAAGAATATTGTAAATAAACTGAAAAGATTCCATAAACCAAAACATGTTACAGAGTTAGAAACTATTTTTACCTTGTATATTGTTGACAACTATTTGTATTCGTGAAACCAAATCCTTTCCTTTCTGATGAGTTTGGCCGAAATTATTAAATAATATCTCAGCTGCTTTGTAGTTCATTTCAGCCTAGCAAGGGAAAAAACTGATTACGTTAAAAATATCTGGATACAGTATCCTAATATGTAGTCAAGTGATGTATATTGTTTAATTGATTTGGTAAGTCACCTTTTCCTGGAGAGCATTTACATCACGATTTAGGTTAATGAATTCTGTCTCCAACTCATCTGCCTTTGAACCCTGATTATGAACAACAGAACGGTAATTGTTCAATAAGACCTGAAAAGAAAGAAAGGAAAAAAATCCAATAAATCACCCACACACAGGAGACAAAAAGCAAAAAATCACGGGGTTAGATCTTTACCCAAGGTAAATAAAAGCAGCATTACTGACATGAAGGCTGACCCATTGCTGCCCAAAACCTGGGCTTTTTTTATCTGTGAGTATAGCTACTGCCATTCCAACCAAAGAAAAATTTTTTAGGATGAAATTTTGGTATTGGCAATTGGAATGTTGGGGAGTTTCGGTAATGCAGAGACATGAATTGCTGCAAAAAGACAGAGCTATAGGGAAACCTCAGAGACATAGCTTTCAAGGTGAGCATGCCTCAGAAAAAGCAGAGATACTGATTCTCCTTCAGAGCGTGACATGGAAACAGGTGAAGCCGAGTGCTGTCACCATCTGGTATTTGAAATCAAAAGCTGATGTGTGTATGTTTCCTTGCAAGCCGAGAAAAAGATGGTGCAAGTTCCTCGGTTCAGCTCTTACCCGCTTAATCTGCAATCCGCTTTTCCGTTAATATGTGCCTACCTTTAAGTCCTTGATGCGTGTTTCCAGACGTCTCATCTGCTCCAGTGTGTGGGTACTCGCATGGACGTTTTGCACCTGAGATTTAATCAGCTGAAGCTCGTCACCTATTGTACTCAAATCCTTCAGCAGTGTAATTACACAGCTATCGCAAGCTGGAGGGAGCACGAGCAAAGGAAAACAATACATATTATTGATATTTGGTGCAGAGAACATTTCACTGAGCACACTAATAAATGAGATGCAATGGAAACACTTTCATGCTTGTCACCTGGTACCACCTGAAGAACTAAGGCAACAACAAAGCCCATAGTATCAAGAAGAGTGACCAAAGCCAGAAATAAAGAGGAGGGCCCATTTACATCTGGCTAGCTGACCACCTCTTTTATCATTCTTCCAAGTGTTTGGTTGAATGTTTGCTTTTAAACGGTTTATTACAGGACACCTCCAATCCTTTTTAAACTCTGCCACCCTTAAAAAGAGTCATCAGTATGTATCCAAAGGCAGCAGAAGGCAGTTTAAGTGCAGTTCTATTTTATTACTTACGGTCACAATCTTCATTGGGATCCACGTCTTTTGGTTCATTATTGAAACATTCTGAAATCACAGGATTATCATTAGTAACCAAAGCTTTCTTATGGAAATACTACTATTGCATTTTGCCCTCACTTTTCGTGGTTGGCAGCCATTAAAACACAGTGCTGCCCTTTCATAACTCCATACCCACTGTGAACAAGCTGAAATGCCCAGAAGGCTTGAGCATGCCAAAACGTTCAGGTCCCACTTATGACTTGCTGAGATCAACAGCTTTTCCATCGCTGAAAGGAAACTGACTGTAACCCACCCCAATATATGCTACTCGGGTAGCAGCAGGAGGCTCTCTCATATCAAGTGTGCTGAATGTATGGCTAGAATTTGCCTGGAATAACACCACCGGGATTGGAGCCAGGACTATATTGTTAAAGCATTTTACCCAGGACATAGGTTCAAACCCCTTTATCTACTTCAACATCCACGTTCAAACCACAGATTCTGACTCCCCAAAGGATGTCTTACTCACAAGGAACTGAGAAATGTTTATGGCCTTCCCTCATACCTGTCACAGCTTGCAAGATTAAGGGATTAATCAAGATTGAGAGAAATCCACAGTGCATGCATGGAAGGAGGCACCTTCCACCACCCAAGGCACAGGGGGTGGGCCACGGATACAGGTGGTATACAAAAAAACATTGCCCTCAGACTTTCTGACAAGCTAGCACAAGTGACTGCCTGTTCAGTGTGCTGTTTTGTTTTGTTTGTTTGTTTTACAAACCCCATTATAAGAAGCTTAACACTCTCCAGGTGCACGTGGGATTGTAACACTCTGGGATCCCAACTTCTAGGAGGCAGGAGAGGAACTGGCTCCTAAAAATATAGGACAGGAATCTCCCCATCTTGATGCCCAAGTCCCTTTTGCAAGCTTGGTCCTACTGCCAAATTCTCATCTCCTCTTGAAAATGAAAAGGGCTGTGCATGCCTTTTACTCTGAAGGAAAAGGGTGCACTCAGGGTACAGGCTGATGCTGTCAAGAGTCAACAACAGCTTGCAACTGTGAGAGGTTACAGTGATAAAATTGGACCTGAACTTTAACAGCAGCATGAAACAGCCTGGAACAAACTGCCTAGCTGTGCCATTTCCTTTGGCACTTGCACATTAAGTCATCAGGAAGTTAAATGGGATTGGTAGTGAGCGCCGCTGCCAAAAGCAGACAAATCACAAAGAATATATTTGTAAGAGAACGAAGGAAATTATTCCGAAATTCAAATACCCGTGCTGTTCTGCAGTTGTGTAATTCAGCTAACACCAGACACATTTCAGCTGTCCCTGTGAAGTACCAATTAAATAAAACTATTATTACAGCTTGTGCACAAACAACATCAGCCAAGAAATGGGGAAATTAAAAGGTCTGGCCAAGTGCCGAACATCATGCACAAGAAGCCTGCTAGAACATGCTGTGCTGATGATCACAGAGGGTTTTATTCCTAATGTGAAGAAAGAGGCAGCTGATCAGAATATATAGTTGGAGACAAACTGAAAACAAACTGGCTTCTTGAATTTTGCCCTACGGATTAGTTTGTCTTAGCAAACTCTTGTTTCAAAAAGAAAGGAATGACAAGACATCAAACACTGCTTGGATCTGTTCCACGCAAGGTATAAATATAACAAAGATGTATTACTTCAGTGGTGAAATATGAAATGAGAACTAGCTATTGAAAAATTGCACCAGCTGCCAACAGCAGTTCACATCACTTGGTGGTTTTCTAATTTCTGTGACCAAGGAAAGCTAAGGTGATCCCTGGCAGTCATTTGAATGCAGTACGAAGAGCAGTGCAGAGAAACTAAGAGCACGGAAATATTAGGAGTTATTAGTTTGACACTTCACTAACATCTGAGGAGGAAAAGCTGCCTACAGGGAAGGAAAAGCGTAATTTTATTAGGGAATGAAAATATGGGAGAATCACAGTCCTTTTCAGGAGCACTGGCCTATGTGTTTCTGAATAGAAATGAGTATCCCAAGGATTGAAGTGAATTGAGGTGAAGACCGCCTGAGGAATGTAGGCTCAGGCCCTTCACTTCAGAATTATAATAGATAAAACATATACCAGTGGCATAATATTCTTATAAGAACTTACTAGTAGTGCAGTATATGTGTGACTAATACTGGGAAAAATCATGGATGTCCTAGATGGCAAAATGGTGTAAAGCAGGATTTATAAAACAGCCTCCTGAGTCAGGTCAGTCAGGTCCTAACTTCCACTGTAAACACAGTTAGCTTGGATATCTAAGATGGCAGCGCTTGACGCAGACTCTGAAGATGTCACTGATCCGTCCCAAATACATTTTAAAAAGGCACGTTGAGACTGCTCAGTTTCATAAGCCCATAACACAGACTGGCAAGACATGACTTAACCATGTCAGAAGATGAACCGTAACGCATTTAAAAACATACCCGTGAAACAGAAAAAAAATAAAATTGGTAGTGTTTATGAAGGGAAATACATGATAAAATGGCTTACAAGGGCGAACTCGATTACTCAGGACAGACCTCGTATTACCACAGTGTTATGTTTTAGGAAACCTTACTTTTTGTTAAAAGTGATCTGCATTTCCTATAAGTCTACGTCTTTCCTTCAGTTCAACCAATCCAAGTACCTTCCTTCTCTGCTTCCCAGAGAGAAAACAATGCTCCCCTCCATGTTCATATGCCCTCACGTACCTCCAGTCAGGTGGTCACAGCTAGCCAGTTGTCCATTATTATTGCAATTACATTTCTGACAATAGCCTCCATATTTCTGTGGATTTCCAAAATATCCTGGAGCACAGCTAGATAAAGAGATACAAATAATTTTTATTAAATATTTGAGGCTGCTTTTGTGAAATATACTTTCCCTTGAAAAAAACCCACAGTTATTCTCCCGAAGAAACTTTCAAGAACTTTTGATTTCATGCCTTGACAGACAAAAAGGGTATATTTTTGGTTTACAGTACCCTATGCACTATGCTAAAAATATCTTTCCAAGTACTGCAGAAATTTTTTCTAAAAATAAAAGAACTCCCACAATGCTTGTATAGGAATAATTCACTTAATCTGAAAAAATACAATGCACACAGATACATACATACATAGAGAATTTGATAAGGCTTAACCCAGAAAACCACACCATTCTGGTCCGCGATCCCACCAGAAAACATATTAATCATACTGTCAGCACATGTTGAGATTTCAAACAGCAATGGCATGGAATGACATTATCACCCTTCTGCTGGGGGATACCTCTTCTTGCCACCTGCCAGCAAAACAGTCTGTGTGAGTGATCTCTAAATATTTTATGGGTAAAATATATTGTCCAGACTGGCTAGCTCATATTCCTAGAAGTCACTCTGCTGTAAGATCTATAGGGGTGGTAACGCGTGGTCAAAGGGCCATGATGAGCCGCTGAGTTATGGCGAGGTCTGGAAGAGAAAAATCTGTCTATAAGCTGCAGCTTAGTTGTCAAAGGTAACAGTCTTGAAGCACAAGACAACGTGCTACTGGAGGTACTGCCTTCAGGTGAGATATCATGACTTATTGGCCTCAAGTTTCCAAACCAGACACCACCACTCCATTACACTTAAATTCTCCCTGGATTTGAAACTCAGTGAAATTGCTTCCTCTGCCTGCCTGAAACCGCTGTTCCTCTTGCACTTTGCCGAACTGCTGCTATGAGATGGCTTCAGCATTGTGTTTGTACGCTTCATCATCACCAGAATGATCTGGGTTGAAGGGTGTGGTGTTAAACATTACATGGTTGCTGTTGGATAACTAAGAACAGTGAAGCAACGTCAGGTACATTGGAGGAAACAGGAAAATGTTTTTAACTCGAAAAGGGATGAAGTAAGTGGGAGTCATTGTTACCAGAAAGAGTGCGGGGTAAGGCAAGGCACAGGGCACTCAGACAAAGAGGCTGACACTTCTCTTTTTGGTAAAAACTGTGTAGTCACTGAATAGTCTGTGGAGAATTGTTTACATTTCTTCAGGGATTGTTGAGTTTATATCTAGCATTACACAATAGCACCAGGCTATAGAAGCTGTTCATATAAATAGATTCTCCTTAAGCATGTGCATATGATGCATATATGCATATGTCCATATATTACTCAATACAGACATACCTCCTTTTACGCTGTCTCTCAAAACCTTGGTCTTGAGAAACAAGTCACTTACCGTTCACAACGAACTCCAGTATAGCCTTCTTTGCAGAGACACTGAATTTCTTCACCATTTGCCACACAGCCAGTTGCAAATCTTTAAGAAGAAGCAAAAATATTATTGTGAGCACATCATCAAATAGATTTTACACTCTAGAGGCTACGCTCAGTTAAACGCCTTTCAGATTAGGAGGTTTTTATACCACCAAATTACTTCTCAGCTAATTTAATTGCCTCTAGATAAATTGCTGTGACTAATTCTTTGAAGTTTCATATTTTTCATCTAAATTCTTTCCTTAGACTAGAAAATAATCGTTTCCTGACCCTCTGGACTGAATATCATAGTTCACTACCTAAAGGAATGCCTAAAATAAACCTTAATAGTGATGTTGTAAAATAAAACAAGTCTGGGTAGATATTTTATCTTACTAGGCAAGATCAATAGCATGTGCTAGACAACATTTCCTCCTGTTTGGATAGCTTTTTTTCTTCTTTTTTATGGATGGAAACATTAGAGGATATTTTTACATAGCTAATATTGTTTGCGGGTTTTTTTAACTAAGGCAGAATAGAGTTGTGCAACATTCTGAGGAGCTGTAGAGTATATCTGGTTAACACAATGAACATTTTTGTCTGCTCTTTCTAGCAGCCTGGTCTAGATTCAAATTTCTCTGGGAGAAGAGCCATTTTTTGGCCGATGTTTGGGAAGGAGAAGGCAGGAGGTGAAGCTATAGGCCATGTTTGCTATTTCCATTTTTTAATCTATGAACAGTTGGATAAAGCAAGTCTGCGTACCAAAGACAGATGTCTGCACTAAGATTTACATATAATTTGAATGGGTGGTAAACTGTCAACTCCAATAATGCCAGGTGGGGAGCATTTCCTATGTCAGGAACGGCATTTACCACCCTAATGTGCAGCTATGAACCTGCACAGGTTTATGGTCTCCCTAGGTATTTCAGCACTCTTAAAGCAAAAGATGAATGAAAGTGTGTTCAGCCAGCCTGAGGCAAGCACCTGCAGAAGAGGCCAATGCTGTCAAAAACCGATCTATCAGAGACTTCTCTGGTAAATGAAAAACCTGTCTATAGTCTGCTAGTGTAAATCTCTTACTTAAGGCTACTTGGTGTTTGCTAATGCACCTGGCAAATACTATGTGGTGCCTTTAGCAATTTATAGCTTAGTTTTTCTTAAAAAAATATTTGTTTTTATTTAATGCATTTCACGTTTCAGAACTGACCCACGATGACCAATAACGTGGCTAAACATACCATGCATTTAAAATGCAATTTACTGCCCAACTTTAAAAGCCTGGAAACCTTATTAGATCCAAGGAAATTTAATTTTTTCTAGCTCAGTATGTTTGCACTTCAAACAGGGCTTCCACCTGAAGAGCCACCATACTCTTGCAGAAATCTAGATACATGCTTAAGAGCTTTAATGTTTTTATATTATTTTTGCATCTTAATAAATTTTCTGAATTCACATGAAAGGCTTGTTTCATCATTCTCGCTTACCTCCTAGCCAGAGTAATGGTGTTAAATGTCAGACTAAAGATTACTGAAATGCAAGATGTAAGTTAACAAGAAAGATTCTGGATATGTCCAGTAAGGGAAAAGACTGCCATCCTATAGTCCTCACTGCGAAGTAGTTACTGGTGGCTTTGTACAATAAGCCCATCACAACTGCCTGGAGCTCCCCCAGGCGATGAACAGTGTCCCTTTGTGGTTCAGGAACTGAGTAAGAATTGGAATACACAGCTTATTAAAAAAGGCAATGCAGTGAGACAGGCCACCAAGTTTCTGCTGGTCTAACGTGCCTCAAATGTGTCTGATGCCCCACTATGCTGGGCAGTACGAGAATACAGAAAAAGATCATTCTCTTCCTACGCTAGCAGGGTTTGGGGGGTTTGTTTCTTTTTTTTCTTTTTCCCCTCTGCTGCTTGACTTCTTATGACCTTTTACTGTACCTGTTTGTATAGGGGCAAGGACACACCCGGCAGGAACCTTGAGTGGCATCTCCAAAATAACCATCTTTACAGCGCTCACATTTCTCCCCAGCAGTATTATACTGACAGTTCTTCAAAAGGAAACAAGCAAGACAGTTAATAGTGCTTTACCACTCAATATGGCTTTACTATTATTTAAAAAAAAAAAAAGCTAATCTACTGAGAGGATATGTTCTTTCCCTTCCATATAATGAAGCACCTATTGCCAAACCGCTTTCACAACCAGGATAGATTGATTCTAGTCATTCTCTAATTGTAGAAAGCACAATTTGCTCATCATTGTGGAAAAACAACAGATAAATAAGCAGCATTAAAGATATTTTTAAAGACATTCAATCAGATGTGTAGTTTATTAAGGAACATTCCATTAATGTGCTCTCTACGTCTTGATATTTCCAATTAAAAATCACTATGTTTAAAAGGAACTTTAAATTTTGCATCTTAACACTAATCAGAAGTCAGATATCATTTAAAAGCATGCAACTAATTGAGCCCAAATACATTCTTAAAAAAAACTCATGAAATGAATATAAAAAGTATTTCTCTTAGCAGATTCAGATCAGAATTGAATTTAATGTACCTTCTCCTGTGTATGTGTTATTTGTATTTATCTGGGGTAACTGGAATAAATAATGGAAAGCAAAGGCTGGGAAAACAATTGAAACTGACACAAGTGAGCCACTTTTTCCATGATAAAATTGTTGGGAATTATATCTTATTTTAGAAACATTCTTATTCCTGGTGCTGTTTAATTGTCACACACATTAGGTTGGACTCGACGATCTTAAAGGCCTTTTCCAAGCTAAGTGATTCTACATTTATATGTTATGGGGAGAGGATGAGCAAGTTGCTTTTGCATTACCTGAAGCGATGCTAATTTAAAATAGAAGTTGTTCATGTACAGTTTTGAGCAGCTATAAAAATTCCATGTGACCAACACTCAAGAGGCATTAAAGCTCCCAAGTTCTAAAACTGTTTTCTTCAATGTGCAACAGACGGATCCCGTGTCCCGCAGAGCTGAGGGTGTACTAGTAAAGTGAAAGATGGAAAAAGAAAGTGGGAAATTGGCTGCAAGCAGTCACTAAGCAGATTGCACTCCCATTTCTTGGACTTTGATGGCTTAGGGTTATGTTTGAAGGCCCTCCTACCATGTTTTGCAGCAGAGGGGCATTTTTCCCTACAAATGAGAAACAGTTCTGTTTCTCCCATCTCGTCTTACACTCCATTCTCCTCCACATTTCTTCACACCCAGATTCCCTCAACCACATCAACAGCCCTTCCCTCAGCCTCTGCACGTAGTAACCCCTAATTTGTTTTCATTTTGGTTAAAGAATCAAATTTGTGGCTCACTTGAGAAAGGTTCTGGGAAAGAACAGGAAAAACTCCAGTTCACATATGGGCCATTTAACTTGCGGAAGCTAAATATGAAGACACTATGTTTGTAACAGGAACCATTTTAAAATGCAGCCTCTATAAAAGCTGGGGCCTAGACTCCCGCAAAAATCTCATGGAAAATTCAGACTGTTTCTGAATAATTACTGTAAATTTTAATAATCCTGAAGAATAAAATAAACTACAAAAAGAGTAAAAGAGAGCTATTTAAAAATATTTGCACTGGTTTCATCTTGGAGCAACCTCCCCCCTTGCCCCCCAGGTTTATCTCCTGGCTTTTATTTTGCTCACTCTGTCTATAGAAGATGAAGCAATTCCATAATTGCTGAAGCAAATTTAAGATATTTCACATATAAGCCACTCTGAATGTGCCATGCTGTTCCTCTAGCTACATGGCGTAGAAGGACTGGAGAACATAATCCAGTGCTCCCAAGGCATGTTGGAATGAAGCCAGAGCAGCAACTCCCTCACGGGTCTTCCTTCAGGTTTCACAGGGCCAGAGACACCCCTGGTGTCACAGCATCTCCAAGCCATCAAGTATTGAAAACTGTGAAAGGAAAACTCTCAGCCGACTCCATACGCACCCATATGGTACAAGGAAGCCAGAGTAGAATGTGTCATGGCCTCAACAGAAACACCTGGGTACACAGGGTTATGTGACATGAAACAACATGTCACGGGATGAGCAAGTCTCAGCACCATGCTGCTGCTGAGGGAATGCGCCTTTCGGGAGGAAGGGCAGGGACCACGAGGACACAAAGCCTGACTAATGGCAGAGGGCTGGTTTTTCCCTACACATGAGAACCAGTTCTTCTGTCTTCTCCATCTCCTCCTGCACTCCATTCTCCTCTGCTTTCAGCAGGGCAGCACCGCACCCTTCTCCTTCCACCAGCACACAGCAGGACAGCTATCGCCCGAGCTGGGGAGGATTGCGCTGCTCCCACAGAGGAAAGAGTCAGCCTGGGCTCAGCCTCACAAAGCCTTCTCTGGAGGCTATCACTGGAGGGACGCTGACATGCGAAGGTACTGGGGTCCAGCGCTCCAAGTGAGGAGCAGGAAGAAGGAGGCTAAGCACGCTTGCATCCAAGCTTTGCACTTTGGATATGAACCTTGACGACTCCACATTGGGAAGCCTCCTCATCTTCTCCGCACCACTGCAAGTCTTTGGCCCATGGCTCCTCTACAGAGAGACAAACTCACTCCTTATTAGGTGGAGGCTCATGATGGAAATACAGGCCCTCTGGGCTTTCATTTTTCACCGCATTATCCTGGATGACTTTGCTTGCCCTAAATTTTGTCCCAGGGCCAATTGTTGATTTAGCTCTATCTATCTGAAAGTTAATCCAGCTGTGAGAAGGTGGTTACAAAAAGAAACGTAAATCACATATTTCATGAGGTAAAAGTGAAATTTTCATATTATTCTTTTCCTTCATAATTTTCATCCGAAGTAAAACCTCCTTGTCTTTATAGCTCTGCTGCAGCACTTTCCTGTCACGGCCTGCCCTGCCTCTCCAAAGCAGCAGCCCGTAAGTCGTCCCCCAGGATGTGCCCAATTGGTTTATAGTTTCCATTAAAGCAAGAGGGTTGGTTGAGACAAAGTCCGGGGGGGGGGATGACATAACACGCAGGAATGCACCGCAGGCAGGACGGATGCAGCATGAACAAGGAAGAAATAGTAGAGAAGACAGACCATGAAAGAGGTTGGCAAGGTTCTTGTTTACACAGTAAGTGAAAAATTAGTGAAAAGTTTTTAAGCCGGAGTTTTTCGGAGCGAACTGTTCAAAGAAGCATCAGGGATATGAGCTGGAGAAGCACAGTCTGCCAAATGTCACACTTGCATTGCCACGAGGGCTGATCCACCCCCATGAGGCTGCTTTGGGTTCAATACAGTGTGCCAGGGAGCAGAACCTGCCCCAATATACCTTCTGTAACAGCTGAAATTTTCTAATTAATCTAACTTCTGTCCCCTTTATCTCATCTTATTTACTGCAGTATTTTTTAATCCATCTAGTTGTCAATTAAGATTAGTGGAGATTTACTGATGCTGATTAAACAAACAATTCTGCAAAGGCTATGCTATGCATGAATGCGCTATTTGTCAGCATTGGCACACCCTACTATGTATGTACACAACCAAGGACTCCATATGCCAAGATAAGACCCTGTATTTATTATAAAAACTGCAAACACTTACATATGCGCTAATTTGTTGACTTTTTGTACCATGAGCTAATAAAAATTATAGGGGAAGGAAGAAAGCAAAACTAAGGATGGAAATTATTCTTATCACCTACAGTTACTTTAAATGTACATGTAAGTTTCTGCAACTTTTCGTTACTTGGAATTTAACAATACTGTAGAGTCCATACTGCAGTAAGGTAAATGTTTTTTCTTTTCCTTTTGTCCCAATTTATTTCTTGACTGTTAGTATTTACTTACAATACATTTTCCAGTACCATCTTGACACCTATTTGAATTCCCATTGCAGTTGCAGGGGACACAGCGTCCAGTAAATAATCCTTTGTTCTCACGATAAAATCCAAGGCCACATTCCTAAACAGTAAGCAGAGAGAAAAAAAATCGTGAGTTTTGGTGGAAAGAAAGTTTTACAAGTTATGAGAAGGGTATTTTGAAATTGTTCGCCATTTAGTAGTGGAGGCATACATTTCCTGGCAAGCTCTTCTAAGCCGATATTATTGTTTAAATTTACTATTTAAATATTTTAATGCAGTGAATGGCACTGAAGAATGGAGCTGAAGAAGTTTCAGCCTAAGCATCTGAACCCTGTGCTCTACACTTTGTGGTAGTAGGGATTTCATCATTTTGACTCTAACCTCTGAGCAAAACCCATTTCCTGTGGCTATGTACAAAGGTGTAGAATATGACTTTGAAACCACAGAAAAAGATTTGAATATAGATTCATAGTACAGTCATAGAAGAACATATGAAAATCTCACACATTAACTAGTGGTTATATGAAATCTTGATATTAATTTAACTATGGTGTACTCCTTGGAAATACTTCTAATGAGATATCTTTTACATGAATTCATCAAGACTTCCAAGTCTACCGGGAGCTATACGAAGCCACGCTTAGACAGAGCGAGGCGATCTTACAAAACACACAGCAGTCTAATTTCTAAGTACAGGCTTGTCCCAGAGACCCAGGAGGCATGAGAAGAATGTTCAGCAATTGAGCGCACAGAAGCAGAAGCACAGCCTGTCAGATCAAAGTCAGGTTTACATAGGGAGCTGAACCAGAGGAGGATTATGAATGAAGCAAGAGACGTGAAGTTTGTTAGCCTACACCAGGAAGGTAGTAACTAGTATGTTAAAACCAGGCTCTTACTTGGCATGAGAAGGGAAAACACAAAAGGAGGGAAAGTACAAGGAATTCTTCCTGGGCATGGAGCCTTCCCGTATACAGACCAATTCAAATATTCATGCCCATGTTCTCTGCTCAGCATACTCTGGCACATGAACCACACCAAAAACGACTGGACATAAGTCTATCCCTTCTATTCCCTAGCTCTTTTTCACCAGTAACTAAGCTGGTGTGGTGCAAAGAACATCAGAGGCTGTATGCAAGTGTGGAGAAAGCTGTGCTCCCCAGGAAACCAACACCTCCCAGGTTCCTGCCTCCAGCAATGTACTTCTGCACTGTACCTATACCTCCCTTGTACCTCGCAGTTAGGGGCTGGCCCCAAAGACATTCAGAATACAAGTGACAGTTGAACTTTAAAGCCATAAATCTTTTCCCATAGCAATTGCACCATCAAGCCTGATGGGACTAATCCAAAGAGCAAAGGGTTTGCAGGACAGTGTCTCAAATCATGTTCCAATGATTTGAGCTGTAAGTATTTGTGCAGGGGCAGGATTAACCAGTGAATTTATCAACCACATAACTACCAGGGGAAAAAAAAAATAAAAATAATTCACCTCTCTCAAAGCAGACCCCAAAAGGAATATTGAGTTATTGCTGTTTAAACAACAGTTGCTGTTGGCACCCTTGCCTTCTTTACATGCCAGATAAATAAATAAAAAAAACCCAAACGCAGACTACTAATATCACCAACAGCTTTTAATACTGACTTCAGTGTAAGCAAGTACTGAATTTAGAATAGGCACTCGAAACTTTTCAGATACATTTTTTAAAAGGGTGAATATGTTCCCTGAACAACAGGGAGCCAATATACACAGCTCTGAATAAACCAGGGCCTGAAATACATTAAAACAGCATGACTAAGTAAAATATAGGGTCTAATACAGATAAATTTTAGTTACTGAAAGTCTCTTTTTGGAGAGCAAAATGAAACACTCATTTTAAAAACACATCTAAATGCATTTGGAAAAAAATCTATGCAGCTGTTTGTTTTTCTATTTGTGCTGCCTTTAAGAGAGCACATTTGGAGTATGTGGGCACTTTGTTTTCAAAGCAGCATTCGTAATACTGAGAAATTGATTCCACACGAAGATAAAGCTCCAGGCACTCTCAGGTGCTCAGGAGTTCAGGCTGATTGTTTTCAAGTAAACAGCAATTTAAAACAAACTTCTCGCACAGGCTTTTGTCAGCAAAGTATTTTGAGACATAAGAAGATTAGCCATCTTATTACTTTTGTATTAAGTAACGTAGACATTGTTACGAAATTAGTTCATTTAAAAACAAAAAGAGAAGGAAGCAAGTGAGGAAGGGAAAATGAACAAGTTACCTGTCTCTGGTAAAAATCCCTTTGAACTTGTTGCTGCTGACTCCTCTCCTGAAGGTGAGGATAGGATAGCCTCTGTTGCATGGCTTGTGCTAAACAATGCCCCAGGGCTACTAACGTGACAACCAGCCATCCTACATTCCTCGGCCTCTGGGCTTGGGCCATCATTTTACTTTAGCTCCGCTGCGAACATATGCTGCTATCCTTTTGGTTCTCGCCCGTTCTCTTATACTCTCCCTTCTTCTCCAGCTTCTGACTCAGATTAATGAGGCTCTGTGCTGCGATGGGCCCCACCTTTAAACTTTATACGTGAGTCAAGTCGTACAGCACATATTACTGTTCCTGAGGTTAACAAGTAACCCCACAGTTCCTGTAGCTCAATATATACCTAAGTCAGGGTGTGGCAGGCATCACCTCCTCCCCACCTATGGCAGCCAGACAGAGCTAGGTGATTAGAGCAGTAAATCACTGCCTGAGTAATGCTGCATAAACATACGGGGTGTACGAACTACCCAGGTGAGTGTCTTGATCACTTCCTTTGGCTATGTATTTCCACCAGGTTATATAAAAACCCCCCAACACCTTAGTTTATAAAGGCAGCATGGTGAAAGCAATGGGATGGCAGTAGGAATTTCAGTCAACACTCATCAATTTGCCTGTGGCACAGAACATCAAATGTGTGAAAAAATAAGTTTCTAGAAATATTTCCAAAATGGTATTCGACAGATGATGAAGAGCTGGCCTGAGCAGTGGATGCACACCAAGACGTAAGCCAACCGTAAATGTTGTTTTGTTCAGTCTCTCTGCAGCTGCTCTGGTCTAGGTATTATTGTTCCATTCTCATTTCAACAGTGTTTGCAAGGTTACTACAGCAGTTGCTGCTTTATGGTAACCCTCAACCATTTTCTGAGAGAATAACTCCTCACATTTTGTGCACTTTGTACACTGCTTACCTGTCCGGTACTTTATTCTACTGCCCTGGGTGCGTACACATGGGAACAGTCAAGCTCTAAGCCAAGCAAAGTGACAACCAAAAGAATTACAGCTACAGGAACAGCATCAGGGACAAGATATACAACTGCAGCTAGGATTTCACCATTCTTCAGATAACAGTATTACTTTGAAATGCTTACATTCTCTTTCATAAGAATATCTCCAAATATTTTTTTTTCAAATATTTTAACTTCAGCTTTCAAATACTTTCCGATAAAAATAGGAAAAGTGCTAGTCACTCCATGAAAATATGAAAGTAACCAGAATTATCTAGGTTCAGGTTACTTCCCTTGGACCTTGTCATGCATTTCCCTGATAAAATAAGGAAACTTGTCCACGTGTAGGGTCTCACAGATCGTGATCAAGTCAACTCTGAGCTTCTCTCCATTAAAGTAAGCGTCGACCGAGATTATTCAGCCTCTCGTAGGGCATCCCAGGAGGATCCCTCATTATAGTGCCCTACACATGTAAAATGACATTCACACTTCTACAAAAGCAATCATCAGTTGAATAACCCTACAGTGCTTCTTAGACAGTGAAAGTATTTGAGCCATTGAAAGTGCACATGCTTACAAGAAGCATGTTTAATTACTTTAATAACTACCCTGTTCCTCTGACTAAACCAGTATGTATAGCTGTAGGCAAGACAGAAGATAACGGCACAGTATGGAGGCAAACGCTTCCTACCTGACATGAGTCACCAGCGTACTCCGGAGGGCAGGAGCATGTCTCCACACTGTGTGCAATGCTGCCGCGTCCTGCGCTGGTGGCTTCTTCCAACCCAACCTCACCGAGGGTTAATCGCTGAGTCTCCGTGAAGTAAAGGCCTCTGATGTGTAAGCCATCTAGTCTAGACAGGATTATCATCAGTTCTTCTCTGGATACAAGGTTATCGCTGCTGGCATGCCTGAAGTTTCCCTGGACATTAAGGGTACAAAATGAGCACAGCCCTGCAGCTTCTTAAAAAGAGTATCAGCAAAGAAGACAGGATGATAGAAAAAAGGGAGAAAACCCCCATGGAACAGACCCCTATAGTGCCAATTGGTATGGGGTGAAATAGAGGTCAGGAACATAAATATAATGAATGTAAATACAGGATAGGTGGAAAAAGGAATAATAAGCATAAAAAGAGATGTACCCTTTACTTTGCATGGTACATATAGCTTTGAGGTATCGAAAAGTGAAGAAGCATATAGGTTCTTCTTCAGTCATCCAAATTTCTTTGAGGTGTCACCCACCAAACTATAAAAGGCTGGAAGAAAATGCTTTTATTTTTAAGAGCGAGTCCTAGAAATCCAGTCTTTGAGGGCTGCCTTCACATGCTTTCTTGCTGCTAATAGATGCTGCATTACTGAAAATGGAATCTACCTTGAAGAAGTATCTTTTTTGCCTGTATATGAGACAGAAGTAAATAACCCAGTTTGACCTTCTGAGCATAGATTTAAGGTAGGAATAATCCCTGCTAAGTTTACCTGCCTGAACGTTGGACACGCATTCTAAACTAGGTAGCTAGACACCAAGAAAAACAGATAACAGTTCATTCCATCCCTATTAAGCACAGTCTGGGGCTGCGATGAATCATCTGGCATTGATGACTGATGCAGTATTACTCCACCAGCCCTGGAAGGAGTGCTAAGGGCTAAATTGGACAAGACACCTAACTTAGAGGTGCGAAAATTAGGTGTCATGAACCAGAACCTAGGTTCAATATGGCAGTAAAGAGAAAGAAAAAGAGTTCTTTATATTTAAAGTCTACAGTATTTAAGCTTATATTCATTAACATTACCAAGTATTTGGCATTTCTGCACATATTACCTGCGCATTTTTTGTGTGCCACTGGGAAGAAAAGGGAAGGCCATTCCATTGTCATTTCTTACCTCAATCAGCTGCACACGGCCATAATATTGACGGTCAGGCAGTGGGTTGTTGGGATCCATATAAACAATTTTCATTTGCTGGCCCTATGTGAGAACAAGGATATAACATTGCCGTTTCACTACTTTTTATGGTAAAGTGTTCGGATGCAATAAAATGTGGTGAAGCACATTAATCCTCTTCTTTGGGGGATAAAAACTAAGTAATACTAGGAAAACTGTATGTCATTTTGTCAGTGAAGTGGTACAGCAAGCACTGCGTTCTAGTGTCAGCAGGGTTTTCACTGCGTTTGCCTATTACCAATCTTGCTTTCAAATAAAACACCAAGAGAATTAAATTAATGCTGACCATTTTCCACCGGAAATAGTTACTACTTTTGACTTAAAATGTTTTTGCATTTTCAAACATCCTCCTCTGCATCCTGGTGCACAAACAACTTTGGATACTAATGTAGTACCTTATGAGGCATGTTTCCCGATAAGAATCCTAGAATACTGAATTAGTATTTCTCATAGTTTGAAGAAACAAAACCACCCCCTTGGGAGTTTCAACAAACAGTAAAATATTTCAATTTTGGCCCTACAGTGGTTAAATTAAAAACTATTAACCTAAAAAGGCATTTTTACTTCAGCCCCCTGAAGCCTTATAATTATGTTAATTTTTTTAATTTTTATGCTGAAGAAAAGTCTCACAGAAAATGAGATCAATTACACATGGAATCCAGGGCATATTTTAGAGAGTCGAGGCCATACTTGTTGATAAGTATGCAAGGCAGTAATTAATTTTTTTCCACAGATGCATTTTATGGAGAAAATCCTGTTTTACCTTTTTATTTGCTCGCAAGTCAGTTATGCTTAATAATATGTTACTTTGGCAACAGAGATAGGTGTGTTGATGGCTTTGAGTAAAATGCAGTAAAATCACTTCTACAGAAATGTAGCAAGTTGCTATAAAAGTTAAACACACTATAGGAGCAAAATTTGCCACAGTTGTCAGGTAACAGAAAAAATCATGGTATTGGTATTACTTGAAAGAAAAAATATTTCAAATCTTACTGTTAGTTGTACATCAGGTCTCTTATCCAGAAGAACCATGCCCTCACTAGGTAAGCCAAAAGATTTCACCTGGTAACTTAGGAAGCCACCGTATGAAGAAAGCTGTAACAAAATGCACAAGACCAGAGATACTTTACTGCACTATCACTTTATATTAATATAACTTTGCATTCAAGTTTACCCCATCTTCCAGCACTGTAAATAATATATTTACTCTTTGATCTTTAGGCAAAATATGAAAATATGTGTTGCTTGGAAGAAATTACTTTCTGTTTATTTACATTGTGTATCTGACATCACTTTTTGAGCAGTTATTGTTCTCTGGAAGGTTACCTGAATTGGGCTTTTTTTTTTTTTTTTTTTTCATACCTGGGATCATGCCATCTGTGTCATGGCAAAAGCACATTTTCAAGTAAACATGTTCTTCCCCTGACCCTACAGAACAGATTTGGCTCATCAAGAGCAGATGTCAGACTGGCAATGAAAGTGGTAGTGAACCCCATGAAAAGCCATGCATAAAAAGAAGAAGTCAGACTAAGCATGTTTAAAGGTGGCTTTCATAGGCCAGCATTTTCTAAACTTACTACAAACATGAATCTAATCAGGAAACCTTTGCTCCACCTTCTGGAGGACAGGACTTCTACTGGTATCTGCTCTGTTCTAAACAGACTGTTGCTGTAGGTTGAGCTGAAACCACACTTCTTTTGGTTCAACTACAGGTGACCACAGGCAGCCTCAAACCCAACCAAATACATACGCTGCTGCCCAGAACAAAGACGTAGGAGAGTATGTTTGAATCATCTGACAAACAGCCGCCCTGGGTTGTGTACCAGTGACTCAGTTCAAAACATATTGAGAGGAGAGGAAGCTCCAGGCACAGCCTAGACAGTTTTTGTTCCAAGAAGAGCCCAGAAGGAAGGTTTGCGGGTACGAGGTGAAATCAGGTGTTTTTCCGCAGATGTACTACTTTGTTTTGCACCCTTTGCTGTTTGCCCTGACAGCTTATGCTTGGTTTTGACATGAGAAGAAGAACTGCTTCGTCAGGTTTTGGTGTTCTGCAGGTAAGCACCAGCCTTCGATCTACCCCTTGATGAATTACAAACAAAACAGACATCTCAGTACTAAATTTGTTCCTTGGATCACAGGGCTGTAATTAATGCTGTTATATTTAGCCAACTGCATTTTCAAAAGCGTGATTTAGAACAGTGGCTATATTTTGCCAACACAATCAAAACAACCCTGTATAATTTTTTTTTTTCCTCCAAAAATATAAGAAAATTCAAATTAGAGCTAATTCCCTGTTTAACTCACATTTTAGGACTGCACCGTATGACAGGCTGTTATGTTACTGCTTTTCTAACGGATTTTTTTTTTTAATGGGAAAACATTGGTGTTATAAACTACCCTCTGTATTCTATATGTACAGTATTTATTTTCTAACATTAAGAGTGGTTTATTAAATAGAATGTTAAAATACAGAAGAGCAGAAAATGGGGACGATGTGATCTGAATTTCTCAATGATGGTTAGTTTCTGCGCTGCTATAGATTTTACATTTGGTTCCCTTTCCCTTTTACCTTTGTAAACAAACGACAGAGAGAGGAAAGAAAATATACTCTGCCAAATATTAATGTTCCAGTGGAACTAGTTAAAAGGTTTAAGATGATGGAAAACAGTACTTATACCCTCATCATACTGAAAAATGTCTGGAGTGATCTTGTTCACATTTTCCAAAACAGGTGCTATCACTGAAAGTAGACCAAAACCTGACATTTTCAGCATACAATAACGTGAATAATCGATAAATTTATAAGCTTGTAAACTTAGCAGCAAGATAGCATTTTGGGGGGGGCTTTCACTACTGCAGCATTGCCTGTGCTAAAATATACACTTACACACAGTGTACATTAAAAGCAGGTCCAAAAATAGAACTGTTTTATTTACAGCATTGTCACCGTACATAAAAGCAAGTCAGGGCATGCTTAGTTAGATAGTGTAACATGCAAAATAAAACTCATAGCACTGTTCTTAATAGCTGTGTTTAAAAAGGGTTATTTTTTTGTTACGGGAACAACAAAAGTCCTTTTGGTTTAACACTGTAGTAGACAATGTATGCTTTAACATGAAATTTCGTTGAAAAATAATTTGTAGGCATTGAAACAAGAACCTCTATAACATTAACAAAAAGCACCTTAACTAAACGTGCTGTTCAACTGAAAGATATTTACCTCTGAGCACAGGAGAGCAGGATGAAAGATACTGTTCTAGTCTTTAAAATCAGGACTAAGAGGAACTTAAAAAAATGTACCATCTTTAATGCTGTGGTGTCTATCCCATTTGTTTTCACTTGTGTGACAGTAGGATCGCATCTGAAAAGCCTGTGTGTCCTACAACTGGCTAGCAACTATCGACACTGTCAGGCTGCCAACCAGGGAGATCCTGGGGCTCTGGGCCTGCAAGCCACCGCTAGCAAAGTCCCCCGTGTCAGCGTGATCCCCAGGTTGAAATGCTGATAAGGTATTAACTGTGAGCAAACGACTGCTCCCATGCATCAGCAGAAAAAGCAGCAAGCAGTTCGAAGAACACAAAGGTTAGAAAACCCAGTGTTGCTCTTCCCAAGCAACATAGCTAAAGCAAAAGGTTGGGGTTTTTTTTGCGTGCCACTGAGCATGTAATCACCTTTTATTCTTTTGGAAAGCTGCCCAAGAGATACTCTAGCGAGTCTAAAGGATACTCGGGCACACTGGCAAGGTGTACATATTCTGCGTTTCAGAAAAGCGGCTGAAGTTACCCGCTCCCTGAACCATAGCTCCCAACCATGCTGTTCACATAAAGACCTCCCTGGCACCAAGCAAGGTCATTAATTCTGTGTTAGTGGTTATAATTTTAACACTGTGCTCAGAAGTAGAATGTTGTGATTCCTGTGAGGGGAGAGAAACACGTCTAAGAAAAACAATGAGATTCTTTATCAATGATGCTGGCAAAAAATGAATACATTATTAAAACAGATGAGTTAGGTGTTATTTACCTTCTCTCCCAGGTAAGACGATGGTGCTTTCCAGTACAAACTATGCACTGAAGCAGGCAATTCTTGAACATCAGCCACTACACTATTACTGACTGGATTGAAAGTGACTGGAATGTCAATATCTTCATCCACTGCCTCCAAGCGCCAGTTCCTCATGTCCACAAACTAATGAAAATACAAAAAGGAAAAAGCTTGTCTCATCCTTTATTAAATTTTACCAGCATCAAGCAATGAGGACAAATTGTTTAGCCTCTATAATTCCCTTAGCATGAAATTCAACCCCTCCAGAGCCAGCCTAAAGTCTTTGCGCAATGGATGTTGCAAGGACCTCAAAAGAGAGCATAAGCGGAACAGAAGTGCCAAAGCTACTCAGGATGCAAGAATTTGGTTTGTCACCTGCAAACTAAATTCTGTCTTCAGTCACATGAAGACATAAGGTCTTAAAGTCACCTTCTGGAGGTGACTAGGAATTGTGTACACAAATGAAGGATATAATTTCAATGTGCTTTTTTAAGTCCATTCCAAAATCAAACCAAGGACATAAACCTAAAAGACAGAGTGCAGACCTGTTGTGGTAGGTTAACTGGGAGGGAAGGGACACGGCAGGATATTTTGCAGAGGCAGTTAATATATCCTAATATTCTGACTCTTTAATGCACATTTTATGTTCACGGCTGTTGTTTCATGAAAGACCATACATCCTGCTATTTATCATTAAGCTGGGGGAAAGAAACCATAAAGCATAGGTACCAGCACAGTTGCGTGATGGGTTGCCCTTGGCTGGCCAGAGCAATAGAACAAAAAGAGACATGTTTTCAAAAACAGTCTTTGGTGAGGACAAGTAATCACTAGAGGAAATTTTCCTAAAGCAAATGGAAGTTTGCCTCTGACTTCACTGAAGCCAGATTTTCATCCTTTGCTTGTAAAGTGCCATGATGTGGATTGCATCTACTCTGTGTCTAAGCCTAAACTAAACTCCTCATCCATTATTCTAGGACTCTGCTTCTCTTTTTTCTTTTTGTTGCATGGTTTCAGGCAGTTGTTGCTTTTTTTCAGTCTTCAGTCATCTTATCATTCATTTATGTTACTAAAAACCTGTCGTCTTTTCTCACAATTCATGTCATGTCTTTTATATAGAGGTGGAAGAAAGACAATTTTTACAACCTCTGTAGGATCTGTCACATATTTCTTAGGTTTCAAAACGCATCTATGATATAGACATGTAAAATGACACATGCTTATCAAAGCATCTTGAAGGAGATCATTGACTTTAATGATGAACTAGTGTCTGAAGATAAAGCAACAGAAGGCCAACTCAACTTCAGTCCAACTAGTGATCTGTAAACAAACAGGTGAGAAGGGCCATTTCTGCTGAAAGGCACTTTCAGACTACACCTAAGTCTTAACAAGGCTGCACTAAATCTGCACTATTGCTTGCAGGTTGCTTCTCATCCTTAGAAACTAACAAAATATATTTTCAATTTTGGAAGAAATCTGGCATTTCCTTAATGGAATAAATGTAGGTTCATGATAGCAAAGAAAAAAAACTATTGGATACACCTTGGTTCTACGACGATTTGTGCTGCGACAGTTGCTGGTTGCCCCAAAACAAAAGCAAGAGGTGCATCCCTTGGGATTAGAAGGGTCCAGATAAAAGGATCCTGGTCGGCAAGTATCACATTCTGGACCTTCAACATTCTCCTGTTAAGGCATAGTTGAAAGAAGTCTCAGTACTTTCCTTTTTGTTTTGGTGAGGCCCCCAAAACCTCCTGCACATAAAACAAATCTTCTGAAAGAATATTTATTTAAATGTATGGAAACATGAATGAAAATGTGTGAACATCTGGATACACCGTATTCCACGTGCAAATAAAACTGACTTCTTGGAGACTATCTTAGTTACAAGCTGTCTCTACAGTTTATAAAGTGAACCACTGAGTAGTAAGTATTAGTCAGAGACAGCTGGTAACTTCCCTGCCAAAACCCTCCTGCTGGCTTTTCCAAACCTGCAATATAAAAGGTCACTTGTGAAACTTCACATTTATCACATTTAATTATGCAGATGAGAACAAAAGAAGATTTCCTGGATATAATGATGCGGTGAAATGTCAACTGACATAATAGGGCTTAAAAAAGCATGGGACCTGGTTAACATCCAAAAGTCGAGATGCAGATGCATAAAGCGGATCTGCGCAGGGTACACACTGCTTCAGTGAATCAACACACATCTACTCCACAGCTCTGAAACATCCTGCAAAGCCTAAAACCACCTGTAAAACTGACAGATATTGAACTCATTAAAAAAATGACATTTAACTGCTACCATGATAATCTGTGCACATACTGCAAGGTGTGATGGTTTTGTACAGCTGCATTTAATTCTTACTGAAAACTTAATGATAAACTCACTTCATTCACCTCATTAAATATGAAATAGTCACTGATGTGCAAACGATGCTTGTGAATGCAGAAGTAATTTGATTTATCTGACCTTGCAGAGACAAATTCCTGTCTGGGGATGGCAAACATCTGGTTCTGTTCCATCTCTGTTACAGTTACACGGCATGCAGTTTGGGAAACCGTAAGTACCAGGAGCACACTGATCACACTGCCGTCCTTTTATTCCTGGTTTGCATCTTTATTAACGAACAAACACAGAGGAGTGAGTCAATAGGGGAGGCAGGAATGGAGCGAGGAAGGAAAGATTAAAACAAAAGGCAGGTGAAACTTTGACGTGATTGCATGGCTATGACACAACTTTCTGATTTCCATGGAGAAACAGCAGCAGGTTAGTATTGTTCTCAGATTTGAATGGTGAGATGTTTTAAATGGTCACAGAACTGATTAGGAATGGATTTGATTTTGAAGGATATACACACTCACAATAGAATTAGACTTCTCCAGCTATTCAGTGCTTGCAGTGCAGAACTGCTCTCTCTGTACACCAAGGTGTGAAACATGGATGTTGCACACAGTTAAGCGGAGCTGGAAGAAGTTTTATAGCTGGAGGATGCGACTGGGCGTTACTCAAGGCACTCACTTGCTTATAAAAAGGTGGAGAATCCCAGGCATTTGAGTAATTATGGGGACTTCAACCTGCCACAAGGCTTGGGTTAGTTTACAACTGTTCACAAATGATAAAATCCACTTTGCTCACAGTGAAGGCTGAATGCCTTGGATTTGTTTAGGTGAAGTACAGCAGATGCAAAAAACAGCACCAAACCACGAACAAGGCTTAAGATGAGAACATCTTTCCGTGGCAGCAGCTACTTCATCCTACCTTCCCAACAAACTTGCAGAGTCTGATAAAACTAGTGAAAATGTATATCTGATGATCCCCTCTTTCTCCTGTCTATGCTGGCAAACTGTCTGTACCAGCCCAAAGCAGGTTTCAAGAGAGTACATATCCATTGATAAAGAATGTCTGCCATCACCATCATCCACATCTTTAAAGTTGAGTTGTGATAAGATAATTTTTAAAAGTCTCAGCAAGTTGGTGGAGTCTCCTGTGGCTCTCAACACCAAATTCATATGTGCACTAACACTAGGAATTTAATGGAAATAAACAGTTAAAGTATGCGGACAGGGTAGACTGCACTTCATGTAATATATGAAAGCAATTACTGAATTCACCAAACAATGGGCGAGGTCTCTCAGAGTCTCTCTGAACACATTACCCCCACACATAGATAACTGGAGCTGGATGGGGACTTTGAACTTCATGTAATCCACAGAGAGAAAAGTATTAATCAGAATGTAGCAGTTAGCTATATACTGCAGCAGTCCATCCAAAAGTATTTGCTAAATGTCTGATTTTGCTACAGAATTTTTTACCAATAAGCTGTCATTTCCTTGATGTTTCCAATTAGGCTTCACACGAAAAATATCAGCATGATAATCAGGCACTACAGCTTTTCACTGAAATGGAAAAATGTGACTATTTCTGCAAAAATTATCCTCGATTTTACTCAAGTAGAAATGTGCTAAGCCCTTTCTTTGAAGTATTAGATTTTATTTGACTGAATTATTTATTTGATTTATTTTTGCATAGTATTTATTTTGATTTTGTTTTGTATTGTATGGGGAAAATGAAAGCAGAGACTAATCAGATTGAGAGTGCATCAGGAGATACAGAATATGCTACATTTTACCCTTGAACCCCAACTTCTAAATATGAAAACAGATCCCTGTTTTGCTCTTGGGATAAGACAATTATTCACTTAATACAGAAAGGATGGACTTAGGAAAATAATTTAAATTTGGGAAATAATATGAGCATTCTCTGAAAATTACTGTTTTCTATCATATTTACAGGCTTCATGGCAGAGCAGGAAGGACAAATTTCTCTTTGTTAGGAGCCTAACGCTGCCAAACCAATCAAACTGAATTAATCCTGGCCTTACACAACCTACTGGCTATCAAGTATTTGTACGTGCTATTTAAGGACTCGATCTCCCCAAGCAAATAATAGAAATGTTCATCTATACTAACATGACAGCATCTGAATTCAAGATCATTCCCTATGGTTGTCACTGTATGCTATACCTATTTTAGAGGATATACATAAGATACTAAAACTAAAAAAATTATTCTCAGCATGCTGAGCTCCAGAAAAATAAGCATATGTCGTACAGAAGGCATAATTTTTAAGGCAGTTATCACCTATGACTCCAACTGAATGATATTTTCCATACACACAACACCTATCATCAAAGCCTCTCAAAATTAATTGCAAACATTCAAGCTTTACAGAACTTCAAAACATCATTAGACTTAAATCCAGATATCAGACTCTGGAAGGTCAACTGCAAAGTTTTAAGAATTTGGGAAATAATGTACACCATCACAAATGATGTATGTGTCCAGAAGTCAGGAGCTCCGATCTAAGGTCTTCTACTAATTGACATTGGATAAGTCATATGAGCTGGACAGAGATTTGGTGACTTGCCATGAGTGGCATGGCACACCACTGGCAAACAGAATGCAAGCCCAAGAATCCCAAATCCCACCATTAGTCACCTGCACCGAAACATTGCAGGTGTCCCTGAAACAGCAGAGTCCTCACTGTCACCAAGCACCGCTCAAATCCCTATTCACCATCATCGAAGTTTCCCCTATCCCCTCCAAATACCTGAAAAGAACGGTGAAGCAAACCACTCCTGCATTGTTTATAATGCACATAACCCAAACTTACTTGCATTGCCCGTTGGTTTTTTCACATTCTGGGCTTGCCACATTAACGACTCCTCTTTCTGAACAGTTGCAGCTCTCGCAGCCAGCAAGAGGGTGATAGCTGAAGTAATGTTTCTCACACACTTCACACTTTGGTTTCACAGTTCGCGGAGGGCAAATGCATTCACCAGTCACGTCATCACAAAGACGCTGCCCGCAGTTGCATACTAGGTCAAAGAAAACGTTCTACGAATCAATCGCAACTCAACTTACAACGATCAACTCATATTGAACTCACTTATGAAATAAAAACACACAACCTTTATGTATAAAGGACTTTATTCTTTTCTGTCTTTCACTAGTTTTAAGCTCAAGGTCATGGAAACCAACCATGTGACTGTAACGGTAGTTTCAAAGAGTAGCTTTAGTGCCTGGCTCTTTTCCACAGATTGGTTGCTTAACTTCACCACGGGCATTATTAATCACTTCCCAAAACTGCTAAGGATTAAACAACAAATAGTTTTGCTGTTAAGGGCACCACTTTTACAAAGCAACATTTATAAACACTGAGTACAATATCTGGGAAGGCAGCTGAGGACTGTCGGTGTAATCTATAAATCTGTTGATGTTATTAAGAATAACTTCAGAATACGAGGAATTAAGAATGCTGTCTCTGATTACCTATGGAAAATCCCGAAGGTGTAAACTGGGATACAACAGTAACAACTTGGAAAGAATTTAGCAGTCAGTGCAGAAAAATCCATTTAACTGAAAGACTGTCAATATGGATTTTAATCAGTTTACCTGTAACCCTCATCAGACAACACATGCGAAAGCACACTTCATTGTGAACCAGGTGTGCTTTAAGGGAATGGGGTTACTTCTGCCTTAAACTGAAAGCTATGCTATGCCAAACCTCAGATGGCTCAACCAGCCTCTCATAGGATCACGCCCTGTCAAGAAAAGCGAGGCTGCAGTACCTGTCCAGTACAATCAAAGAATTAACTAAAAGGTTGGGTCAGATGCTGAGGAAGTCCGAGCATGTACTTACACTTGCAGAATGGGAATCCATAGTAGCCAGTTTGGCATCGGCTGCACTGACGACCGATGACATGAGGTCTGCAAATACACTGGCCTCCCAGGGGGCTGCAGGTAGGGCTCGTGGCACCGGCGCTATGGCAATTACATGGCAGGGCTCCATTGTTGTAGAAAGCCACTAGTGACCTTACAGAGTCCTTACAGAAGGCCGACGATCCTTCTGGGCTATTTAAATTGAAATACAAGTCATGTAAGTACTGGCACTTGGGAATTGTTACGAGCATGCTTTGCAGTGGTTCAGTCAATTAGGGTCCTGTCTTTCAAACAGTTCTTTGACATAAGGAAGGCAGCAGTACACATGCAAGGATATACTTTAATTAAATTAGTGGTGAACGGCTTTGAACATGCAGGTAAGAGATTTTTTTTTCAAAGAAAGTGCGTATATTAGTCATATCAGTTCAGACATGCCAAGCAAAATATCAAGTACCAAAGATGGAAATACCAAAGACAGGAAGCTGACATAGATTTTCCTCTTTTGTACTGTGAGCAATAAAGCTCTACCTTTACATTTCATTTACAATAGAAAGTCATGGGAAGATGATTCATGGAAATTTAATGGGCCAGCATACGCCATGAAAAGCATTTTAATGTAGCACAATGATGGGGATTTTATACATAGGTCTTTAATACAGAGTAAAAGTCATATTAATTCCCAGCTTGTTGTCAATCTTCCGTTTTTTAGAAAGCGATGCTTACTCAATATAAAAACTGTTTCCTCCACATTGGCTGATAAAATCAAATGACTTGTCCACTGTCTTTTTGTCAAGAATTTTGTAACTGTAGGTGTCTGCTGGAACAACTAAGACATTTTCCTTAAAACAACAAGAAAGCTACATTGTACATTTCAGAGAAAAGCAAAATACACAAGCTAAGGCATTTACATATTTAAATGTTGCTTCATTATGCATTCTGGATTTTCTCAAAACCCGTAACATTTTAACTGAAAAAAATAGGAAAATTTACTTCTTATCTTCCCCCAGAGTTGTGATGCTACAAGCAGCGTACAACAACAGTGTATAGTATCTTAAAAATTTAAAATAAAACAGAAGCAGAGCACGAGATCCTAATAATTTGAAACAAAACATTAAAAGACAAATTCTTTCTTTTTGGCTTTCATCTTTGCATCTATCTCTAAATGAATGGTGAAACCGAGAATAACATTTCCAAGTACATTTATGTAATAAACGTACCAGAACCAGCATTCTCCCATCAGGTATCACCACTGTAACGGAGACCTCGGGTTCAGAAATGTCAAGCTCAATTTGGTTTTCTGCAATCACCTGATCCCGACAGCCAGAGGTATGAGGGCAGAATGAAGCATTGAAGAAACCTAGAAGAAAAACCACAATGCCAAAAAATGCTCCGTATGTCAAAACGCTGAGAAAGAANGTTCGTCTGCCTTTGATCCCGATCCTGAATCCAGATCCAGAATCCAGTTCCCGTCCGTCACTGAGTCCAGCCTGGGACTTCCCCAGCGCCTGCTGGTGACGTGATTGTCATCCTGGGAGCTTGATACGGTTTTGTATATATTTCATTATTTTTCTTTTTATTGTTTTATTATTAATATTTCATTAAAGTAGTTTAGTTCCTTCTAAACTCTTAAGTCTCTCTTTCTCTCTCTCTCTTGCCTCCCTTCGGGAGCAGAGCAAGAGGGAGCGAGCATCTGTCGTTTCCACCGGATTGGGCCAATTTGGCCCAAACCACGACAAGGGGTTAGATCAAATTCAGATGCTTACCTGACCACACATGTCCTGCATCCACACGCACTTGCACGGTGAACACTGGGTGCGCTGGCTGATAAAAATGTACCACAAATACGTATCTGCCCAAGCGGGGCACCCTGCCGCTCAAGGTAATCCGGTTCTGCAGAAACAAGAACAGCTCTGATAGTACAGTTGTCCTGTGAGATATTCTTGGGTTTATGAGCTGTGCTCTGTGCCACCTACCTGCAACCAAAGACAGGAGGCTTAGCATCGCCCATGAAGTTAACAATCTCTTCAAAGAGTATGGCATTACAACTGCATGCTCCTATCTGTTTGCATGCCAAGCATATCTAATGCTCTTCTGCATTAGTTTATTACGAAGCTGGCATTTTTGTTTCTCTTTCTGTGTATTATCTTGGTGGCTTACTCAGTCTGCAACATTTTGATCATATCCTATCATTCAGTTTTGATTCTCTTAAAGTGCTTCATCTATTCAACTTTACTAAGAACATACTTTGTGACTTAGGAAACAGTATTTTCAAAATATGAGATACCTGTAACGGTGTCAAGGTGACTCCATTAACTGAGTCAGAAGGTAAACGGGCACTCAGTGGATCATAGAGTATGTTTCTCTGTACTTCAGAAATTTTCCCATCCTTGAATGCATCCAAAACCAAAGCTGCCAGTGGAGTTTCATACACTGAGGGAACGCATGTTGCACTAAACATAGAATTATATTAATTATTCTTGGGACCAGGAGAATTCCTTAGGCATCATGAAAGAAAAAGCCAACAACTCACAAAAGTTACTATATTTGAATGTATTACAATTAATAATGCAATAGTAAGCATTGTTACTCTTTGGATTCTATGTAAGTGATCAGAAAGTAAATGAAACCAAGAGGTGTGAACTTAACTCACAAAGGGGGAAAATGTACATTAACTGATTTGATTCACTCAAAATTTCAATAACCTGCTGAGTGCCAATGGAGAGAGTTTGCGAAGGAAGATGAAACCTAAAGGAACCAAGTGTTAAAATAACCCCAGTTAAATACATGTTAGTGAATCCAGTTAGTTACAGAATCTGTACTAGTATTGAATTCTCAGTTCTGCAAATATTTATGTAGGTGTATCCTTTAAACATGCAAGTTTTCCCACTGAAGTCAATGGGACTACTTAAGTACTTAGGAGTTAAGTATACACTCAAATATTTGTAGAATTGGAGCCAAAACAAATAACAGTGCTCCTTGAAAGCATCCCTATTCATTCACTGCTATGTTTCACTATTTCTTCCTTGGTATATTTAATTCTGAAGAACTTGATTGAGACAAGTATTTTCCAAGAGTGCAGAAAAAAATGGTTTTGGGGGTTTCCTGCTACTATTTGTTCACTTCTCGTAAGTACTCAACAACGATTAATTTTTGCTCAAGACAGGCCCAGAACTGGAATGGCAAGCATGTTTCAAGGCCAGGATTGAGACGCATTTGCCAGGCCTGCGTGGGAAATCACGTGCAGCATCCTGCATAACACTGTTAACCTGAGCCAAGACTCTGCATCTTTCAACTTGGTGAATACTAAACACTTTCAGGAAAGCAAACATGCTGCCAGGTAATGGTCATAGTAACAGAACATATGGTAAACTACGCATATATAACAAGAGATTAAAAAAACCCCACAACACAAAACCAAAGTAAAAGGTACAAATTTCTACATTAGCTTTATTTTAAATCATGTTTTTGACCAAGCCTCTTTCCCCCATTTTCCCCCCATAAAATACCTTTTATGCAAGGACAAGTATATTCAGTCTTAGGAAGTTACTCTCAGTTGTAACACTCTGAGCAGGAGAATTAAAGCTGCGATTCAATGCTATGCATGCTTGCTTGGAAGCCAAGTACAGTCACATGCTTTTATCCAATTTACTATCCAGATTTTTCTGCTTGCTATTTTAACTCAACCATTATATTAGAAGCTACCATCTGGAAAACGATTAGACCTAGTCACCAACGTTTTCTGCCTCTGAAGTCCTGCAAATGACATTAACTTTTACTTTGAGGCCCTTCCTACTGCCAGATCAGTAGGAAGAAAGCTTTAGGAGTAGCATCACGAGGGACATCCTGGGGAGTGCAACAGGAACCAAACTGTGGAGCTCCCTAATTTAGAAGCTGCAGTGATAGTTCCTCTCTGGCCCAAAGAATAAAACATATGGAGAGGGGAAGACCTTCATCAGGACGGAGAAAGTGCTCTGCAGAACCCCAAACTGACCACTTGGGAAGTGAAAGTTCAAGTTCAGAACTTGGCAGCAAGAGCCATCAATCTGGGTCAACCAAGCCATATATGAGTGCCCTAACTGGTGGTCCTATACAAGTATAATGGAGAAGGATCACCTGGTGTTGCTGTGTAGGGTGAATACTGAGGTTACACCTACCATATGGGCCCCACAATGAGATGGACAAGGGAATGGCTTGTTTGTGAAGCTGGGGTTTACATGTTGAGTATATTGATGCTGCCAAGTTGAGCTGGTGAATTTGTGCCTGGAAGGGCAGTCACAGCCCTAACCTAATGACGAATTAAAGCCATTTTGGAACAGCTGAAGAAGTAATGTGCAGAATGAAACTCCAGATGGAGCAGTAAGCACTTCAGGCCATTGAAGTAGCAATGTTTCTCCAGCTTGGACACCTATCATACTGGACGGCGTGTGAAAGATGCGTGTTTTCTAATGCATCAGCACTCAGTAATTCAGATGGGCCAGGAAGAGGCTAGTATTAACAAAACCCTGCACAAAGACTGTCTAGATTAACGCCAACACTTCAGCTTTTTTACAAATACTACTTTGCAAAAGTGGCCTACAAATCACCTGTGAATCACTGAGCAAAGGTTCTTTCAAAAGAATTAAAATCCCATTTAGTCTGACTTTCAAGGTTGTCTTCAGAAAATACAAAGGATAAGACCAAGAAAGTTACCTTCCATCATGGGTACTCCTGTAAGCAGCTATGCACTGTACTTTAGGATCCACATATTCTGGAGAAAATTCTTCAGCTGATATAATACAAACCTTGTGCTGAAAAATAAGCACAAGGCACAACTAACAATTAATATTGTAAATAACAGGGCCAGTCCTGAACGGGAAGGATGAAGCCTAATTTTAGCATGAGGAGACCTGAGCCCAAAGCCATGTTCTGTCATGGACTTCCAGCAAGATTTTGGATCCCTTTACCTGCCTGCACCTGAATGCCTCAGCGTTGAATAGCATTTTTCTGTCCTTCTCAGGGGAATGTTGGCTGTTCAAAGTTAAAGAAATTAAAATGTAAGTATGTGCATGGCGATAGGAATGACAGAAGACCAGCTCATGGGGTCAGAAGCTAGGCAAGGAGTGTACAGAGGTGGGAGGGAAAAGCGTTCATCTGTAGTGTTAAGAGACTTTTGGACCCTGGGGGAATTCCTAGACCTTCTGAAATGCTGGCACAAACACTTGCTCGCACAAAGTCCATAGGAGTGAGTTTCAGTGACACCAGGATTTCTCCCAATAGATTAAGAACTCATTTTAAAAGCCAATGAGACCTTATGTGATTTTTTTTTTTTTTTTACTAAAAATAGACATGAGCAAATGAAGCTGTGGTTGTCCTGCTTTAGCCATGGTGTTGAGGACATAAGGGAAGACTTATGGGTAGACACAACAGTTTGCACTAATAAAATATGTTACCTGCACTTTAAAAATACGTAAGTGCAGGTTACAAAACTTGTGCATGAACTACTTGGAAAGGAGACAAAAATGCCTCATAAGCAGTAAGATAACTCGGACCGTGTATTAACATAAATAAAAATTGCATAGGGAGAATTCATTAATGTGCAAAGTGATTCAGTTTAGAAGCAGGTCTTAAGGGAGCTCAGCTTGTGTTTTAGCAGTAGTGAGCAGGGACTAGAAATCCCTTATAAGCTAGAAGGCAGAGTGCTAAAAGTCTCTTTTCCTGGGGAGCAAACATTGTGCCTGTCCTGCACGTAATGACCCACAGGGCTCCAGCCCATTGCAGCAGAACAAGGGCAGACTCTGAAGCTTTGCACCGCACTTTACGAGCGGCTAAAAAGTTAGTGCGAAACAGGGTCTGGGTTTAGACAGCTTGTATGCATCAATGTGAGATGAAGACTATCAAGTTGTAAGAGCCCCTCTTGAAAGTTGAGCTCAAGACCCTCAATTCCCCTTTACTGAGACCAGATTTCTGAACTCCAGCATTGGGGGTGGTTTCCCTTTGCCTCTCTGGTCTACATGTCAGGGGGTCACACACGGGTTTTTAACTCCAGAGCTGCTGCCATTGACTTCATGATTAGTGTCCATATACCAGAAGCTCTTATTTTCCCCCTTCTTTCCATCTTTTGCCAAGTGCAGTCTTTACATTTAACACAGGGAAATATTTCCTGTATCTCAGGAAAATATTGAAATTTGTCTTGCAGCAAGCTATTCAGAGAAGGAAAACTAGAATTTAGAAATAAAAATACAGAGATACTTAGCACAAGAGACTTCCACATGTGGAGATACAGACTAATAATATCAACGTCTTTTGAATCTCGATCTTGTTAGCACAGCAATTGCTGCAGGGAGCTAACAGACACTTTAAAAGGTTTTTGTCCACACTGAACACTGCTTCATGAAGTGAAGAAAGCATGTATCGGTTATTAATCTTAGTAGTTCTACGAAACTACTCTATGTTTATAGCTGGGTTTCAACTCTATATTTTAACCAACTGTGTAACTCACCTTGTGCTTCTAAAAGGGAAAAAAGAAACAACACAGAACAAAATTCAGTGTCCAGAAAAATGCATTCCTGGTGTGGCCAAAAGAGGGCAGTGAAGGCTTTTTATTCCAAGTATTTAAAAGTTGTATGACTAATGAATGCATTTATTATCTGAAATGAATGCATTTATGACCTGAATTTTGTAAGAGACCCACAAAACCCCCACATGGGTTTTGAAGATTTAAAAAAAAAATTGAAACATAAGGAAAAAAAAAAGTTGAAGTACAAAAGCTACCAGAAGACTTTTCATTTAAAGTTTACATGTAGGAGAGAGAGGGGAACTGAAATAAAGCACAAGAGAGCTGGAAAAACCAACTTGCCAAGAAAGGCAAATTTCTGTTTATCTTTGAAACTGATCAAGTTTGTCTCAGTATTCTCTGAGTGTATATAAAGAAACATCTTCAAGCATTTAATATACATCATTTCACACACTACATACAGCATGTGAACACAGGGAGAAAAGTGGCTTTCTTTACCCAACCAGGGAACAAGTATTACAAAAGGGAAAAGAAAATGGAAACTTACCAGGAGAAAATTAATTGATGATGCCTTGAGATGTATCTTTGTATCTGCTAGAAGGTCATAGGCTGCAATGCGATTCCTGTCGTCAACAACAGCGCTGCGACAAAGGAAACTGAGACAGAAAGCTGGATTAAAAATGAGCCTGCCGGCATTGCCATGTTGTTTAGGCTACCGCCTATCTTTTGGCTAGCCTCACCACTGCTGCCTGGCCATCCTCCTGGATCACAAGTAACAACGACCTTTGGCCACTGGTGAACAGGCAGTATCCTCGCTAGTGAGACAAAGGATGTACCACGTATACAATACTGCTTGTCCTTTGTGGGTTGACCTACGCAGAGCCCAAACCTCCAGACCTCAGCTCAGATCTCCATTTGAGCTACTGCTCTAAGCAGGATGCGAACAGACAGATACACATACATGCTCTCTGCAGAGGTTTCCAAGCTGTGTAACACAGCGTGTAACTAATATTTTGTGCCTGGGCCGTGCTCCTTGAGGTGCCAGCACGCACCAGCTGCTGCTTTCCACTACTGCCACGCGCCTTTGATGGTGTGGAGCAGCAGGTCTAACCCACACAGTGGCAGCTGGGCAGGTCTTGATTTTAGGAAGCTATTCTGTACACTGAGATACTCCTCAAAAGAAGCGAAAAAATGTAGGTTTGCCTCTTACTGACTGCCTTCGATTGGCTGCACATCTTTGGTAAAGACAAATACACACTAAGAAGAGTCTTGCTAAAGCCTTTGAACTCTGCCTTGTTCAGGGAGCACGATTCGTGCAACGTGCCAAAAGTAGCAGCAGTTCCCTTTTGCTAAAGAGAAGACATTTAAGGCTCAAATTTCTTTTCTTTCTTCTGCACTTCTGCTCAGCTAGGCCAGCCAGCATGCCGTGGGTGAGAAGCTGTAACCACCATACAACTGCTTCTCTATTTCTCCTCCATGAACGAGAGAATGTGGAAGTTTCACTCTTGTTTAGAGCACAGCTCAGAAGTAAGGTCAGCTCGGGGCTAAGGCTGTTTAAGACTAGAGAAATATAGGCCCCTTATTTGTCATTCGCTGGAAGCCTGCAATGTTTTACTCTCTTATGATGTTTTATTGGGAATAAACAAGCTCAGAGATGTAAGAAGGCCTGGCACAATATATTCCTGGTTCTACAAGTTACTCTTATCTGCATGTACCTCACTAGGTCATTTCTTGATTTATTTTTTAACAGAAGAGACTTGTAGCTTCCTGCTTAGGAAGGATGACACAGCAGCTTACTTGCAATGTGACCATGAGCTTCATGCAGAATGGCCGCAGAAGGGATTTACTGCACTGCTACATTCAAGTAGCAAGGGCTTTCTTTGTATTTTCATGAGCAAGATTCAAGTGTACCATATGAACAAACAAATATGTTCAAAATTAGCCTATAAAATGTGTTTGGGAAAAAACATAAAAAGCAATAAAATGGAAGATTTACAGCAAGCAGTTTGGGGCTCAAAGTGTTATGTAACAGGCTAAAGTAAGAGCTTTCCCCAGCAATAACCTGACAAGGTCACTGCTCCACAAGCTCTGCTCTGTATCACCAACATGCTGACAAAAATTAATTTTCTTACTGGGCAATTTCATCCCAAATATCCCTAAGCCTCTAATCTACCAAACATTTGGCTCATGGGAAAAACGGAGGCATGTCTGTAGTCGCATAGCATGGGGTAGGCTCTCCCAAGGGTGCAAACATCTGCAGGATCACAATCCTAATTTGAGTCGTAAGCTGAAATGCTCAAGTGTTAAAGATAGTCTCGCTCAGGACAGTCAAAATCTCTTGTGCAGACACATCTGCAATAACCTCAGTAGTCAACAAGGATAAAGAAGCATTCGGCTGAAGACCTTGGCCTACAGCCTAACAGCCAGAGGGTGGCTACTCAGAATTTCAGAGACCTTTATACTCCTGCTTCACCAGATGTTGTTACAGACGGTGGGAATACTCTTGTAAAACTGGCTGCTACATTTTTTATAGCCAAAGCCCTTGGACACATTTTTAACTAAATAAAAACAGTGCAGGCATCTGCAGCCAACAGTGATGCTCTTCCACTGGACTCGAAGATTAGCAGTTTATAAGGATTTATGAATGCATATAAAAGAGTAACCCTTTGTATCGGAAAACAGTTCACTGAAGCAGTAGCAAAATTTAATGAGCTGATTGCACAGACAGAATTAAAAAATCTGTACGATACCCACAGAATCATGTACTTGCCCTAAAATTTGAACAATCTACATAGTAAAATGGATTCTGGTATCTAAAAAGTGTAATTATATCCCAAATGCTTATTTAATCATGTAGTCATTACTTCAGAAATTCTTACCTGTATTTACAACTGTATATTCTCACTCTGCCTTCAGTGACAGGTCCAGTACTATGTATTATTACCTCGGTGGTGTATAACTGATCCTCTTCATTGGCATATTCAAAAATCAGAACGTAGCGACCGACTTGAGGAACATTTATGGTCATCTGTAAATTGACCTAGGATCATTGAGAAAGAAAAAAACATTAGATTTTTCACTCCCTTTCTTGCAGGAAGCTCCCTTTCCCTGCCCTGCAAGCCAACTGGTCTGTATTAGTCCAGGGCCAGTCCTGTGCTGTCTCAGCAAAAGACATTCAGCAGAATGGAAGCAATGCGTATAAATATCCCTTTACCCACTAATAAGAGTCAACCAAGTTCCAGAAACAGCTGCCATTATAACAGTTCTAGGAAGGCTGTAAGATAAGCCTGCGAAATGAGTATAGTCGTCGTCATCTTCTCCCCAGTAGGAAGTCCCAGTGAGGAAACTTTAACGATACTAAAAAATTGTCACCGTCATCTCTAAGCTATCTTTAATAACAAATAAAATTTTACTCTATTTCTCCACTGAAAAAATCATGTTCAGGAACACAATTCCTACCACAGCAGTGCTATATATTGGTTCCCTACAAAGAGTGAAAGCATCTTTTCCAGCAAATAGCCAATGCCACTTTCTGAAGCATCAAATTTTTCCTTTAGTTTACCTGCACAAATTGGTTAAAATAATATTTGATGGAAAATACTTTGAAGTAGTTGCATGGAAAGTACTGTGGTTACAGAGGTTCTTGCTACAGTTAGCTATATAATTCTTTTCAAATTTAAACTGATTTTCTCAATATTTCCTTAGGCTATGAACACTTAAACATATAAATAATTCTGTCAACAGCCCTCTTGACTTCACTGCAATTTTTCATACCAGTAAAGTTTTGCACATGAATCAGTGATGAAGCATCAGGGCCTGTGGCATGCAAGTATTCTTGTTGGGCTTGGTATTTTTCAAAGCAATATCCAAGCACCAAAATAGAGGACATAATCACTTTACATGTAATTATCACGTACTTGATAAAATATTTTGTTTTTACCAAACACTCTTCCAGTATAATTTTTCATTTCGCAAAGCATCTGTTTCTCTTTGAACGGACCTACAGCAGTGGCCTAATTGCTTCTGCTTGGTTTTTAGTAAAGCAAATATTTTACATAGATATAGCTATTAAAGAAACAAACAAAGAAAAGATTAATTTAGAATGACATTATGTACACCATTTCTGCTGACAAACCACTATGCCATTTCTGCTGTAACTAAACGCTCTGCTGAACAAGCCAGAAGGCCTACAGCAGAGGGGTTTTTATTTAATAAAATGCTTTTGCCAGATTGCAGTGTCCACTCTTGTCACAGTTACAAGTCTGCCTACACTGATCCATTTACACAGTTCTGTATAAAATGCAGAACTTAACACAGAGTCTGTTTTAGGGATCCTGAGCTGCAACCATTTTTGTCGGGTAGGTTTGGAGTCAACAGTGCAGACGGGACCGCAACTAGCAGGCAGGAATCTGACCTCTTTTCCACTGATGTGGGACATCACTGGTTGATCAGGAGTTGGCTGTCGCACAGGTATTCTTCTGTATTCTCCCCCATGGCTGAAATACGCTGCCTCTGAACCAAGGACACAGGAAAATCCGCCCAGTGGCAAATGCTGATAGAGCAAGGGGCTTACATAAAAAAAAAAAAACAAAAACAAAAACAAAAAAACCAACCAAACAAAACACAGGATTATTATTGTTTTCAAGTGCAGCAGGATAATAATAAAATAATCCAAGGCTGGTTTATTCTGTAGCATATATACTGACTGCTCTGTTGAAGCATGTCCTGAATAGGTGCAGGGCTCTGTAACTTGCATCTGCAAGACGGACGCTTCGTAGTAATCACTGGGTAACAGCACCATATAATCCTAAGAACAAAGAATACAACAAATGCAAGACCATGCAGAAAATTACAAAAGGAACTTCTCTAGACTTTCACAATGTAGCAACGAACAAAACCAACGACATAAATCATTTTTATAGAGGATATCTGCAAGATGCGGATTTTTTTTTGTTGTTACATGGGCCAGTAACATCAGAACGTGTCTCTCTAACTCTATTTAAACCTTCATAGAGATGGGACGAAGGCAGCTGCCTTGTGAGCAGGGAAACTCTGAAGCCATTCTGCCATCATGCGTTGTACAAGACGCTGCTCGTAAAGGAGCCTCCCCACGGCTTGGTAACATACAGCCATCTGGGTGCAGTTTCCACCCATGAGTGCAATCCACACCCACACAACTCAACTATGCGTGACTCCACAACAGAGATTCACGTATCCCAATTGACTTTATAAAAATATTCCATGTAATCTTTTACATGTTTCAAAAGCTGGTATATTTTTTGCTCTCCCTTGCCTACTTAAATTAACATATTGGAGCTTATTTATAAAAACTGTTATTGTGAGAACATGCTGGGCTAAGATAATTAATAAATTCCTTTTCAAAGGTATTAGTAAAAAAACCAGGCACAGTAAGTACTGTCACTTTCAGCAAGAAATATGTTTGCAAGCTTTTTAGTAAAATTTTATGTGGTATTCCATACATTTAACAGAGCCCCAGGCTTAATGACTAAAGACACTGGCTACTTGTGAACCCTATACGTATGAATTTCAGTATGCTGCCTTTGTGATCATACATGTTTAAGGTTTTTCATAAATGATCACCTCAAACAATTTGTCTTTTTGTAACAATTTCTCAGAACTGCTGTCAGAAAATATTTCAGTTTTTCAGTGAGTGAAAGAAGAGTAATGATGGCAGGATAAAAACATTTAGAAAATGACCTGCTAATCATGTAGCCCATCTTATAATACTTTTCTGAAGAATCTTTGTCAAGGAACTAAGGCCATGGTCATCAGTGGCTAAGCCAAGCTTTAGATACAACATCTGATATGTAAGAATTACAGATTTTTATCAGCTCAACCAATTGTGCTGTATGTTAATACTACTTTATCCTTTGAAGGTACAGATTCCGGATAGACTTAAAGTCTGTAAGCACAAGAAAAATTAGAGCAGGTGAAAGTCAGAGAAGAAAAAAATGAAATAAGAGGCAGAACTGTAAATTTTCATAGTGATATTCTGCTGCTGTGCTCTTCTCACTAGTGCTGAATTTCAATTGCTTGCAGGGTTCTTCCTGGCAAATAACTCCAGAGCAATACTATCATGACAGCCTTCAAGCACTTGTTTTCCTCAATTGTTTTCTTACCAAGAGGACTTCCTCTGCCATTATACTGACAGTCCACGTGCCTGGAACCAGCGAGAAAGGCTCTGTGGAGCTTTTTCCTGGGATTGTGACAAAAGCTGGCTCCTTGCTGGGTGGGAAGACAAACTCTTTGCTCTGAGCAGCCCCTGCCAGCAAAAAAAAAAATAAAAAATCAAGTAAAAAAACAAGGGACTGTGTAATATGTCTCTACTTGCTTAGTGCACTGGACTGATGATTTTATCCACCAGACTTGGTCTAACAGGAGCTGATCAATGCTTTTCTGTCAATATGTATTAACAGTGCATTCGACGATGCACCATAAGCTACAGAGCTACGCAGTGGTTGTTGTCTTTGTTCTTATTAGTCTTGCACAAATTGGTTCAGAAAAGCAGAGCTCTGTCCCTGTAATGGCCAGTTTTGAAATATTCTGAAATTCTCACTTCTTCACTTTCCCCTTCCATTAATTTCTGTTCAACCTGTTTCTGCAGTGATTCACAATATGTTCAGCTGACACAAGGCCTTTTTTCTCATGTGACTTTCACCAAATATTTCAGATACTTGAGGTTCTTGGGAGCATCTAAAATGTTTAGTTACAGCTGCAGCATGCTTTATCAAAGAGGACTTGTGAGAATCGATTGTTACGAATATTAAAGGTTTCCTCTTTGCAGCCCCTGGACACAGACAAAAGCTGATTCCCTACCTCCCAGGCAATATAAGCCAGACCTGACCACAAACTGCTGCCACTGCTGAGTGGTATCTGCCAAGTCTCTTCTGAATTACTGAAAGGATCTATGACTAAACTCCATTAGCTCCCATCAGTATGCTGAGGTTAGGCATAATAAGAGATAATTCTGCATACAGGCTTGGTATGCATTCAAAGGATATGGAGTACTTCTCAGGGCTGTTGAGGTCTGTAATCAGAGCTAACGTGGGAGACTGGATTCATCGTTAAATAAATGTTATTCATGGAATGAAGGCAGAAGCCACCTTTTAAGTGAAGTATTAAAGGCAACTAAACCAAAATAAGTGCTGTTATCCCTTCTTTAAAAGCTTCATAAAACACACAGTTCAGAGCTTCCAAGTGAAGAACTGAAAGTACTGAGTTTGGCAAACATTTGAAAAAATAAATGTTGATTACTACTGTAAGCGGGGGTTTCATGCAAACACAGCCACATCAATTACACGGCAAAACATATTAGGAAAAGCACAAAAGCACCGACACTGTTAAAAGTGATGCATTTTAAGCCACGTTACAAATTTGACTTAGGTGCACCTTGGAAAGGCTCCTCAGATCTAACATTCATCTGATCTGTTGTGCTGTTGAGTTGCACCTACCTGTGTCAGGCCGAGATTGACAAGCAGATATGCGGCCAGATAATGTTTCACCTCCAGGGTTAATATATCTCAGGATAATGCGAAATAAGGAGAGGTTTGATTTTTCCACATTCAAAGTTATCCTCACTTCGTTCTGAAAAATGGAAGTTAATAAACAAAAACAGCCATAAAGTGCTGAATAGAGGAACAGTTAGAAGCCATGCAAGCACCATACTAAAGTCCTACAAGAAAAACACACATGCATACAAGTATATACTGGAATAGCAATGCTGGTGTATGACAGAGGAAGACAGGCAAGCCTAGTGAGAAAATTAATTCACTTACAAGTATAATTAGTGCCAAAATGTTTTCCCTCAGCAACTGAAATCTTCCCTTTAGAGCTTTTTGAGCCCAGGCTGACATAGCGGAGGACTAGGTGGAAGAGCTTAGGGGAAGCCACAGTGACAGGCACAACCACCTCTGGCTGGGAAAAATAAAAAGAAAGGAAAAAAGGAGGAAATGAAAGTATATTATTTGTTACTAGCACCCAGAGAAAGAAAAACCATTTGGCAAGGACAAACTCCATAATAGAAAAGAAAGGCTTGGGCAGATTACAAAAGAATATAGAACGAAACCTCCTGTGAAATAAAACCCTTGTTGAATAAGAGCTTATCCAGAAAGACACAGAATGGCTGAACTAACATGTGCGTTGATATCACACCTTGAAACATGGACAGTATTTTACTGTTACTCTTCCCTCCCATGCCATAAACCAGACATACGGTATCAAGGGCTGTCCACATTCCTGGCTTCCTGAGGAACAGGCCAGAATCATTGATCCTAGTCTGAGATGACACACAATACTCCACAGCATGCAGACATCTCAGATCGTCACTGAAACTTCTGCTCCTCTGCCACATCCCACAGTTTCCTAGAGATGTGATGCCATGGCACTCTTTGCCCTGGCGCTGAACTGACACCTCTGAAGCCACTCAGTTCTTGTCAGCCCTGGATGGGCATTCGAGCCCGCAGGAGGCTGCATTCACACAGCCCCCACTATTTAGTTTGCAGAGCAACAGAATCGGCAGAGATGCGTTCAAAGGTTGATGGTGGATGAGGAAAAACTAGGATTGGTGCAACCTCAAGGGTCTGGCTTCCTTCTTTCCATCCTAAATCCTGAAGCTCCCCTCATAATCCAACTCTCAGTTCACCCATCACAGTCCACTCGCTGTCACTTTCCAAGATGCTTGTGGTAGAGTGACCTCCTCACCACTGTGGTCCATTCTGCTTCCCCAAAGCACACAGGTTTTCCAAGGTCCATACATTTGAGAAGAGAGCAAAAAGTCTCATCTTCTCTTATTGCTAAAAGTTACAATAAATGCAAGATTACCAGCTCCCATATGCTGCTCTGAATGTATATTCTCCCAGAGACCTCCACTTTCTTAGCAGAAATGGAAAGCAGAAAGCAAAGACAGACATACGACAGATGGCAGGGCTGAGAGATCTACAGAGACTAGACAGCTAAAATCTAGGTGACTGAAGAAGCACAGCGGACTAGAACAGAAAATACAGACAAGTAGGGGAAGGTTTTACAAGTGTTGTTTTAAATGGAGAAGGACGACTACATGGATAAGACAGGCACCGAGAGAGCACTTGAAAAACAGATACGAACAAAAAATAAAAGGCAAAAGAAATAAAGAAACATGCTTGAGGAGATTTATCAAAATGGTTTCTAAGCTTTAATGGAAAATCTAGAAGACACATTGAAGAGTGAGAAAGAAGGCATGTGAGGAATCAGAGAGGAAGAGATGTCAGTCCCTGGCTTCAGGCAAAGGCAGGGAGTGGGGAGAAATTATTCTTTGAGCTCTGCCGCAGACTTGGGCAACTCTGGCCAGTGCTTTTAAATCTGAGCCCAACTGTCAGATCCTCAATCTATAATGAGACATCCGTGTTGGCAGCATGACAGGACATCAGTCACCACCTCCACTGAGGTCACACACAGCTTATTTTCAATTGTATTGAAATAGTTTCTTTTCATAAGAAGTTGTTACATTAGCCTTTTGTGTGGTAGATACAGTAACATTTTGTCTTCTACAAAATAAATGTCAGGAGGATTATTTCAGGGTCCTGCAAGACACAGAAATGCTATGTCAAATTTAGGAAAGTTCCTTAAAATGAAGAATGTGAGACTATCTCAGTTAGGCAAGGATCTAAACTAAGGAAGGCCTGGAGCTGGCAATTACTTAATGAGTGAAAAGCTTTATCCAGGTAAGAAAAGTAATGCACAATTTTAGCAAGATTAGAGACTAAGCTTCTTTACAAAATGTCATTGGATATGAAATACAAAAAGCAGCTGAGTTAGAAAGCAGAAGTTAAGAAATCACAGTTGCTGGAGAGCTGCCTTCATTTGTGAATGTGGAGTAATTCTGAAGACCCAACAAGAAAAAACAAACAAACAAACAAAACCCAACAAAAGAACAAAGAGGAAAGAGTGAAAAAAGAAGAACGGAAAGGAAATCACTATGCTTGTGCAATGATTATGTCCTTATGTCTCGGTCTACAGTGATCCATTAGTCCTTGGACAACTTATGGAGGCTGGACACAACCATGCCTCGGGACTAAAAAAAAAAAAAAATCTAATCAGCACCAGAGTACTACAGATAACAAGAGTACTACTTTTAAGAAGAGTGAACATCTATTGCTCAAATCTACTGTTGTAAAATCCTGGTTCATTTGCTCAGCAATTCAGTCATAAGTCAGACACGTCCCTTCTCACACAAATAAACTGTGGTGACTTTCTTCCTGTGATTTACTTATTCCCTCTGCTGTTGTTTAGTTTATTTGTAGACTGTCATAAGATTAAAATAAATGTTGCCAATACGCTCCTGATCACAGCTTGTTTTACTGAATCAGACATTTGCCTGTTTGCTGTAATGTGAAGGTATCATTCCTCATAAAGTTGGCGCCTTTCTCTTCCTTGATCAAAACAAGCTGTAAGTATAAGAAGGCTTCAATGACAGCGCTGTGATGGTACCTGAAAATCTTATGGACAAAGACTGCCACTGAATTCTGTCATTCAAATTATTTAGCCAAATATCAATCATCTGTGGTTTCTGCTGTCTTTGGTATGACAAGAATTTCTGCACTTAGCATTACAGACTTTAAAGCTGTTAGTTCTTTTCTTTAAACCTATCACAAAATGCTTATTTCTCACAAAATAATCCCCTCAAACATCTCCGAAGAACACATATTTGCACTAGCAATGACCAATTTACAATAATAGTAACACTTACTAATCCAAACAGTAATACAGTGCTAAAATTCAGGTTAGTGAGATCCTGTAATTTCTTGTGACCTTGCACGCACACAGCAGTACTACAGAGACATACATACTATACACCTATGTTTTTACCCAAAAGCCTTGAGCGAAATACCAGCTTACTTCTATAGAGGACATCCGGGCATATCCTCTCCAACTGAAGCTAGGAAATTGCTGAGGATCATAGCCAAACCGAATTTCCCTTCCCTTGACAGTAGTACCGTCTTCAATCTCAAACTTCATGTGGTGCAGATCAGGGAAAAAATAGTTTTTTTCAGGCCTTTCAAGGAGAAAAAAAACAAACCAAAGAATTACCAGTGGCTGTATGGTGTACATCTGAGAGCATAAAGCAGTGGAAGGGAGGTGACCTACTGATGACTAAGGAATCCTGAGACTAGCTGATACATTCAAGACAGTTGATAAGATGGATGTAATCAGAATTCTCTTTTCAGAAGCTTTGACAGCTGTATGTTTCCCTATATAACTCTTGATAGATATACATAGATAGATATGCAATACTATTGCAAAACAGGAATTAGTTATTTAAGGAAACAAGTTAAAAAATCCTATTAAAATAACAGAAGAAATCTGCCCAGCAAAATTAATATCAGTAACTAATACAATTTACCAGCTTATTCATCAGCAAAACCAGAATCTCACGTGAAAGGATAGCAAAGGACTGACAGGCAGTTTCAAAGAAACTATGCCGAGGCACGAGCTATCAGGAGCTACAGCCAGACTCACTCCCGACAGGCCGTCCCCACGACATGAGCCCTGCACTGGCAGCCACCCGAGCGCTCGGCACACAGTGGGCTGAGGGATCCTCCAACGTCACAGCGGCAGCCTGTCAGGCAAAGAGCAGAAGCCAAATATCCCGTCAGAAAAAAAAAAAGTTATCAGAAAACACACCTCGCTTCCACTAATTAAACACCATTAATGACTCGTTTCCTCCTTCTGGAGCCCTTCAGACTCCCCTTCCCTCAGACTCTTTCAAACACGTGTTAACACACATGCATAGGCTGCAATTATTTTTCGCTTCCCATGTTTGTGGTTGTTTTCTTTATTTCTCCTTGGAATGTGACAAAATCCATTTTTTAAAAAAAACCATAGTAATGTGACATGGCTTATTACTTAACTGTAGGATTACAGTTTTGCAGGACAGCCATTCAAACGTTTTGCTAGTAAGTCATAATTTCTAAAGCAATATCATAATGAATACTTATTAAAAAAAAAAAACAAAAACAAAAAACCCAAAACAAACCCCAAAACCTAACTTACAAAAATTGTAAGATGTTCATTTTTCAGAGTCTGATACCCCAATATTTAATTTATTTTTACAAAAAACGCACAAAACAAGAATATATGTGTTCATATAGTAGTACATGCATATTTTTAACCAATACTGGACAACAATATTGAATAACCTTCTACAGGAGACAGGACTTGTGGCACAAACTAAAGGACACCTCTAGTAATGAGGTATAATATATCATACTACAGAACAAGTATGTCTAGGCTAAAAATTTCAAGCTGAATTGAAAGGTTGAAAGTTCCCAAACACATATTTACATCGTAGTTTAAGAGCCTCCTGTTTTCTGAGACATGTTAAGCATCTGTAATCTCACTGAAATCAAGGATAATTAAAGTCTTTGACACCTTTGTGCAATAAGATCTCTTTCATTAGCTCCTTAGTTTGCACATTAGGCATGAAAGCTTTGTTTGAGACAGTAGCCATTATTTTTAACTTTGCGTATATTAAATAATTGTTAAAAGTACTTCCGTGCTTTAAAAATAAATCTCTTGCATCAACCCTGGACAGGTGTAAAGCACATTGAAGTCAGTGAAAGTGCTTTCAATAATTTTAACAAACCTAAATCCACAGTGGGGGGACAGGGAGGGAAGAGAACTGTTGAAGTAGCCTTACATCCCTCAAAGCACGTGTCAGAGCAAGTATCCTTCAGGAGAAGGACAACTTTCTCCACATCACAGCTACCTCTGGCTCCACTTCAAAACACATTAAGCCCTCGACTAAAGTAATACACGAATACATCTGCCAAAAAAATAATATTAAGCTAGTATCTGTTGTAACATTTTAAGTTTTCATTGCAGCAGCAGACCTTAGAAAACTGCTAAGCGGAACAGAAAGTTACCACTCTTGCAGGTAACGCTAGCGAGGAAAATCAACCATTCCTTGCCCCACAACTCGGGAGGAGGAGTGAGAGGAGGAATGACTCGCAGTTATCTTATTTGATAAGATAACAGCCTTAGCATCGCCTGGTGCAATCTCACTGCGGACTTTGAGAGAGAAGCCTCAGGCAAGTGGTGGTAAATGAGGCAGGGGGGAAGACAGGTGAAAGACAAGGAACTCCAAGAGCAACACCTTTCCTCACATGAGCCAGCCAGAAAACAGCTGGGAACCAAACCACAGTGGTAACATCTGCCTTGTTCTTTCTCCCTTTGGAAGGCAAAGGAGGATTTACCCGGGTTACAGGCAATTACAAGCAGTAGTGCAAAATGCTGTGCACGTGAGTGATTCAACAAATACATCCACATTTTCAAAATACAACCTAGGGAGTTCTAAAGACTTTTGTGTGAAGTGCAAATGTGCTACTAGAGATGTTCTTTATTCATTTTACCTCGGCAGCCAAAATAATTCTTGTTTTCGAGAGCATAATAACCAGCTTCACAAGTGTCACAGGAATCTCCACAAACATTAGATTTGCAGTAACAATGTCCATTTTCCTGTGAAGAAAACAGTTTCATCAAAAATGTTTCAGCAGCTTTTTCAGAACTTTAATGTTTCACTACTTTGAATTCCCTCTAATTCTAAAGAGGAAAAACATTCTAATCATTAAAAAATATTATCTGGACATAATTTCTGTCATTTATCATCATGAATGAACAGACTAGAAAGCATAAACTCAAGATGATTAAAAATTTGCAGAACATTTATACACCCCTAGTACATACAAAATATATACACCCCTAGAATGTATAAAATTTCTGTATAAAATTGCTTCTTTGCTGTCTAAAACCAGACACTTATGTGCAAAAACAATAATCAGTACTAATATTTCTACCTTACCAAATGTTACAACAACCTATCTTTACAAAAATCAATGTAATTAATTTCTTTCCTTTAACTTCACGTTACCTGCTGACATTCTCCAACTCCACTTAGTGTTCCACTCACATCACACTGGCATGCTGCACAGATTAAAAAAAGACAATCTGCATTTTGTCTTTCCAAGATACTTTGCAGGAAAAAAACCCCACCACCCTGAATCTGCAATTTTGAGTCATAGTGCCACAAAGCAGATTTTACTCTGGGAGGTGCAGAATAGCAGATGGATACTGGCACAAGGTGAGAAGAAAAAGCAAAGGAGAAAGAACGAGGACTTGTGTGTACATGCAATTTACTGGTGTGTTTTAAAGTGTTCTAACTTGTGTTTAACAAAAACAGTCTTGAATTTGGATTTACAATTGTTTTCTTTCTTAGAAACATTCAGACAACTGATGTAACAGTGTCTTCCAACTGGCACCTTCTATTCTGCAGTGCCACTTTGGGACCAGTTCAACTCTCTGTATGAAACATAAATGAAGGAAATATTGTGGGAAGGAGCTATGCTGACCTAGAGACTTGCTGGAACCCAGTATTGACTTTGTGACTGACAGCAGAGAGGATGAATTACATGAAAGGTGCAGTAATTAATCTTTGAGGAGATGTTTAAACTGTATAGTATTCAGAGTCAAAGATGTAATTATATCAGTATTGGCTCTGAAGTTACTCATTCTATCTAGGTGGCTGTTGTGGTGGAACCCGTTGGAAAGGAAATAGTTGGGGAGGAAAAAAAAAATCTTTAAAGATTTTTAATGTTTAAAATTATTATTATGTGCCTGAAAAACACACACTCGCTGTTAGCAAACACTGAAAACGGCAAATAGGTTGGTATTAAATAGACATAAACCCTAACAGATTTGTCACACCCTGAGGCCACAAGAAGGCTTTTCAGTCCTCTACAAGCTAGGAGATGATAACAAATGCAAAAGCACCTTTTTCTCAAAACAATGAGCCAAATTCTGGTTTCAGTGTTAAGGGCAGAAATCCCGCCTCACTCCAGTAAAACTGCCATAGGGCCATATGGTGTACACATCATTGTAACTCAGAGCACACCTCGGTCCAGCACTAGCAAACATTCATGAAATGATGGTCTAATTTCTAAAAGTAACTGCTGGTATCATGGGTAATTTGGTGTTACAATTAAGTAGCATGAAAAACATGGTGTTGAAAAGAGTTGTAAAAGTCACTGAGCACAAAAGATGGCAATAGCAAATAAAAATGACTTTCAAATTAATTTAACACATTCCATAATTCAAAGAAATAGGCCATGAAGCCATACCTGTACATCCCTCGGGGTTTTCTTTGGCCAGGTTCCAGTACAATGGTTTGCATTTACTACAGGTAGGACCTTCAACGTGCTGAAGACATTGACAATAGCCCTAATGAGAGAAAGGACTTAATATGGGTTCATCTGTTTCATAAAAAACATACTGCTCTTTAGTGCTAAGAAAAACCTAATTTTAACAGCTGAGGCAGTTTACTGACTCTTACAGATGCATGGAAACTGTGGCTGGTTCAGACTTCTTAGATTTTTCTGTCTCGTACTATCAGCAGAGGATTGTTCCACCCTGTGTATTTTTTCTGTATCTAATGTATTTTAAATGTCCTAACGGATGTACTTTCCAATTCTTTTATAGCTTTATTAGAACTACTCTAAAGTATTAACTGTTTTGCAAAAAGTTTAAAAAACAGATTTCCTTAAAAATAATAATTAAATTTCATATTTACTCCTTCCTTTATTGGTGGAAGACACACATAGCTGTATACATGAGCCTACATAGATACTTGTTTCATCTGTCAGACTTATCCTCTAGGTCTTCTTTGGTACACATTTAGCAGTGACAGTGATTTGTGGTAATATGCTACTACTAATAACTATCAGTGTATTAATAACAATAATAGTGGAAAAGCAACAGTTACAAAGAGATAATATTTTTTTAAAGAACAATTTGATGCTATAATGGCCCATTGCAACCCAGAACCAGAAGGTCTTTGAGACACGCATAGGGATATAGGCACATCTGCATGTACATATTAGTGTTCTAGCATACCAAGATGACATAAACAGTCTGCATATTCCATATATAAAAGATTTTTAAAAAAATACTTAACAGGTAATTGCACTGGTATGATCAAAGAACAAAACACAAAGTCTATTTCCACTCTTACTCTGCAAATAAGCTTGTGCAATTCTTTCACAGTCTAAGAGCAGTCTTCAGGGCTTGAGCAATGAAGTGAATGTGTTCAGCAAAGGCAAATGAATTATTAACATGTGTTGTTAGCTGCAATGGTAGAATACTTACAGAATGAGAACCAACGCTACCTGAAGGGTCACATTCGCTGTTTACACCTGTATGAAATTAAAAAACAAACACATTGGAAGATCTTTTGAGAACAGAGCTGTGGAATGTAGTAGTGCAGAAGTACAATGGAGCAGGTGTGAGTTTGAAAGGGCTTTTTAATACCGGTACCTTAGAGGGACTCAAATACTTTAAACTTCAAGACCAGCAGAAGCTTTTAATAATGATTTTTCAAATGTGTATTTAGCCTGGATTAGACTATTTGGTTTGGTATGTAAAGTAGTCACTTGGAAAAATAATAGCGCTAAACTACAGAACTGAGAGATGTTTTCTTAAAGTTCCTGTGCCATCATCTAAAAAAGGTTTTAATCTTATAGTTCACTTCCTGGAACAACATACAGAATGACAAATAAGCTCATCTAATATGTGCTCCTGGTGTGTCCCTCCCTCCTGTGCTTCAGGGGGTTTCTATAAAACTTTATACGCAGCAGACTGCCCTGGGAGCCCTGCAATAAAACCGGGGGTGACCCGAATCAGAATGGAGGGGTTTGCCTCAGAAGCATTACCTTCGCAGTAGGGGAAACTGTTGGCCGCAGAAAGGCATCTGTCACACTGTCGCCCCGTGACGCCCGTTTGACACACGCACTGCCCCGATGCGGGCTCACACGTGCCGTGCTGGGAACCGTCAGGAGAGCACTGACAAGCTACATAACAACAAACACAGACAGGGGTGGGAAGGTTCACACTGTAGGTACCAAGCAGTAACTTTCCAAAACTTTAATACTGTAGAGGTTTTGAATACTATTTGTCTAGAGTGTTCTTCATTTTCTTTCCAATAAACAGCTCACAAGGTCCTCCTATAACTCACAGGGTCCTCACCCCTGCTTGGAACCTATGAGTTTGACGTGACCTGTACCATCTTGACATTGTTTTCTTCCTCTGTTCTTGACAGAAACAAGTAGGATTACCCGGAACCATAATAAATCCCTCTTCCTCAACCTTTTTCTCCCATCCTAAGAGCAGGCTTGGTTTTGGCTTTCTGCTTTCTTGATCTTCTTATGGTACAGAAAGCACAGGGCAAATTCTGTAATTAGACCTGCACTTAAAAATACGGTGGTGAAATACAGAATATAAAATTGTATGCCCATCACACCTTCAGATCTGAGGGCAGAGGAGGCCAGAAGCAAGCTTTGAAATACACCATGCAATAGTCTTACTGTTTCCGATTCCCCCGTAAGGTCTCAGTTGTGCAATGATTTACACACACAGGGTAAATAAGAATAATGCCACAGAAAAGAACAATGCTGCTACAAGCCCAGGGGACTAATCTTTGCTCAGATAGAGTCTAAGGGTAAAATGGTTAATGACAATTATTTTAGTAAAGTAGTAGCCAGTCTCCTAAGGAGAAAGAACAGACCTGACAGATTATTTTTTGCTGTGGTTGTTGTGATTAGTAATAACAGAATTCTGAGGATACGTTCATTCTTTAGCACAAATAATCTTTTGATTTCTAGGAAAAAGCAGTCCTGTTCATGATGATCAAGTAGCTTGCTGATTTTAATGACACAGCCTGCAGGTTTCCCTCTGCTTGATGTGAAAAACCTATACACGCATTCTGGGCCTAATCAGTTGATCCACATGGGCAGGAAAAATTGCTGATATGATGGAAGATTTGCAGAGTCAAGCCCTTCTAGGCTAGAATTTAGGGTGCAATGTTGGCACAGGTCACTAGCACACACTGATGCACTTACTTAGAAATTTACAGGGCAGTGTGTCAAACATTAGAAGCCCAAACCAGTTGAAACACAGCTGATGTTCTGTAAGTCAAGTGAACAGAACTCATAAAGGTACATGCCCATTGCCCAGCCTGAGCTTTAGATTTTATATTTTAAAAGAGAGATACACTGTGCCAAGGCCAAACACTGCCATGGTCACATTAATCCAACTAGCACAGAAACAGCGACGATGTGCCAGGGAGGACTACCAGAGCACGTGCCTGCCAGGAAGCCTGGCCACTGGCTGGATCTTCAGTGGTTTTGTTACCAGCTTTGGATGGAACAAAACTATCATAGTTACACAGGTAACTCCAGTAAAAGGAAGAAAGGCTTTTACTCACGCAAACAGCTGGGATAGCTGTAATAACCTGGAGCGCACTGGTCACATCTAAGTCCAGCATAGTTACTACGGCACAGACACTGACCTCGAGGACCACATGTATTCTCCACTGAGCCAACAGCATCACAGTTACATTCTGCACAGAGGAAAAAAAAACAATAAAAATCCTCACAGATACATGTCTAAACCAGCAGTTATTTAAACCAGACTTTGCTAAAAATGTTACCTTTGAATGTGAAGCAATCATGAGGAAACCAGACAAACCATAATTTTACCACCAAAAATAGATATCCTGAAATAGATGCTTACACTGTAATTGCCTCCTCATCCATTGATAACCAGGTTTTCACTGCAACTCTATAACGTGCAGTTTAGAGATTTATTTTGATGCCTTGCAAAACACGTGTAAGGGACAGAAATCCATCTTACAATGGAAAGAACATCACACAAGAGAAGTACTTAACGTCTTTAAAAAAATAACCTCTGAGAAACAGCATCCACAAAGCTAGGCTGGGTCTAATGGCTAACAGGAAGCTTATTAGTAATGACGCACAAGCGAAAGTTCGCGATGCACAAATAAATAATGCACAAGGTGAAAACTGCTGACATCTTAATCCTACAAGCTGGCAAGCAGTGCACTGCAGGAATCTGCATGTAATACAAAAGGCATGCTGTCAGACTATAACAAAAACTATTGTCAGACTATAAGAACAAACTTGTTTTGGAGTTACCACTATTTTAGGATAACAGCTCTATCACAGATAAGATGCTATGTTATTGAAACAATGCTGGACGTTACACAGGGTCACACTTTAGAGGTACGTCAGTGGGAGCCCATCTGGGAATCCCAGCTGCCCCGGGTACAAGCCGAAGTGTTGCAGTTAATTACTTGGATTCTATGACTGACAGAAATGGCTGACTGACAGGAATATAAAACAAACACTTTCTGTTCCGTGTTCATGTTCCCGGTTCCCCCTTTTGGTTCCTCTTTCTGCTGCAGCCAAGGACATCTGACTTGCTGTGTTTACTTCAAAGACGCCTCGAAAGACGCAGGGCTTGCTAAGAAGTTGGTATAAGAGAAATACAAATACTGAAGCTTCCAAAAACATCACCTACACTACAGTCCAGCCCCAGCTGAACATTATATTGTATTCTCTCCTCATTTTAATAACACTAATTTGTTTAAAGGCTTTATTTTGGTATTACTCCTATTGAATAGACCTTCTATTGAGGTTAACAAGGCAAGACCAGAGAGATCAGTTCTAGCTGCAGCAGCTCAAAAGTTATAGATCTACTCCCTTTCTGAAGATGACAACTCCAAACAAGAGTAGCAGGCTGGGCTGCTCACTTTCCATCACCCATGGCAAGTTTATTTTAAACCCACGGCAGCTTTTTTTAACAGAACAAGCTGTGAACTGCACCACTTTTGAGTAACCCCACTGACTGGGTTTTCAACTATTTTTATCTGTCTTTTACAATTTGTTTTTGCATGCTCTTCTAAGCTTTTATGTCTCTTTTCAGCTTCTGATGTTAAAAGTTCAAATGTATTCAGTACGGGTTTGATTTGCTTTAAGATTGCTACCTGATTCAGTTCTAAGAAAAATAAATTGGTTAGAGTGTTTTAAAACCACTGAACAGCGTGTACCAATGCAGAATCCTGATTTTATGTTTTTCATTAAAAATTGTTAATCTACTCCAGACCACAAAACACAGCCATGTGGAATTTCTTTATTCCACCCATTGTGTTTGGTAACACCACATAATATATCTTTGCAAGGGCATAAAGGATTCTGCTGCCTGTTTATAGGACATAAACAAGTACGTAAGCCCAAAAGGAAGAGGACTGCTATAAGCAAACAACAAAAAAACAATGAGAGAGAAGAAAGTAAATCATAGTGTTCTACATAAATCTTGCTAAGCTGTACAGGAAAGTACATATCAGTATTCAGCAATACCGTACATTCTTTCTCACTGTAAAATTCACTAAGGATTAAGACCCTCTCTCTCACTCATTGCAAAGGCAGACAAAACCTAGGGGTCACATAGCACTTGATGGATTCCTCATACACACACAAAACCATAATGATATTCAAGGTTATACTTCATCAGTGCTGATCAATTTTCCTCTCTTGTAAAAGGCAGGCTAGTCCTTGGTGGCAGGTACACTGGTGAAACCCTATGGAGATCATTCATATTTCATGACTACATGAACAGAGGTTGGCTCTGTGCCTGTTGTATGATCTTAAAATGAGTGAGAAATCACTGTGAAGGGCAAAATGGGAGCTTGTCATTTTCAGGTTTACAGAACATACATTTTACAAGGTACCAAACAAAGACCCTCTGCTAAAGCAGAATAGTGCTTCACAGCTCCACTATGTCAGTTCCTTAGCAGTCAAGCATACTCTCTTGCTCTAGGTCTCCATGTGAAAACACCTTTCAAATCCTTTGGTTATTAGTAAGACAGGAGTGCTGACGGAGGCTATATCAAACTGTCTGACCATACCAAAAAAAAAGCCTGTGAGAAAACAGCCTATATAATTCTTCCCTACTGTGGAAACATGCCCGGAATTAGTGCTTGGACAATGAGAATATACAAGGATCTCACTGTAGAGAACAAGAGTCCCTTGCCCATTTACTTCTGTGAACATTGCTTCAGCCACTGCAAAAACAGTACCTGAAAAGCACTCCAGTCTGCCTGTTTGGGAGCCTGTTCGATGCTCTACATGCAATCGTCAGCCTTACCTTGACAGGCAGGGAAAGAGCGGTGGCCAGGCTGGCAGCTGTCACACTGAAGTCCAGCTACCCCAGAGCGACAAATACAACTCCCGAGAAAATCGCAGACTTCAGGCTGGGTACCCGCCAAATTACATTGGCACACTGCAAACAAGAAAAGACATTTCAGAGGTAGCCTCTCCACAGGCTCTCTTATCTTTCTTTAAATAAAAAAGAAAAAAGGAAAAAAAAAAAGAAAAAGCAACTCCTTGATGCTCAACAGGACCAAAATCTTCCCATCAGATTTATTTTGATTCGTAACAGCTTTTATTGATTGCCCACATCAGTAATAATTCAGCATCGAGGGAGACATCAATGAAAGAGCAAAAGAATCTGGCTCAAAGTAACTACTGAGTTCAATATCAGGGTTGCAGCACCACACTTAGTTTGTCCCTACTCAGAGTCTGATTTATTGATATCAAGTGGTATGCCAACTATCGAAAATAGTTCCATCCTTTTTTGAGACTAAAATGAAACAATTTATGGTTTTGATTTACAATCTCAGGTAGGAGAGGTTAATAAAATGCCTAAGAAGACAGTATAGAGATGGTTAACAAAGTTTAAAAACAGTCAGTTTTCTAGTATTGATTAGAAAGGGCAGCTTGGTGCATCAAAGTGAGGTTGCAAACGCAAATTAAACACAAATATTTTTTTTAAAAAAAACAAGGATAAATAACAGATACGTTCCCAAAGCTGATCTAAATTTCAATGTTACTAAATCCAACCCCAAACTAGAGTCTGACAGCTGCATCACACAGTAGACAGCAATGAAGAACATCGAGGCAATTTTAGATAGAAATCTCCCTTTATCACATTTTTCTCTTTCTTTGACTTCTGCGAGTTTTGGGAGAGCCCCTTATGAACACATCTCAGTGGTAAAAGAACTTCATCCTTCAGTACAAAACTTGTGTCTATTTGGATACGCTTGCCGAAAGGGATTGTTTGGCTTACCCTGGCAGAAGGGGTAATGAAAATACCCAGCTGCACAGGTATCACAGGAAAACCCCTGAAATCCAGTTCGGCATCTGCACTGTCCGGTGTTTCCATCACAGTCACTGCCCAGCACTCCTGCGCCGTGGCACTGGCACGCTGAAGAGCACATTTGTAAAGAAAACATTTGCGGTGTTACGATCTTAAAGTTCCTATTTCACTTGGAAGCCGAATGCTGGCATTTACACCAGAGCGCAGGCTCCAAGCGTCAAAGAAACTACGGCACTTACGCAGACACTGGGGGCCAAAATACCCTGGTTTGCAGCCACCTTCTAGTTACAAGAGGAAAGGAAAAGAAAGAAAGGAACAAAGTTAGTGCATGAAATCACGCGACTCCTCGTACTTTTGCAGAGAAAAACAGATCAGTGCTTAGTAATTATTACTCTTGAACCGACAAAACTATTTGTATGGCGCTTACACACAAATCTCATTTTTAAAAAAAATAAAAATTAATCATGCTTAGTCTGCCAGCACAAATTTAAAACTTCGACAGACAGAAGCTTCCGTTTAGAGGCAGTTGCCTTTCTTATGCCTTCAGACTCAGATGCTACTCATTGAAAATGTAAACAGCTCAAGCTCTGTTTTCTCCTTTTTATAATTCTTCATTTTATCTTTGGAGCATTCTTTCTTCTTCCTTTCAAAAATATGCGAGAGAAGGGGATATGCAACACAGCATACCCAGAGGCCTACACCGGGGCAATTATTTTGGATGCTGTACAAAGAAGGTAAGTGGTACAGGAGACTGAGGCTTTGTGGGCTGTGATGGCAACTGCACACTTTCAAGAAAACTGGGACTCGTAAATGCATATATGGATTTGTACTGTCTGCTTGTATCTAAGTGCCTGCTACATTCACAGAAGAAAACACTTTTTCATTTGCCAACATAAACTCTGGTTCTATTAAAGCTAATAGAAATAAAGGGGAAGAATGTTGATTTTAGGATATGAAAAAGGTTTTGAAGTTTTTTAAAGTTATTAATCTTGAAGTGCATTACAAATATGTATGTGATTAAGCACGATCTGCGATGATGTCTTCCTTCTGCAGTATGATGACATATACTAAAAAATATAAGCAAACTGAGGGAATCATTGTATGGATTTCAGGTAGCTTTGCAGTGGGCTAAATAAGAAATATGTAGCTCTCTTAGAAATCAAAGTCCTTCACTGCCAAGGGCAATGTACAATTTGCCAGGTGCAAGAGGACAGTCCAGAAGCAGAGGCCAGTTAGCCTTAAGAGATTTACACCGCAAAGCAGCTGACAAGTTGTACATGTCAGAAAGTCTTGATGGATCTGTTCATAAGACCACCAAACAAGATGGTCAGCCTCTTCTGCAAGTATTTGCCGGGGGCTGGTCAAACTTATTTTGATCCTTAAACTCTTTCTGAAACTAGCCTACTAAACTGTTCAATACGAACATGACAATATAATGAAGTTCTGGCAAGAACAAAGGCTCTCTGAAAAATAAATACCAACAGTGGCAAAATTACTGTATAAATCACCATGAAAGAGCAGGCACCACCGAAACAGGGAAAATAGCGACACGGGGAAAAACAGTGAAATGAGGGGGGCAAAAAAACACTAAGAACTTGCCGATTATGTCACCAGCCATATCGTCTCTTGGATTTGGAGAAGTAAAGGGATATACAGGAATACCTTTAAAACAAAAGAAACACTGAAGTGTATTTGAAACAGACACAGTTATTTCACTAAAAATCATGACAAACCCTGAAGTCTTCTGTCAATACAGAGAGCGTGATACTAACATGACTCTAGTAACCAACTTCATCTTAGTTTTCTTTCAGTTAGGAACAGGAAAAGAAACACTTTGCTTTTGTTCTCCAATTCAGGTACAAACATTCCTTCTCAAAAGAACAGTATGAAAGGCCAGACACCATTTAGAAATGCGACCAGGTTGCTTCCCTGTTGCCCACCCTTTTGTACAGAAAGCTTTCTCATGCTAGATGGTGTTGAGAGCTACCTAGGGAGCTCCATATTTATTTCACACTCCCTGCATCCAGCTGATGGTCCGTCTCCTGCTACGTGCCATTACCACTTGCTACCTGAACTGCCAGAATTCATGACGTGTACGTTACATCTGGGGAGCTTTTTATTTGAGAATCCTCCAGATTAGGAACAGGAAAGACATCCCAACAAACTTTCCTCCGTTAAGACAGGATACAATGTTGATGTGCTACAAACATCAGTGGGACTTAGATCAAGGTCTACTTGGGCTGAGCTTACTTAAAAATGTTGGTTTACAAACAAGAGGACAAACGAGATGTGATAATCCAGAGTGTGCTGTATGGAGAGGATTTATTCTATCACAGCCACTGAATTCAAACAACAATCAACTTTTTTTACACTGTTGTTTTCCTTTGTTTCGTATTGATGTTCTTCCTTTTTTATCATGGTACCTGTGTTTTAGTCAGACCTCAAATCTTGCCCCAGAACAACACCTGTTTTATTGGCTGTCAGAAACACGCTTCTCCTGAGGGCACAAAACTCTCCCACCGATGCATTTTTAGAATCTGACCATGGAATCACAAGCTTTTATGCAGCAAACACAATCCTGATGTTACTTTTTTTCCTGTTATTTTATATATAATTTGTTTAGGGGGAAGCATTTAATTTGCCAAATTCCCAACATTTAATTTTAATCTCTTTATTTTAAAGTAAAAACCTAATTTTCAAGTAATCAATAGCATTAGATGGCATTCTGTTACCATTTGCAATAAGCAGAAACACTCAAGATTTGTGCCACAACATTTTTTTTAATACGTTTATTTTCTCTGGATTTACAAACACTTTTCCTTCAACCACTTCTTAAAAAATCTGAAACAAACTGGAACCTTTCCTTTGCCCACATATCTGCACCTACCCGCAGTCCAGCAAAAGTAAAAGAGCATGGCTGAGGGCCTTATGCTCTGCCAGGAGGACCTTTCCAACGTTAGGCAGGCACTATTTTGGAACTATTTTTAATTATTTTAGAATCCACCGACAGCCCACAAGCTTTATTTATCAGAGATGCAAGTTCCAAATCCTCGGAGGTGTCAAGGAGAACACATAACCATTTTCTCCCCTCTTTCACTACAGTCACATTCTATTTCCCAGTCCAAGTCGTCTTTATACCTAAAGGCCCTGAGACATGTTTAAACAATTTGTCCAGGGCTTTAGGGCTGGGGTTCATGGCTTACTGAGAGACAGGCTGTAGCCTTGACAAAGATGTCTTAAATGAACACAGAATTGTGAGAATGCAGCACAATCTATTTGATTTTCAAGTAACCATCACTTTGTAAAATAAACCAGACTCTTTTCAGTATTATGAGAATTGATTTATCAGAATGTGTAAATACGTGATGCCAGATGTTTTAACCAAGTCAAGTGTCATAAGAACAGCTAATTCTCTAACGCACATTCAAAATACTGGGAAAAAGGCATTTTTATTTGTATACTTACGGACACAAAATGGATAATCATAGAATCCATCAGCGCAGCGTTCACAGTTTTCTCCCTGGAAATTCTGTTTACAGAAGCAGCGGCCAGACCCTTCCTCACAGCCTTCTGCACGCTCTGAGTTACAACTGCAGACTAAGTAAGTATCAGCAATTAGGAGCTTTTTGGAAAATAATTGATTTGCCTTTTACAGCAGAGCACACTGGTATTATAATAGTGTTTCATATGGAGTTGTGAACATCTCATTATTTAGAGAATTAACATTTGCATACTGTTATATGTTTTCCAAATACTCTATATCACCAGTTAATATTTGTGATATCCCTTAGAAGTAAGACCTGTGTTATTTTCTCAGTTTATTTTTTTTTAATTCCGAAAGCTGCATGTTATTACTCCACAGCACTGCAGCAACTATCATTTCTGTGGCTTCTGCTCAGCTCTCTCCATGGTCTAGGGTAAGCACCACGCTCCATCCACCTTCCCTTACACACCACGTGCAACATTATGGCAGCGCGCCATGGCTCTGTTGACTTCCCATTCACTTCAATACCCAAGCACAACAAACCATAGCTTCCTCCTACCTGTCACAAGACTCTTTCAGCCTGTTTGTAATTCAACTCTTATCTCTTACCTATACTCAGTTCTTCTTTTTCAAATGTTATATTAGTAATTATTCTATGGCAGTGATCCTTGTGACTTTTTGAGCTACAGAATAAAATTTTCAAGTAACCAAGAGCCAAAGGATGTCTCAGACATACATCAGAGAGCTAAGAGAAGCAAGGTCATGAGGGTAGGAGATGACAGTAGCTTCTTAGAGGACATGGCACCTCACTGTGGGGTGTGCAGCAGCACCCTGAGCTCATATGATCCTATCTCCTCAGCGGCCTTTTCTGTCTTACTTCCTCCTATTGTCCTGCTGCTGGTCGGAAGCTTGAGGCTCACGACACGTAAGTTGAGAAGGGTCTACAGCAACACAGAAAGTTATTTGCTGTTGTTCTCCATCTTTTGGCCACTCTTTCATTTTTCCTCCCCAAAAGATGTGTCCCATGCCTTCATTACAGCAAAAAAAAAAACCTCAAGCCACTTCCATGAGAAGATATGTAATAGAAAAGGACTCACGTATACAGCCATCAGGAGCTCTCACTGGAACACCGTAAGGACGATAGTAACCTTTTGCACACTTCTCACAGTTAACACCAGCTGTGTTATGCTGTGCAAAATGAAACAAAAGAAGAATATGAAATAAAAAGGGGAACTTGGAAGAATTAAGAAACAATAACATGCTTTACACTGTTTCTATATACAACTGAAAAAGGATCAGCACAGGAAACAAATGGAATATGACTGCAATAACGACAGCATTCATCATTTGCTGTTCTTTAACCATCTATTCTCTACAGATTTCTGAATCATTGTATTCTCACATAAAGCAGCTGAATTTTATCTTTAAAGCATAATAAAAAAGAGCTATTTTAAGAAAAAAAAGTAAATCTACGAAAAGAATTCGGTTTTCACTATTACATGATATTTATCTCTTTTTATACTACTTTCTTATCATAATGTAAATAACATTCAGGCAATTGCATCATTAATTTTTCCTCATACTACATATTACTTTTTTGAATACCCTATGTCTAAGATCAGCAACATCAAAATAAATCACAACCTGATCAGTCGGGTCAGCACAAAACAGAACTTCCACTGGAAAAGTGTACCTCTCTATAAACATGTGTTTCAGGCACACAGAAAGAATATTGTAAGTAACTTGAACCACAGTAAATCCCCTGTGTCCTGAGTGTATTTCAAACTGTGCAGCAAAGCTCTCCCCTGTTGCGGGGATGGCATTCACCAGTTGAGTAAATCACAATCATGAAGCATCCTGGTGGGTTCATAGTGTCATGAGTGGGCAACTGGAGGGAGTGGGGTGGGGAAGCTTCGCCCTGGAGCAACCAAAGCATCTGCCCCCAGCTCCCACTCATTGTTTAGTTCCTCCTTAGGGAGTGTTGCAATTCAGGGCTGAGCAGGGACCCAGCATTTAATGGAGAGGCTGGTGGGGCAGCTCATGAGCAGGGCACCCAGAATGCTGCTGGGGCTTCTGCTTGCCCTTGGCACTCTTAGTTTGCGCAGTAGTTCTGGATTCTGCTTCCAGCTCTCCCAGGAGCCTCCTCTAGCATCTTCAGATCTGAGCTACTGCTGGGAATGGTTGACGCTAGATCAGGGAGGGTGATGCTCATATCACAGAGCAGATGGAGAAGCAGTGGTCGTTGCAGCACTTAGCACGGCAGGAGCACAGAGAGGCCCAGCATCTCTCTCAAAACTGTGTAGGGCTGCTTGGAGATTGTGCAGTGATGGTCTCGACACATTGCAGGGCACATTCTTCGGAGACTACTGGTGCTAACACCCGTGGCACATCAGAGGCCTCACCCCAGAGAGAGTTCAGGAGGTGGATGCCACTGTCCAGGTCTGGGGCTACAGAGTATGCCCGGGCTTTCTCTGAGGCTGGGGCAGGTAATGAACCTGTGCAGACCTTGTGACTAAGGATCAGAGGACAGAGCAGCACTGCTGATATTGCAGTAGGTGTCTGCTACAGATCACCTGAATAAGGCAGCAGATGAAGCCTTCTTCAGGCAGCTAGAGAAAGCCTTGGTACTCATGCACGACTTTAACCACCTCAATATCTACCAGAAGGACAATGCAGCTGGATGCAAACAATCCAGAAGTTATTTCAAATGTATCAAAGAATTTCTGGATGTAGAGGTTCATGAACCAGTTAGGGCACACGCTCAGTTCAAACTGACACCCACTAACAAGGAAGAACACAAGAAGGTTGAGGACAGCCTTGGCTGCAGTGACCCTGAGACTGTGGATTTTAAGATCTTGAGACAAGTAAGCAAGACAAATAGCAGGATTACAGTCCTGGGTTTCAGAAAAGCAGATTTTGGCTTGTTCAGGTATCTGCTTGGCAAGATCCTGTGTGAAACTGCCCTGGAGGGGAAAATGGACCAGGAGAGCTAGTTGATTTTCATGGATAGCCTCCTTAGCACAAGAATATTTCTTTCCAATGTGCAGAAAGTAAGTAAGTGTGGCAGAAGGCCAGCACAGATAAATAGAGCTCCTGATTGATCTCAAACTCAAAAGAGAGTACACAGAAGGTAGAAGCAGAAACAGGCTGCTTGGTGGCAATACAAACACATTGCCCACACATGTAGGAGTGGAGTTAGGAAAGCCAAAGCTTAGCTGGAATTAAAACTAGCAAGGGAGATGAAGTGCAAAAAGAAAAGTTTCTAGGAGTACATCAGCAGCAAAAGAAAAGCTAATGGGAGTACGGGTCCATTGCTCAGTGAGGAAGGAGATCCAGTGAATCATCTTAGAAGCCATTTCTAAACACATTGAAGGACAGGAAGGTGATTGGACATATTCAACATAAATTTATGTAGGACAAAGTATGCCCAATCAACCTCATTGCTCTCTGTGATACGATGACTTGTGCTGTCAGAGCCACCAAGATGGTAAGTGACTGAAGCACAAGACATCTAAGAAGAGGGTGAGACAGCTGGGTCTCTTCAGCATTAAGAAGAGGAGGGAGAACGGACTGCTCTCTACAGTTACCTGATCAGAGGTTACAGAGGGGACGGAGCCAGGTTCTTCTCAGAGGTGCACAGCAATAGGATGAGAGGCAACAGGCACAGATTGGAACATGGAAAATTCCAATTAGGTAGTAGGGAAAAAAATTTATCGTGAAGGTGGTCAAACACTGAAACAGGTTGCCATGAGTAGTTGTGGTATCTCCATCCTTAGAGGTGTTCAAGTCTTGACTGAACAAGTCCCTGAGCAACCTGATCTAATTAGACCTGCTCTGAGTAGGGGCTTGGACTATGTGATTTCCAGAGCTCCCTTGTTATCAGACTAAAGAAACTGAAGCTATCTTTGTCTGCAACATTTCAATTCTATCACTTCAGGCATCCATTCCTAACACTTTTTTCCCCTGACACAAACAGAAAAAGTAAATTAAAACCCACATGTTTTATCCATGAAAAAAAATATATGCTATAATTAGATTTACAGTAAACTCATTTAATCCAGCATAACTTCCACAAAATTAGGTTACAAACAATATCAGTCATATAACCAGGACTTACAGATTTAGGTCAAATTTGCTCTTTTCTATCCTGGAAGCAACGTAAGAGAAATGTTCTACCATGAACAAAGAGCTGACAGGAAGCACCGACATGATAAATCTTAACAGACTGCATGAACAAAGTTCTGCACAGAAATGTCATTTGGAAGACAAAGAACATTTCTTCTACTCATGCTAGTAAAAATAACTCTACTCTCTTCTGACTGCCTTTTGGACAATATCTGATTATATTGTGGCAATAAGATGGAAAAGATACCCTATAAATTTTACTGGATATTTCCCTTTTTTGTTGCTTAAATACAGCTATATTTTTAAATGCACAGCATGGTAATACATAAATCATGATGCACAGGTTTTGTAGGAACATAGGCTTGATGATAATTTTCCCTCTGAATTACATTCTGGTCAGCTGCTTATCATCATACATCAGATGACTTGACAACAAAAGGAAGACAGACTTCCAAAAAAGTATGGCTGTATTTAACCCTGAGATCACTGAACCAATGAATAATTTAGGTTGTAAGGGACCTCAGGAGGTCAGGTGGTTCAATCCCGCTCAAAGCACAGATAAATCCAAGATTAGATCAAGTTCATCAGAGCCTTGTATGATCTTTCCTGATAGTAGTTAGCCAGAGCAGAACAAAAGTTCCTCAGGATGAGAGACATTCATTCTTTCTCTTTCCAAGAACATATTATTCATTAATGACAGATACAGTGTAAAGTCTCTGACTCCAAGTTTACATTTGTTTATTCAATCCAAGCCTGTAAGACAGTTAAGGGGCTGCAGCACGTGGCATGTAAGGAGAAACTGAGGGAATCGCTTTGGTTGGCTTGGAGAAGACATTCAAGGTGGGTGGGGGCGTCTAATGGCAGTTTTCTGCTGCCTAAGAGGGGTTTACGCAGAAGACAGAGCCAACTCTTCTCAGACATGCACAGTAAAAGCACAAAAGCCAACTGTCACAAGTTGCAATTGGGGAAATTCCTACTGAACAGTAACAAATACCTCTTTACTACGAGAGTGATTAAGTGCTGTAAAAGATTACCCAGGGTCTGTGTAATCTCCATCCTCGGAAATTTTCAGAACTCATCTGGACATTTCTTGGTGCAGCCTGATGTAACTTTGCATCTAGCCTTGGTTTGAGTCTAGATGACTTCCAGAGGTCCCTTCTAAGATTCTGTGCTTTTTCAATACCTTTAAGTTTCCTTCTTGTTAAAGCTTACACTCTCCTCATGAGGGAGAGCCCTCTGCATTTTGCTGCAGTAAGGAACCAGCTGCCCTGAGCTGCAATTTTATTTAGCTAATTTTACTTCCTTCTGTTAAGCAGAGAAATGGCACAGTTTGTAGTAACAGGAAAGGGAAATTTTTGTAGTTGATTTAATTGTTACATTGTGTGGCTGTATTTGAATCACACAGGACTGAGCATAAGTACAATTTACGTGTGTCTTTTATACATTAACAAGCAGTATTTTACAATGTAAATTACTTTTAGATACCTTTTTTCCTGCTTTGAGTACAAGTAACAACACCAGAGAAATGAAGCTATCTACACTGGTCAGCCTCCAAACTAGCGGTGTGGACGCAGTCCCACTTCAGTAGCCTTTCCTCAAATGTCATTTATTTAAACTGACCAAAACGACCTTTTTACCTGGCAGTTAATGCAGACTCCTCCACCTTCATAACGCCCATGGATGTTTAAGCTTTCTTGACGCTGATCAACATCAGCATCATAGTAGCAATCAGTGGCATGCCCATGGCAATTGCAGGCTGAAAAAGTAATATTCTGAGTCAGCTTTCATTATAATGCTGGAAATCAATAACATAGCAGAGCTGCAAAAGAAGCTTAGGTATTTTTATGTATACATAAACTCAGGTATGTTGAAGTATGCTCAAATACACGTATTTACCTATCAACAACCAGATTTGCACACCAGAAGCATGGTAAGATCATTTAGATATGAGGAAAACACGTGCTGCTAGGCTCATCAGAGGAGGCAACAGTTGTACCATCTCAAAACAATATATTTATGCATAAATGCAGAACTAGGAAGCTCAAGAAGAATGGTCTCAGCAGTTTTTTAAAATTATCAAGAACTTGTTCAAATGTTTATTCTATTTTTCCATGTCTAAAAATACATCTGGGCTGAAGCTGTGTACACTAGATCTTTATTTAAAATAAACAATTATAGATAAGATATACACATTTAAATAAAAAGACCTATACCAAGGAACTCTCATACTCAGCTGTAGGTACAGATACACCAAACAACTTAGCTATGCCTTTATCCAGCTGCTGTCTTCTGAATGGATATGTTTTAAGTACGAGTTCATTCTACTTCCTGAGAATTGTGAATTCAAAAAGAAGTATGGTTTGAAGAAGTATGGTATGAAGAACAACAACAACACTACATTATTATTATTATCTAGAAAAGGATAGAATTAGGTGACTGAGATAACTTATTACCCAGTTTATGGTTGTTTACAGTCTCAGCTGTGATAAATTTTACTTTGGGTGGCATGTGGCTAGCTGCTTTCCTTTATTTTTCCCTTCCGTTAAGCCAAAGAAAGGTAACAGCTGAACTCACAGTGGCTCTGAATCCATCTCTATGTAAATGTTCTGCTATACTTTTAACTCCATCTAACAGATGTTAATATTGCAGTACTCAGAAGAGTTTGAAAGAGAGATACCTGCAAGGTTTTGCTTGCAGGCACATCAGCCTCACGTATGCCTCAGTCTAGGAAGTTCACCTGTTGAAAACATCTGAGCTACATCCATTGATATATCCCCTTGTGGCCTTATACACGCATCAGCTGGCTTCACTGATCTCCTTACATCAAGGTGGGAGACCTGAAGCCCAAAAAACCTTTGCTGTTTTACCTTTGGCAAAAAGGCCTAGCAACATAAATCCCACAACCAGCCCAATGTTCGTGCCTTGCTTGCAGAAGAGCATTAACCTGAAAAATAGCTCCACACTTTGAACAGTTCCTGCAAATAAAGTTTGAGTAAAGGGTGATAGATTTACCCAGAAAATAATTTATCTAATTTCCTGGAGATCAGGTTTGTGTATCTCAATCTTCCCATCTTAGTTAAAATTAATCTCTTCCTGTTGGTCATGTAAAGCTCTGCCTGTCCTCACTGAACACTTCCAGAACTATAATATAAATATGAGTAGGAAACAACCATAGTAGCAAGCAAACAGAACAAATCAAAGGGCAGGACCATGGTTTTGTCATAAACTCATGTCCTTTTTTTTTTTTCTGATCTAATCTTCTTTCCTTGCTGGAGAGGAACAACAGGAATTTTTTTGAAAGAATGCAGGACACAAAAAAGGCTTCCCCAAGCATCTGGGTGTTAGGTGAGCTTTTAATTACAGATGTTCCAGCACTCCAGGGAAACCTTCCCAGGAAATACCTGAATTTTTGACTTTATAAAGCTATGACTTCATGTTTAAGGAAATCTTCCCTTCATCTGACCAGGGGATAAGATACTCTGGAAGGCAATGGGTTCCTGAAAGTACCTCAAGAGCCCTGGCCCTACTTTCTTCACAATGAGGGAAGCGTATGGGAAGTAATCCTTCCAAACTCTATTCCAAGAACCTGGCACAACTGGGAGCACAACTCAGGGACAACCGATTCTCCATGCCTTGCTACGCGATCATACAGACAAGAGAAGGGAAACTGGATCATTCTCTGTATCTCCTCTACATCTTTGTATCTGAACAGCTTTGGACGAGGAAGCCTTTTCCTAGAAACTACCAACAACACAGCTGAGGTGGTGGCCTACCACCACATTCCCTTACGGTCTGCTGACAGGAACCAGACAGGTAGAGACAAGGTTCCCTGGCCAGGTTGTGATAGCCTGTGAAGATCTTTGAGGTCTTTTACTCATATAATTCTTCAAGAAAATAAAACATTGCACAAATGAGATGCTGGTTCAAGACAGTAAGTCAGAAAAGAAAAGAAGAGAACATTAAAAAAAAAAAAAATATTTACAATGTAAATAAAAGCTCCTTGCCTCTAGGGCCAAACCATCTGTGAGCTACAGCTCACAAGCATGTCTTCTAATAGCAACAGGAAATTATTTGCTCTGATTATAGTAATAGCATTTTCTCTCACAGGGGACTAGAAACCCCTTCTACCTCACCAAGCATCCTCTTACCACTTTGGGCCATTTGCTGACCCATACGATACTGGGAAACTCATAGCAGAAGGCTGGGCTTATCCCTACAAGCTCCTACCAACCTCTTTCAACCAGTTTCTCGCAAGGGACCTCAGGCTTCTGGGAAGCTTAATGAAGTTGCTTTAATTCCTCCACTACTGGCTGCCAGGAAAAGAGGTCTGCACCTGGCAAACACTCTCAACAAATCACCTCAAACTGCTAGGAGCAATCCATACTAAAAAGGGTATTTTTTCAGAGGTAGTTAGAGACAAAGTTGTTTTGGCTCGGAATCTTGTAGATGATCTTCTATAAAGTCATTCTTTAAAAAAACGTGACATTATTTATGCTCTTTGTCTACCTCTTTCCTGGCAGAAAATGTTTTCCTTTCAAAGAGGGGAATTTAAATGAGGTTTCAAATGTTGTCCAGAAGTTGTGTCCCAACATGTCTATCTCCTATCAAATATTTTACTCATCTTCCCCACTCCCACCCAACACTCAGTACTGCAGTTTTGATTAAACAAGCCACCTCTTTATTCCTCAAACTAATTATATAGGTACATCTCTTTGGCTTTCAAATAAGGTTCCCCTGTTAACGGTTTGTACCCACTGGCTATGCTACTCTCAGGAATGCCAGATGAAGAAAATAAATTAGGCCAGATACAAAGGAAACTCCAGGCTGCCAACACATTTACTCAGAATAGGATGTGTGCAGAGATGGGAACACTGTCTGTACCACACTCACTGGTGTCTGGCCAGAAGGATGCAAAACACCCCTGTGTGACAGTACGTACCCCTCCACCAAAAGGGGGTCCGTGTGGTCATTTTCTTTAACAAAAGAATGAAACACAGGGGAGGTGGGAGAAAGGTCAATGGGCTTCTCCAGCTTGACTACTCAGTCTTGTGGGGCTAAAGCACTCCAAACTCCCAACTATGAGGATGGGAAGGGGTGCAAGTGTGGAATTGCCAGGACCCCCTCACCAGGAACGCCTTTGTGCTCACTTACATATGGTGAGCGAGGGGCGACCATCAGCAGGAGAACGGAGCGCAGCTCAAGCATCTGTAAGCAGTGGCAGCCTTGAGCAATCTCTCTGCAATCTGAACACCAAGAGGCTGGGTGATGGGGAGGCAAAGTTTGAAGTTGTACAAGACGCCCATAGCCTCTGCTGTGCTAGTGGGGATCCACAATCTGTCGGCAGACAGCTGTGACCAGTGAGAGATTTTGACTCAAGCTACTAGGCAGCTTCCACTTTTCTCATGTAATATTCTCACATGAATGACTATCTTCATTGTTTAATGAGAGAGAAGAACATAGATACTATTCACTGCATCATCTGTTCCGTATTGCTGTACGGAAAGAATTTTCTTAGTAAAGATAAAAGGTGTTAAAGCATGCAGTGTGCTAGCATAACTAATGTTCCTTGAACACATATGCTATGGCTAATTCCCACCCACTTGCCAATGGCCCTTTTAACCTAGCATCTTTTAGGCTACTCACGTTCGCATAGATTTGTGCTCCCAGCTGTTGCAGGTTGCCACTGTTTCTGATTATATCCAGGGCAGCAGCGATCACAGGTTTCCCCACATGTGTTATGCTGACACTCACACTGAAACCTACAGAAATGAAAGCCTCTTATTCTATTGGATTGAAACTTTTTTTCTTAATTTTATTGCAGTCCAAGATTTACATATAGTGCGAAAAGGACAGGATAAAACAGGACAAACAGTAATACTAGAACATTTTAAGACTTTCCTAAAATTATTCATGATTGATTACTTTAATCATATGATTATGAGTTTATTAGCACAAATTACTTAGAGAACATTCATAATTGGATTCAACAGACTGGATTATGAAACTTTATTCTAGAATATTAAATAAACATGATATATAACAGTTTACTATATATCCTATTTTAGCTTCATTCCAAGGCTGAAGCTTGTTGACCTACAGTAAATCAAAATATTTATCACCTTTATATGCACACCTTCATTATATTTTCATTATGTTTTGTTTACAATAATTTTATTAGTGTTTTTAATAAACCAAGATCATAACTTCATCTTGCTATTTTTAAAATAGTACACACTATTCATCAAGAAAATGTAGTTCATATTTATTTTGATTTAGCTGAATAGCCTACTTAAAGGGCAGGCTCTTATTATGGGCTAGGTCTTACTATTATGCATGGTAACTAAATCCCAGGATGAACAAAGAGACCTTGAGACTGTACAGGCCTTTTCCAATGTTCCTCTCTTATCTGTGTAGTCTAATAACCAAGGGGCAATGCAGTTTTGAAGTATTACCATCCTGTTCCCATAGATTTCACATCTTCTAGAATTCACACCTTCTGTACTTACTTTTCTCCAGCATAGACATCTGGAAATGAGGCACCCATCTACCCACTTACTCTCCATTAAAACACAACTGAAAATATTGCATTGTCCTGATAAAAGTTTGTTTCAATACCATCATGGATAAGAGCAACAGCTGGTTTAAACCAAGCTTTTAAAATATGTTTTAGATAGCATGATTATTCACAGTCACTTCCCTAGAGCAGATGAGCCAAGGAGTCTGGTCTAACTCTTTGTGAAATAAGATGGAGAACATAAACTTCAGAGGGAAAGGGAATAGTTCATTCAGTTTCTGGTTTTATTTTTTCTAGTAATGATCAAAAGCTCTTGGATGACCTCAGTTATAATTTCCAGGAAGTTCACTAACTCTGTTCTTGAGTTGGCTTTCTAATTCCTGCTGTTGGAAGGTGATATCAACCTATGTTTTCCAAAAAGAACTAAGGGTTTCTAAAAAATTATTCAATCTGCCAAACTTATTTCAATTCAAAAGAAAAATCTAAGTAAAGACTTTTTATCATTGTATTTCACATATAATAGCTCTTGACATGTTTTCTTGTCAATCATTAGCAGGTTCTAGTTTTTTAAATATAATGGAAAATCCCTGTAAGACTATATCCTTCTATAATAAAAAAGATCATTTGAAAACATTCATATATTGTTTTTCTCATATTAAATTAATATTATGCTTAGTTTACTTACTGGTATTGGTTTTCAGCATTCTTTGCATTACATACTTCAGCATGGCCATGGCAAACACATCGACCACCAATACTGATGTCCTTTATACTGTAGTAATACTATGGAACAAGCACAAGAAGTACGTACAGATCTTTCCTTACTTGGATTATGTCAGAAATATCAACATCAGATTGTTAAATCTTATCAGAATTGTGAAGGCATGCCTTTACAAAAGGCCAAAGTCAGGCATCTGTTGACGTCTGTGTCTCAGTACGAGTACCAGCAAACCAAAGTCATTACCCGTGGGGTGCCTGACAGCAACAGGCTGGTGCAGCTCACACCAAATGCACATTGCCATAGCTCTCCATTCCCCAGCAGCTACACAGCCACCAGTATCCAAGCCCAAAGCTTGTTCAAAGCCAGCTTGAGGATGGAGATGTAAGGTACTGCCAAAGCATCAATTTGTGAGACCTTGGTCTGGTCAACAAATCAGACGCGCTGGTATGGGCAGTGCAGTTTCCCCATTCAGTCAGACATGATCACCAAATACTAGAAACAGACTGAAACCACCAGCTTGGTCAGAATCCCTCGTGACTCAAGCTGGATTTGAAATTGTGAGCTGAAGTTGAAACACTTTGTATCTCATCCTCGTGCCTTGCAGGCATCCAGGCAACAGAAGATAAAAACTTAATCGGTTCAACTCAGTGAAAATATCATTACTGCATACATATCAATTGTAACTTCTGCATACATTTTTGTAGCTCAGAAGTTGTTTCCTTGTCTCCATAGAGCACCAGGCAGAATGGATAGCTGGTTGTAAATCTTGGTCCCTACATACCTCCAGAAAAAGTTAAACGGGCAGATTTAATGCCACTGGATGAAGAGAAAAAGGGTCAGAACATTATGAAGTTATGTCTCCTGTGCTCATTCTATTCACAATGCAGCCCCTCTAAGTGGTGTATATAGCCTCCCTCAGTGGTGATCCTTCCCCTCTACTCAGCACTGGTGAGGCCACATCTGGAATGCTGTGTCCAGTTCTGGGCTCCCCAGTACAAGAGAGACATGGACAAACTGGACAGAGTCCAACGAAGATGATGAGGGACTGGAGCATCTCTCCTATGAGGAACAGCTGAGAGAGCTGGGACTGCTCAGCCTGGAGAAGAGGAGGCTCAAGGGGAACTCAGTAATGTATGTAAATACCTGAAGGGAGGGCGCAGAGCAGACAGAGCCAGGCTCTTGTCAGTGGTGCCCAGTGACAGGACTAGTGGCAGTGGGCACAAACTGAAACACGGGAGGTTCCCTTTGAACATCAGGAAACACTTTTTCACTGTGAAGGTGACCAAGCACTGGCACAGGTTGCCCAGAGAAGTTCTGGAGTCTCCCTCCTTGGAAATACTCAAAAGCTGACTGGACACAGGCCTGGGCAACCAGCTGTAGGCAGCCCTGCTTGAGCAGGAGGCGTTAGACCATAGGACCTCCAGAGGTCCCTTCCAACCCCAACCGTTCTGTGATTCTGTGATTCATTTTGGTTGCATACACACTCTCTGCTTTTATGTAGGAGGAGTTGGCTGGGCACAGACAAGATGCTTCCCCAAGGCAGAGAGCTTTTCCAACTAGCTCTCTTTGCTGTAGGCAGGTGAAGAACAGTAGGTGGGATATACAGACTAGGAAATACTTTTTGCCTTCTGAACTATCTATTCAAATATGCATGTTCATTTCTAACTGTGCATACCATTTTCATAGTGTAAGTAAAACTTTCTAGTAAAAGCTTTCAAGTAAAACTTTCTGTGTTTTCAGCACAGCTAGAAATGATCACTTTGACTCGCCAACATATTTGATAGTGTTTTTTGGTATAAGAGTCTTCACAACCCAGTCTATAGTTTCATACAGCTTTGCAGACCTACGCTTTACTACTAACAGTAATTGTACTGTCACTGGTAAGTAATAAGTCAAATTAGTAATAGGCCAGCACAATTAATAGGTCAAACTGCCACACTTTAGACATAAAAAATACTTTATATAATTCAATGTGTCATGAACTCAAACCATTAACAGGGGAAGCCAGGCAGTTACTTGGACAGGAGAACAGAACTGCTCTGGTTTTCATCTGTTTCCATAATAAGTTTAACACAAAGATTTTCCTTGAAAATATTAACTCTTTTCTAGACTTGGAAGGTCTCTACAATGAAAACTTGTGCTCTTTTAACAATTTAATAAAACACTTGACATTTTATTCATCTGTCCTACACCCCATGGCTGTGATAACCCCAGAATTTTCTTACACTAAAGCTGTGCTGCTTGCCAAGTAAACTAAATACTGCATTTACATCTGCCTGTAGGCAACATCTTAAAATTTACTTAGGACAACAAAGGTACTTAACACAAGTGCTATCAAGTAACTGGAATAGTTTTATGTTTTTCAATGCAGAAACCCTCACACACATTTGTGCAGTGCCTCACCCCAGGGTTTCCTCCAATTGTTACAGAATCTTCATTTTAAATGAAAAGGTTAAAAATAACAATACAATATGAAGTCTGCAATCTCTCTAAGTATATGAATTTCTATGCAGTGTTCCCTTGAGGGAGTTGAATTTCCTTACATCTCCCCACTGAACGGGAGTGGAACTTTGGCTTTCAAGCTCTTGGATAGCCCAAAATCCAGTGAAAACACCTAGGTATCTCAAATGATTTGTGGAAAGATAGTAACTTTTGAGTACGGCCTTTGATTCCTGCTCCTTCAGAAACTCAGGTACTGTTTCCTGAAAATCTTTCTTTGAATAAATAACGGAAAGTAGTGTCAAATAAAGCTGAAGAGATTTAGTTCCTCAGCTCCGTGGAAGACAGTTTAGAAGATTTCCGCTTTGGCTCCTTATAGCTCCCTTGATGCATCCAACTTCTTTCCATATTCAAAAACAGAGAAAGACGACAGCCTGTTACAAAATCATTAATCGTTACTTCCCCTCCATAAATCTGTGCTGACCCAGTTACCTTCTTGTCTCAAATGAACCTGGAGAAAATATGGGGATTTACAGGTGTGTCACTATAAATTTTGATTGTTAGGATGTTGCAAACTTAAGACATTTAGATCATTTTTTTGGTCTGTAACACACCGAATATGATTGTTGAGTACATCTCCGTGAAAACAGTACTTACTCTACGGGTTACAGTGGGGTCTCGTTGAGCTTTCGATATCAAGTGTCCAAGAAGTGTATTAGTTCTGAGAAAATGAAGGCGGATGTTTGTTGCTTTTGTGAATTCTCGAAGACTAGGGGAATACGTGAAGTTTTTTGCTCCTGGGCGGCCATTTACCAGAGATACTACGATCTAACAAAGAAATAAGCACATTTTTGTTAAAATATATCAACTGCAAGTGTCAGTAGTGGCACAGAGAAAAACTAATAAAAGAATAAAAAAACCTTACTATTGTTTCTGAGCATATTTGCAGTAACAACTCCACATTTCATACTGAAATCAGGACATTGGGAAAAATAGTGTTGTTAGTCTTGGACCCTCCTGAATTTTCATTACCCGCATGGCACATTGCAAAAAAAAAAAAGTGCCTCTATCTGTTTTGAAAACAGTGGGTACAACACACAAAAAGTACATGTTTTAATAGGAAAAAATAGGCATAGTTGCAAATAGTTACATTAACAGTTGATGGTGTCAATGGGAGTTTTGCCTGAGTAAAAATCATCAGGTTTTGGCTCTTTCCCAAAGCACATTTATTTTTGGGTTAAGGCACAAACATTCCTGGAAAATATTATTGTTACCAGGTCCAGTGCCTGGGAGCATATTAAAGGTCTTTTGGAAGAAAGTACACAGTGTTGCTTTAGAAAATCCCCTCACATGAAAGGAGGTTTATCTGACTTTCAAAACAAGGGCGCCGGTACTTTTTTATTTTTTAAAGAAACAGATGCCAGCAGCCTAGCAATCATGAATATTTATTAAATTAACAATCCAGTGTGCACGTACAGAACTGAGTAAGAGAATTTCATTTATTTATAACTGACCAGATAACAGATCTCTATTTTCAAATGGCTCCTATACTCCAAAGTATCTAACAAGAGAATGGTGACAGTTCTGATTGCAGCACAATTCCTTTAGGAAAAGTCATACATCACGTAATAGGGGATGGCACCAGCAGTGTTCTTCTATGGAAATTATTCTTTACAATATTTGACGAGGAAAATTTTACTGATATGTTAATAAACAAATTCTACTTTAATATGAAACTACAACCCCAGATCCATATGCTCAAAACTCTGGATAACTCTGGAGGATTTTAGATCTGGATTCTAACCATATCAGGTGTAAAAGAAGAATGTCAGCAGGAGCCATCAGCACAGCCAGGAGTTTTACATTCATTCAAATTACACAAGCCACAGTTCTGCCTAGCAAGGAACAACAGCTAAAATCACAGCAATGATTTTCCAAACACATGTATTATATTATAAACATGTAGCATTTTATATATGTTTTTCTTAACTAGTTACTTATCCTTGAATGGTAAATATCTGTTTCTACAGCCTTTACTCCCATGAGCAACTCTGATGCAGTGAGTTCTGCTATGTACATTGGAACTATTCAGAAAATGCGGTCAGCATCTTCAAATGCATATGGCTAAAGTGAGGCATCTAAATCATAATAAAAATCAACACAGGTGGCTCTGAGCAGCCCCTACCCCACAGGGAACTGTGAAAGTTAGGAGGAGCCAGCTCACCCTCCAAAAATCTCACTTGGTTATGGACTTATTAATGTAGATTCAAGCAGTCATAGCTGAAAAATTACTTCCAGTTCTAGGTTTTTACTGAAAGAGCAAATTTCTGATGGATGGATGCTGTTTGCTTTCAGTGTTACACACCACTTTTCTAAAAGCACTTACCTCTCCGTTTTCAAGAGGCAGAATGCGAGAGTACTCTGTGGTGCAAAGGACATCGCTGTCCCTCCTCAGTGGTAGATTCGCTTCCTTTCCGAAGCGCTCCAAGCAATCTGCTTTGGAGTCTAGTCAAGTGAGAACAAAATTATTTTTATATGTGAAAATAAACACTGTTGTTCTAATTTAAATTGACAAAGAAGTATCCCCTGTGCTTTCAGATAAATTCTTCCCCATAACTTAGTAGTAACAGTGATTGCTTCACTCAGCACAGAAAAATAGAAATTCCTAAAAAAAAAATCACTTCTCAACCCAGGCAGTTCAGCAGTGCCTGACAAGATATGGCACAATATTTCTCATATCATTACAAAAAAGCTATATATATACTCCAAGATTTTGCATTTGTATTTCACTTTGGTTTTCGCAAGGAACTTCGGGGCCCCATGGGATGAAGGACACTGTAGTTCTGACATACCAAAAAAACCAAACCAAACAAAAGAAAACAAAAATTCCCAACAGATTGAAAAATATTGATGTACTGAGTTAAACTTTCAAAACATCATGCTCATTTTTAGCTACACTCTTGTCACTAATTTATTGTGGATAACTAAGACAAGAGAAATGTATTTGACGTTCACTGTCTTCACTGCAGTTGAAATCTTCAGTGAGCCTCATGGTCTGATTTTCCTGCTACTGAGTGAATGATTAAAGAAAACTGTCCACAAAAGACCAGTGACACAAGGACTGATACTCACGAGCAAAATATTGCCAGGGGGTGTAAGTTCTTCCAAAGTCCACTGATCTTTCTAAGATCCAGAGATCTGGACGAGGAGAATTGGCAAACTTGATAAGGATATAGGCAACATGGAAGAGCTGGTAACAGAACATACATAGATCTTATCAGGAACTTTTTGAACTCAATAAAAGCACCACAATACTAAAACTAATAGCAATAAACAAACACCTTTTCTTTAGCATACAGTGAGAAGGTTATCCTCTGCAGTTTCATTCCCATTAAAATAATAGGCCAGATTCTCAGCTGGCTACCTCACCTCGTAAGGTGCTCCAACACATTAAGAAAGCGGCAATAGGACTGTCAAATGCAATCTTTTACATTTCAGAACAGATCAGTTTTGCACATGACTGATTGCTTGGGTGTGTTAAGGGTATGGTACTTAATCTTGAGAAGTTAGCATCTCAACACATCATTGAACTAAGATACTTTTGCAGCATCCTGGTACATCTCTGTTGCATTCCAACCATGTAATTGTGCTTGTAGTCAAGAAAAGTCACAATGAGGTAAGAGAAATTGCACACGCCCTTTACACTGGGACTCCTCCGGTCTAAGCCACCTGCTCTCTCACTTTAAGAATATTTCTAGATAATTTTGCCACTTGACAGACTTTCCGAGGAACAGAAGCAAGCCACCCCAGAGTTTTGTGGGTATCAAATAACAAGGAGAGATTCTTATGACTGGTAGCTCATTCACGGTTTGAAACAGCTCAAAGAGCTTCATCAGCTTGAGGTTCCCAAGGCCAAGAGACCCATCTGGCTTCTTTAGGTGCTCATTGTGTATCACAGTGATAGACTACAGAGACAGAAAGCTCCCAAACACTAGAGCAAAAATGGATTTGACAAGAAAGGAAATCTTACTGTAAGCCTCTTGGGATAGTCCACAGTCATACAAATCAGAACATCGGTAAAATTACCTGAACACAAATTGATTCTAAGCATCATTTAGAATTTAAACAACCACAACATGGATATGAGCTATCAGTAAAAGTGATCCGATACTGAGGTACAGTCAATATTCAAGTGAAGCCGCACCAGCATTTCCCACTCAACAACCTTAATTCAGAATCATCTGCTTGCAAGAGATTCTTCCTTTGGAGGGGGAGGCAGGCCGTTACAGTCAACAGTCTGTCAAGTAACTGCTGCCAGAGCCCTCACATCAAACCCACCCATGCAGTTTATCTTTACTCAAACATCACAAATGCCAATAATCCTAAACCTAATACTTTGCACAGGTTATTAGACCCCCAACCACAAGTGCATAGAAGCCCCCAGCCACAAACTGGCAACAGCATCTGTTGCCATGCCTGGCCCAGGCAGTTGCCAGCTAGGACCAATGCAATAGCTGTCATACCAGCTGAGGCCACCGAGAGCCAGATGCAAATGCTGAACAACGCAGTGAAGCAGATACCTGGAAATATTTGTCCCTAATCAATACTTCACATGCCAATCCCATGGCTACATGCACATTACAGTCATACAGTTATATGCAGCCTCAATCTTCACACATCTATTTCAGACATCAGCTTCTGAATATCAACAGAAGAAAGTAAAACCTTCTCATGGAGAAACAGGAGGAATTCAGGGACTTCATGGAGCTTGCTCTCATGATAATACCTCACATCCCAGAAGAAAAAAAATGAAGCCTTTTCATTGTGCATTCATTTAATGCAGTATGTAAAACAACTATGCAGGGCAACTGCCCGGTCTACACACACCAAGGTATTGCTGCAGCAGGTGTCATACCTTAAAACCTATTTCAGAAACTGTTGATTTGGTGAATGTTGCTGATGTAGGTCAGTGGAGAGATAACTGAGGGGAAAAAAACCCTTTCATGTTAGTGCTGGAATTTACCCTGCCTATTTAAACGCAGCCTGAAAAGCATCAACTTCACCTCCTGCGATACTGAGTTGGGTGCCTAAGCAGCCAGACAGTATCTACATATGGCCAGTGACTTACTAGGCAACAGTATCATGCAAAGTAAGTGGCAGACACTCTGTTGACAGAACCACGACAGAACCGAGAACTATGCACAGTGACTGCACAGGTGGAGCAATGCCCTTAAATTACCAATGGACAGTCTCTACGCTCATTGTCACAAACAGGCGAATACTTTGGGGACTGTGGCAAAATTTGCTCTTACTGAGTTTCTGATACTCTTTACCTAAGTAACTTCTGCTACATGGCTGACAAGTTTCAGAGTAGGGATATTAGCCACATGGACTCTACATGTCATCCAGTATGGCTATTCAGCATGAAGACTAGTATCCTCCCAGGAAAGCATAATAGTTCTGAAATTCCTTAAAAAAAAAAAAAAAGCTGTAAGTGCTTGCTTTTAGCCAGCTGAATCTCTCAAGGGGCATTGCCCTGTTCAAACCAGGTTTGGACTGCACAGGCAACTGCCTATCCATTAAAGTTCTTACTTCCCTTATGTTTTAAGGTCTTTGGGAGTCCCATCCTTACATGCATGTTAACAAGTGTGGATAACACTCTGTGTGTTCATCAATACAGATTTGATCAAGATGAATGGTTTAGAAAACACAAGAGGACTCGAAAGAAGAATACAGAAAAAGTCCCTGCCTCCTCCAGGACCCCATTGCTTGTAGTCACGTCATGGAATCATCGCAACAATGACCTTCTACCTACTCTCCAAAAAAGCAGATGACATCTGCTTCAGCTTGTCATACAGTTATTATATTCTTTTACTCAGATGCTACTCAAAGTGCTGATACAGCCAGTCTCATCTCTCATAACAGGTCATACCTTCTCACAAGCATAAGCAAAATAGTAGCAGCGAATTCCATTTCCACAGTGCTTCCACACTGCTGAAGAAATATGAGACATGCTCGCTTATACATCACTGTCACCCTGGGCTATAAGCATCTGCTTTCATAAACATCTAAAGGATAAAGTGGCCAAAATGAAGGCACACAACAGTAAAACAGATGAATCAGCATGTGGCACCCGTCAAACACCTGTATGCCACATCCGATATGTAGCTGTGGAATTTGCTTAAGCCTACAACTACTCAAAACATGTGAAGTTGAAGTACTGTCCAATATGTGTACTATATCAGGAATTCCACAGCACACTCCTCTACCAAGTCTACCAGTGCAAGAACTGTCTCCCAGCACCACATTTTGCAAACTTCCATGCAAACCACAAAATGGAAGAAAAAAATGTATGGCAACTTCAAACTACTGTTGCATATATGAAAGCCTTCAATTCCCATGCAGCTCACTTTATGTCTCATAATCTGAAATACTGCTTGGGTTTGCACAGTCACATTCAGAAAGGGGAAAGGGATAAGTCTTGATAAAAGTTAAATTAGTGTTAGTTCATGACATTATATCACCAAAACTTAGTCACCAACCCTAACATCTGTCCTGGTTATGACTTCATACAAGTGCCAGTGATTTGGCCCTGACCTGGGTCAAGGATGCAGAATAGCACCTGAAAATCTGAATTGCCACTACGGTTGAATACTGACCAAGTTGATGAATGATTCCTCTCCAGATCTGATGAGGCAACAGTGGAAGAAAAATATTCCTTGGCTTAGCAAATAAATCCTAGCTAAAGATAGAGGGGTAACCTTGCTGACTGAGACCTAGAAAAGCAGCCACTAAAACCAATTTTAATCATATATTCTAAGCTGGCATTTCACTAATTTAAATCTTGATCCCATTGCACTGACAGAAGACCTACCCTGAAATAAAGGCATAATAAACTCAAAGCCGTGTTTTTGTTCAGTCATTCAGTTTTGTGAAAAAAGGAAACGAGTTTCTTCATTTTTGAAAAAGTGTTTCTTTGGTTGCTTTAAAGTCAGTTTTCTTTCATAAAAAAAATAACCATTTTTCAAAAGGAGTGTTAAAAATGTAAGTAAGCATTAAAAATAACGGCTCTTCTTGTGTAATTATGGAATAGTAAAAAAAGTCACCAAAAAGTCTGAAATATTGCTTAATCAAAATTCTGACAGTTTTCTTATATGAATAAGGAATTAAGCTTAAAAGTAAAAACAGTATTTTGTTTCCGGTAACGGAAACAACCCACTCTGGAAATGCATGCTTGAAAGAGGATGTATTCCTGTAAATGTACCAACACCATATCCTGCTGTAATCTAGCAGCATGGGTCAAACGTGATGGATTGTCAACAGCTGGAATTTAACTAGTTCCATATTGATGTGACCTTTTCCTGTTCACTCAAGTTTGTTCAGATCTGAAGTGTTCTTGCAGGCAGTGGCCTTGAAGATTTATAAAAATCCAGATAAAATTTAAAAAAAAAACATCCAGTAGAATGAGCAAAATGTCTTGCTCATCTGACAATGGAAATCATAATTCAGTGTTAGGAATTACCATTATCACATTATAAAGACAGAAACAATTGTATAGAAACCCTTGCAGGTGAATTTAAGACTATCTTAAGAGATCATTTAAATTGAATGAGAATCACGCTGTACCATTATTGTTGATGATACAATATTCACTGTCTCTAACAGTATGCACGCTACTTATCTTAACACAACAGAAAGAAAACTTCCTATGACCCACTGCATTCTCAAGAGAATTCTATGAATTACAATAATAGTCATTAAAAGTCTTTTCTCCATTTTCTCCTTAAAAGATTAAAAAGCTCTTTAGAGAGAGGAATTTCCAAGATTTATTTGAATCCTTCAATACACATGCAAATGGAAGAAAGATGTGCATATACAAAAGTATAGTATATTTTCCTCCATTCCTACCACCACAGACTCAATACAGAATAGTAAACCACTAGAATGACTTGTTAGTTAAATGCTGGACACAAACCAGTACAAAAGAAAACCACAGTATGTTCTGAGCAATCATTATGCTGTGTGCTGCCCATGTAGCAAAGGACTGTTATTCTTCATAGGAAGTTCCATCTAAACATGAGGAGGAACTTCCTTACTTTGAGGGTGGCAGAGCACTGGAACAGGCTGCCCAGAGAGGTGGTGGAGTCTCCAACTCTGGAGACATTCAAAACCCACCTGGATGCCATCCTGTGCAACCTGCTCTAGGTGTCCCTGCTCTGGCACGGGGGTTGGACTAGATGATCTCCAGAGGTCCCTTCCAACCCCTGTGATTCTCCCTTTTTGGCTCATGAAGAATAAAAATTCCTGGAGCGTGGTAATAACAAGAACACAACTAGATCCAGGTAGATCATCTATCTGAGGCATTCTGTATTTCTCAAGATGTGTTCAAAGACATACCAACAACAACCTCTCTTCATGCAATCTGAATTGTAGAAGTACGGAGAACAGCTGTTTCCAGCATGACAGTATTTCCTCAGACCTTATTAGCAGATATATTTACACCACCAAAACTTCCCTCAACATAATACGACTGTTCTTCTAGGCTTCCAGCATTATCTTGAACAATGTCACTGGGGCTGACATTGAAGATTACGCAGAAGATAGGTCCCTGCACTGAAGGACATGTGCGAAAGATGCCCTGCATTAGCAGACATGCAACCTTTCTCTCCTTGCTGGATATGTTAATAGAGAAAGAGGCAGAAATCTGATGGATCATTCAGTACCTAAACTAAACTTCTCAGACGTGGATCAATGCAGGAGTAGGATCCAAGGAAGTATAAATTGTGCTTAGTACCGGCTCCAGAACACACTGATTTTGCAGGGTTGGCATATGCATGTCCGTTAGTTTTTTAATGTAATGAAGTCTTAAGGTCTTGAGCACTGATTTTTCTCAAGACATAAAAATAACAATCTATTTAAATGAAATTAAAATTCCATGCACTCTGGTGAAAATAAAAGGCTTTGATTTCTTGTGGTTGCAAAGAGGTCAGCACCCCCTTTCTTCAGTAACCTCTCAGTAGGAAATGAGACACCTTTGTAGATCCAGAGACTTAATAAAACACTCCTGACACTCAGTATTTGGTAACCCCCAAGAACATATTTTGCAGATGAAACTGTAATATGAAAAAATGCCAACTAGAAAGAGCTGGCCCAACCTTTCTGGCAGTTGCCAGCTACTCTTCTGGGTACCTGGAAAGTGGGTATGGCAGAGGTGCAGAGAAAATCCCGTGTGGGTAGAATCTGAGAGGCATTAGATCCACTGAATGTGTTCCATCCAGTTTAACTGCACACACATGTAGACGGCAATGCTAACAGTGTGTAAACAGTGATAGTGACTGGAGAGGCTCCCATTGCATAGCCGAAGTCATTCCGTGCATGCCAGCTTCAGTCTGGCATGCAGAAGCCAGGAATAAGTGCAGGACTTTCAACATTATTCAGTCAGCACTGTACATGCATTCATGTCACTTTTTCATATAACTAGCCACTGATGCTAAAAAGCGTATTTAGTTATGCCTCATTGATGCATCTGGAGATGTTAAGTCTTTTCTCTACCATAGTCAACGGCCAGGAGCAGAAGGGAGAAGCTCTCCACACTTCACAGGCAGTATTCTGGAAGGAAGGAACGCTTCCAGAAATGAAAGGGTAGTCCATTGTCCAGGTCAAATCAGTCCCTGGTCTTCTTGCCAAGGCTGCAGGCAAATACATCAATGATTGTCAGTTATTACCCTGAAATTTCTTATGCAGCCGCTTTTCCATTGGGATTTGGACAAAGACCAACTCAATGCTCATAATTATTTCTTACATATGGCCTATTTCTTCACAGAACACTGAAGCTATTCATATGGGAAAGGATTTGTACGATTCAGACCTCAGTTGTCCAGGAGATAAACACCCTCTTATGAGGGCTGCGGTCCAAAGTCAGAAGAACACAGTAATACTGTCAGCACTGGAAGGAAACACAGGGAAGTGTGGAGGGTTGGAGGCTATCAGTAGAGGTTCTGCTTTTACTATACTGAGTTGGAAGTGAGGTATTTAGGACAACGTATCACAAAATGAAAGTAACGTGTAGGAATGGGCATAGGAAGGTAGGTGGGAGAAGCAGAAGTACAGACATCAAGGGAACTGAGATCAGAGCAGGGGCAAAGATCTTCCTAAAGGAATGCTGAAGAAGAACTGGCAGAAGACAGTGTCAGAAAAGCTAAGGAGAGCAAGACTTGAAAGCTTTTTTTTCCTGTACATTTTGAGAATAATACCAAGTTAATACCAAAACACATTTTAAAGCCAATGACATAGATCTATTAATGCAAACATAAGAAAAAAATTACTGAGCCATTCAAAAGTTTTTAATTAAAGCTCTAAGAAAACACAACACATTGTGTACATCTTAAAGGATAGTATATGAGCAAGAAAGGATGTAGTTAGGGTATTTCCCTGATTAGGGCTGGCAGCTCAGGTCAGAACGAGCTGCTCGTCGTGTGACTGAGGAATAAATGGAGCTTCCATTACCTGATACAACCTTTAGAAACTTTTATCAGACAGCTGCTACTTGATCAGCTGAAGTTGTGTTAATCTAGAGTTCACAAGTAGCTTCACCTTACTGTGGTATGAGCCAAAATCAACTAACTTCAAAGCCTAGTCTTTTGTGGCATGATCCCAAATCAGCTTCCTGCACAAACTGAAATACTTAGAACCATAGTTCTTTAATATAAAATAATGCAAGATTCTCTGTGATGCTAGCATCCCCGTTTTCGGATATTGCAGGGACAATACTATACCTTCCCCAGACCTAAAAGCCCCTTTTCTCCCCAACGCAAACCAAACCAGCAGAGCAGGGGTCAGCGCTCCTGCAGAGGCAGAGCTGTGCAGGGTTTTCAAGGGAAAGGCTTTGTCTCACCGCTGGGGCAGTTCTGTAGGACCGCAGAAGCTTTATGCAGTGGTTCTCATGCCTCAGTTTGTAGGACTTCTCAGTGTTATTACAGGGGTTACGCAATTCCACATCAGAGCTCAGCCTAATTTCAGGGTCAGCAGTAATATAAAGTCTTCAATATTCAAGCACAATGAATGCAATGACTACTTTTGGAAGCCTAGTTCAATGCAGCTTACGATAAATCTCCCACAACCTTGACAGTTTCTCCCTAAGTAGAAGGGCCTCCAGGACACTTCATATTTTACAGAATGGCAGTTAAAATGTGTCTGGAGTTGCAGTTAATTTAAGAAATTATGTCAATCTTTCATAATTTAAGAACAATTGTGTCCTGGTTTGAGGTAAAATGGGACCAATTTTGTTCAGTGACTTTACTTTTTAGCTAGGCCTCTTCTAACTGCTGAAATTAACGGCATGTTGTGCAGAAACTGTTCACTCTCAGAGTGATAAGACCCATGTTTACAGTTGATGCCAAGGAACGGTATGCAGAGAGGCTCTTGCTTATACTTGTTGCTATAACAACCAAGGCCAGCCAACTTTGTTACTTGCCCCGTTGGAGGGTCGGAAACGGAAAAGCGTAAAGAGGTCACACCTGCGGGGAGGAGTGGACAGGACAGGTGACCCAAAACTGACCAACAGGGTATTCCATCCCATCTGCCTCATGCTCAGTATAAAAGCTGAGGGATCAAAGGGTCGCTCTCTCCCTTTCTCTCTTTCTTTCCTTGTCTGTGCATCTGCCTTTGATCCTGATCCGGAATCCAGTTCCCGTCCGTCACTGAGTCCAGTCTGGGACTTCCCCAGCGCCTGCTGGTGACGTGATTGTCATCCTGGGAGCTTGATACGGTTTTGTATCTATTTCATTATTTTCTTTTTGTTATCTTATTATTAATATTTCATTAAAGTAGTTTAGCTCTCTCTAAACTCTTAAGTCTCTCTTTTCCTCTCGCTCTCTTGCCTCCCTTCGGGAGTGAAGCAAGAGAGAGAGAGAGCATCTGTCGTTCCACCGGATTGGGCCAATCTGGCCCAAACCACAACAAATTGTTTCTAGCAACAACAATTAGCCAAAGCTAATTAATATTCCCAACAACAAATATTGTTTGTAAAGCTATGGACATAAAGGATTGCTATCAAATATAAAAATTAAACCCATAAGAAATACCTACCATAGAGGAGCAACTCAAAAGATTTGCCAAACTGCAAGAGTTTTTTTTATAAAACGTTTACATGCTTTAATTGTCAGATAACAAAAGCATAAAGTCCTCCACAGGCCATACCACTTATCTTAAATTTATGGTTGAGTTTCCCTCCCTCCCTAATAAAAGTACTAATTTGGACATTACATTCCACTGTGTGCCTTTAATTTACAACAGTGACTAATAATATCACTACACAGAAACTATTCAACATAATAGTGCACAAGACTTCACCAAGCCTGAGCCTTTCAACACTGTATTACTGCCACAAAAGCACAGTAAAGAAATAACACATAACTAAAAGCAACAATAAAATTTGTGGTCTACGCTTTTTGAAGCGTAACATCTATTTTTCATCATATGCTCTCATGTTATCCTGAACCTTCATCTTCTACTTCTGAAGACAGAGTTCAGAAAAATACCTGGGGGAATATTACTGCAATACCTGCTGAGCATTAAGAAAGCCAAAGATGAGGGCACACCTGCTACAATTAGGCAACCCAAAGAGTCAGGGGAAGGGCAATGAAATTCAGTCAGACATGCTGCATTCAGAAGTTTAAAATATGTGGAAAACTACGTTGGGAAAATCAGGACCAATTAAAGGAATAAATGAGACTTCATCTGATCCAAATATTTTAAACAAGTCAGGAATAGCCACAGTATAAGCAGGTATGTTAACAAGATGCAGAGACTGCCTCAGGGATCAACATTATAATTATTATTATTCAGAAGGACTGTGATTGATTAGAAATGTACCTATAGTACAGAAAGTCAGAAAGGGAAGTAAAGCAGGGCTTTTGCTTTAAGGTTTTTGCTTTTTCTCATATTACAAAGTACAGCAAAATGAGCATTTTTCTAGCAGAAAGATTTAACATCCTGAAGGGATTTTGACTTCCAAAATCACCCCTAACCCTTGTGAAATAGAAACAGCAGCAGGTGGGTGTTCTGTTCCAACTCCATGGTAGTGAGCGCTCAAACTTCTATCATGGTGCAACTATCAGACCATCGCAAAACGCTCCACTGGGACTCCGCTCTCAGTCTTAAAAGATATAATGGCAGTATAACGTCAAAAGCTTTTCATTTGCTGCATTCCTAAGTTCTGCTTCCTCTAATTGTGAATATTTGATGGGCAGCTTATCACTCAGTCATTGCTTCCCTGCATGCATACATACCTTACTCTTTGTCATGTTTCGCACATGCAAAAACCTTTCCACGTTTTGTTTGCAGAAAAAGCTGCCTTGTGTCAAAATAAAGAACAGGACAACTACTCAGTGAGGAAAACTACATCCCTGCAATCTTTTCAATATTACAGCCTGTGATTCTGCAAGGTATTTAGGCAGACATCTAACTTTAAGAACATTTATTTTTCCTTAAAAACTAAAACCTTCATTTCAGCTCATTTGAGGGGGACTTGCACTCTGGAAACTTCTGTCTCTGTCAACTGCTGAGAAAGTCTGCATGACTAACACACACTAAGCTCTTAATTTTTAGGACCCTGAAATAAGGCAAGGTGAACTGGGGTCTCCACGTTTACCTGTTTGGTTGAGTAGACTTACTCTGTCACAGTATTTAATTTTCTTCTTCATTATTAGTATTGTGCACTACTGTATGAATTTGGGGTGTGAGAATACTAGGCAAAATGTCAAAAGTGAATCTCAAGTTCAAACAAATCCTGAGATTAAGGTTTATCTCATATCTGTGGTCAGTCCATTAATGTTTGTGAAGGGGAGGGGGGATGGGGGGGCAGAATCACACACACACACCCCAAATCCTACTAAACCCTTACCCATCCACCAACTAAAATTATTCCTTGCCTAGCACAAGACCTGAAGTAATTTTGACCTTGTTTCCAAGTAAGGGAGTTCAGAGTCGCCTTTCCAAGTGGTACCAGAGTAAAGAGAAACACACAGTCTCCCGCTGAGAAATCCTTTATAACGACAAGAATTTTAGCACATAGCGGTTGGTCTCCAAAGAGTCCCATGAGAAGAGGGCACGCAGTCCACATCCTTCCTCTGAAGTTTACTCAACACACAAAAGATCAGATGTCTGTCAGTAGGTCCTCCAAAGAAGCTAACAAGTACACAGTGGGAATAGAAGTTTTGGATGGAGCAGTGTGCTACAGAAGTGGATGATGATGATGATGTACAAATGTTGATCACAAATAAGACGGACTACACCACAAGACAAATTACAGCCTGCAACCTAATCCTGTGTCTTGCTGAGACCACAGTGGATGCAAGCAGCTCAGAAGGTAAGGTCTACTGTACTGGGAGGCAATTGCCTTCCCATGCCTATTCATAGCACGCTGCTCTGCATTCAGTGTCCGCAGCCTGAAAGACAAACTTCCCTATGGTTTTCTGGGAAAGAATGACTGAGCAACTTGCTTCACAGGAGCACAAGGCATCAGGGGATGCACCACCTCTCGACTCCACAGTGTAACAGAAAGTGCAACACAACTCAGAGATAGGTCCAACCACTGTGTGCTAGGCTAATGTGGATGCTACAGCCTAAAAATTTGTCAGCTTCTACATAGCTCTCCCTTCTTTCGTGATACAATGGAGAAAAGCAACCAAGAACACAGACATGTTATTAATTTAATTAATAGAAATGCAAATTCTAAAAATCACAGTAGTTTAGTTTATCTATTGATATTCTCCATCTTAAGCTGTCCAGCATTTCTGTACTGCTGGTATACCGGATCCAAAAACACTGAATTAAGACACCCTCAAAATGAGGACCATTCTGGTCACATGAAGGACAGGAGCATTCAAACCCCATGTAACAGAAGAGCTAAAATGGTTTGCACCCGGATCCCCAACACTATGGCAGCTAAGTCTCACAAAGAAACCTTTTTCCTTAGTTATTTCTCCCCTTGCTGTCAACCAAATTGAAAGCCTATTAAAAAAAAATCCTGTCCTATACAAGCAGTCAATAAACAGTTACTACTGTCCAAAATAGATATGCATATATATATTTTGCAGCCCCAACATATATTTATAGCCATATACTTTCAGCTGGTGTGAAATTGCAGAGCATAACTAATTTCACTGGATCAGTGCCCAATTATGGCAGCTGAGAATCCATCCCTGTGACTTAAAATACAGATACAGAGGCTTTACTGTTAGCTACTTGCCTATCGCCTGCAGAGGAAATACAGGTGTTCATGTTACTGTCATATTACTAATCCATATTACACTGCTTTTGCTGTCCCTTCCCTTTTAGACCATGTTATCATTATTTTTCTGTTCTAAGAAACTGTCTGGCTTGAAGATCTTGCTGGATAACAGAGAAACCAGAAGGACCCCTGAGGCAAAAGCAGACTCCAAACGTTATTCTCAAAATGTGTGTATGGTAAGAGATCATGAAATCTCTCTCCCACAGAGGGCCCATAGAAAAAGAGAATATGAAAGGGAAGGCAGAGCCCCAGTTTCAACTGACCAATATCCCTGGTAACCTCAGGTTAATAAATTACAGTACCTGTGCAAGAAAGCAAAAAGTCATTGAATCTGTGATGCTGGTGGCAAGAACCCACATCATCAAAACTCCCAAGGAAGATAATGACTTTAACAAAGTTATCTTGGTAAAAAAATACAAAACAAGCCAGGCAAAAAAGGTGTGATGTTGGAAGATGAAATCATCTCTCACAATTGCAAAGTTTGTATATAAATGCAAGAAATGATCAAACCTCACCCAATAGCTCATGCACTTACCTGTCCCAGATCTAGAGTGACATTGACTTCGTTGTACTTCAAGCCCATAGAAAGAGGAGGACTTTGCCACCAGCGCTCCGTGCCATCAATTGCGTTGGTTACTGGGTGAGCTTTACTGGGATCAGCAGCATTGCAATAATCACAAAACTGTCCCTGAAACACAAGAAATTAAAAAGATAGTCTCAGTTGAAATTTTATGCACTGCAGATGCATGCTGTTGTTAACTGAGATTCTGAACTAGAGCACTGACTAAAAATGGGGTTAAATTTTGTTTCTCTCTTTATATAGTGTAATTTCTAATGTATAAGGGATTCCCCTGGCAATTAAACTACACACTTATACACTGAAACACACTAAATTTTATGTTACAAACTAAAATTTCAGAAATCTCTTTAAGGAAACTACAATATGTCTTTCCTTATTAATGAACTTATTGATACTTTGGCAAAATTAGCTACATTATGTCTGCAGGAAATTAATGAAACAAAGATTCTTAAAACTGGATTAAGACCAACACACAAATTATCCTCAATTCTCCTAAAAGACCATAGAATATCCACATATGTACATAGACTGGTATTAATAAAACCATAAAAAAACCCTTGGTTACTTGCTTATAAGTTTGGTGTTACGATTTTATAATACTGCTTTCATTTTTTTCATGCCATTATAATACATTCTGAAACGGGGACTTCTGAACAATATATACTTGTGGAAAATGCAATGGATCTTATAGACTGTTCCCTTTAAGCTTCCCTTTAAAGAATGCCATTGTATCTCCATTTGCAGAAGGTACCGCCCAATTTCCAGTCCACAACTAAAGCCACACTCCGGAGATGCCCTGATAATCTCTGTTGGATAGTCTCTAAAGCTCTTTGTACTCTTCTGTACAATAATGATGAATAAACTTCAGGAAACTTAATTGTATTTTAATTTGGCATCTTGGCTTGCCCCACAAGTAGTATTTTTATCTTCAAGAAACTGCATTTTCCAGTCTACTAAGATTAGTGCTGAAGCATTGTAATTAGTTATTAAGGGATCTTTTTAGTGTCCCATTCACTTCTTACTCCAGTCACTGGATGAATATAATCAGTGAAAATGCTAAACTGTGCCAGGCATAGTTTTTGTAGAATGCCAAAAGAAAAATGACATTTTCATTGAAAGGCAGTACCCTCTTAATGGTTACTTCAGTTGGACAGTTGATTAATCCATTCAGCCTGTGAGGTCCTGACACTGTGTTGGACTCATGTTTTAAATAAGGTAATATGTGCACCATTCTCTTTATCAACTAAGCATATTTTCATCAAAAAGATGTGACAAATCTTTTGTTGTTTCCACAACCCACGTTGCCTGGCACGAAGTATATTCTTACCTTTTAAGTATTAACAGAAGTATTAACAGAATCCCATCTAACTGCCATTATTTTGTTTGTCGCTGCTGTCAGACTAACCAGTGTAAATTAACTGGAGCAATCATACTTGTCCACTTTTAACAGAGGAATTACATTAGGGCTCTCACATTCTTGCTGGGTACAGTCTTGCAAGCTTGGTGAATTTAAGATGTTTATCTCTAGCAGAATTTGTTTAACATCTGCCATAGTTACTAATGGATTGGAAACTACTACATCATTCTCATGTGATACAAATACATCATCTTGTGTCTTTCAAATACAAAACATAGACGTTCACTGAATATTTCTGCATCAGTAGGCATAATTTCAGCATCTGCATCTACCAATGGTTCCATCCTCATCCTACTCTTCCAGAAAGCCCAGAATATGATGCTGTTTCCAGAAGACATGGCTACCTTAGCTGTTCTGATTCAGCACTGCAGGTGTCAACCTGGCTGAGTGTTAACTCTTCAGAATTCAAAGAGCTGTTTAGAGACTTACTAAATCCTCACATACATAGGTTGGTTAACGGCATTTGGGGTCGTGTTATAGCCTGATTCTCCTCCAGCTCTGTTAGAGAGGATGGTTTGGCTGATTTTCGTACAAACTACAATATGCCAGGGAACTGCTGGATTCAGTCACAGTTTGCTGCAGCAGACACCACATCAGCCCGTCCTAGCTACGGGGCAACGTTGCCAGCTTCTGCAGTGACGACAAAGAACATCGTGTCACTATCTGCACAATCAATACACTGAGAAATCAATCTATGCACCAACAACTGCAGTTACCACCACACCAGAGCATCTTCCCAGTTAAGATTTTCCTGACAAATGCATACTTGGAGTTCTGACACACATATGACAACAGTACAAGCTTCCCTAAATAGTTTTATAATGTGCATGAAACACGGTCTCTAGATCTCAGTTCACGTTCACAGTGATCAGGCTGGAAATAGACAGGAAATAGTTGCTGCTACCGCAGTTTCAGCTCTGATCTGGAAACAGCCTCGAAGAAAGGCTGAATGAACAGAAAACAATGAGGAGTATTAAATGCAAGCGTTACATTTATACACACCTATGTGATTTCAGTATACCAGAGCACTTGATCTGAACTCAAGATACCATCTTTTTTTTCTTTTTGGGCACATAATTCAAAGAATTTCATTGCAACAGCTGGAGTTTCAGTTATTTAAAGTACATTCCAGCAACCCTGCCAACAAGGCAGCAAAACAAAAAAATGAAAGAAAATAAGTTATTGGACAGAGCAGCGTTCCCTGCTTCCCACTGGCAGTATCTCAGGCACGCCACGCTCAGCCTGTTTGCTACAGGACTTGTCTCCATTCCAGGAGACTGGGCCTCCAGACTTCATTTGATTTTGGCTGCAGTTCATCAGGCAGGCAGGTGTGCATCTGCTGGTGACCTTGTTACCCTCCTCTCCCCTCATTCTCCTGAGTGAAGGAGAAAACTGGATCTGTATGAGGGAGTTTGCTGAAATAGGCTGGTGTGGACCAGAGACACCCAGGGATGAAAATGTCTTGCCTATAAGTTATAGAAAGCAACAACAATGAAGGATTTGTTCACTATTTCATACCTAGCAGTTCTGCGCCCACTGGCAGGGCAGGACAGGTATGCAGTTAAACTTTAATTTACACCCGCACACCACTGCAAACAGTCTGGCAGACAAAGCCAGGCATGCCATTTATCTATCAGTTGCTGAAATATATGACACTGCAGTGCATCTCTTCACTCAACACTGTTCTTATTAAGCCATTGTCCCGCTTGCCAATGTGCTAAGGGAAACATGCTGCTTTCCACAGCGTATGTCCACCACTGCCTTACAAGCCCCAGTTGAGCTGCCCGTGAAGGGACTGTCTACCCCATCAATCAGCTCCTGGAAGGGCTTTAAATGACCTCCAAATGCTCTTTCTGGATTTGCCGGGTGCTACAGGTTCATTAAAAGACACATCACCAAACGACAGGCTCAACAAGAGAGCCAGCCCAATGGAAGAGCAGAGGAAATGAAGCTGAGGTTACTCTTCTTTTCACCTTATTTTCAGTGCTTGGGATAGCACTGGAACAGAGCTGCCTGCTCCCTTCGTCTGAACAAAGATCACCCTGCACACCTTCTTTCCAATTTCCCTGTTCTCATAGAGCAACAGCCACAATCTGGCCTTGCAGAGACCCCAAAGGTGAGTGACTCACGCATACGGCGTTGCTTTAACTTGAACTGGCCTGACACGGTGGCTATTACACCTATCACTCTATGTAAAAGCCGCATGACCTTCCCTCAGAATCTTAAGAAACAACACGTGAATACTTATGCTGATTTAAAATCCTTCCATGTAAGCTCAGCTTCTCTAAGAGTTTAATGCACTTCTCTCTAATTTTCCATAAAAGAAGAGATGCTCTCATTTACAGTGTCTTTGAACTTGTGAGGTGGAGTAGCCTGATAATACATACATTGTGCTGTTATCGCGTTTTCCGTGGCTGGATTTCCCTGGCCTTTTGAAAGACTTTCCAACCCTTCTTGAACCACAACAACTACTGGTAAACCACAGAAGTATTCATGTTATGTATCTCAATGGGGCTTTGTTAAAACCGGAGAGAGTCACTGCTGTATCCCTCCTTACACAAATGCTGTAAGAGGCACAACATGCTTCCTTGTGCCAGGGCTGAGCTATCAGTAGTCCTTCTGGGAACTTGAATCAGGCATGAACCATAACTGCCCTCTAACCTAAGACCTGTAAGGAAAATATTTAACAAGAGAAACTCCCCCCTTTCTAGCCTCTTCCTATGCACACTAAACCCTCTTTTCCAGATGGGCGTTAGTATATAAAGGGAACAAATACAAAAACCATCAATGACAATATGCGTCACACAACCAGCTTTGTTCCACTTGCTTGATATATTTATCTGACATTAGCCTTGGCTGATTCTTATTATACTGCGATTTCTGATATTCCAAGGCACATTAATATGAGATTTCACTGCAGCGGTGGCCTATAGCGTGTTGCTGAGACATTATTAGTCTTGCTAGTCACCTAGTGGCATGGTTGTTTCAGGCAACTTTAAACATAGGTATTCCATTCAGTATGGAGGGATGGATGCCTAAACTTCAGAGGTGTGTTAGAAACAGAGGATCGAGCAGTTTCCCAATCACCACAACCTTTTTTTGTAACCTTAGTTTAAGCATGTAATGCCTGTGATCCAGTTTTCCTATTAGTAAAGTAAAACTGTGTATTACTTCACCTGTAATCTCCAAAGCACTTTGAGCTTTTTATGACAGAGGGCACTACACAGATGTAAGGTAAACCGAGATTTCATGGTGAGGCAGGGAGGCAAGGCAGAGGGAAGTTCAGGGCAAAGCACACTGTGGCTGTGGCTGCCTAATGAACTGTGAGGGCAGGCTGCATGATGGTGCATGCTCCCTTCTGGCACATGACAAAGGGCGTGTCTGCTGCACCCCCCTAGTCCTCTCTTAGGCATCTGTCCCCACTAAAAAATGAGAAGAAAAACTCTGCTATTCATTGCAACCTCTTCTGAAACCAGATATTAAGAGTTATTTCACTATTAAAACATACAAACACCTCGTAAGACTTCAAAACACTAACCTGTCTTCCAAGATGCTAAAAATTTACTTGCATTCTTTCTGTATTGCCTGGAGTCAGAAAGTGGACCTTAAAGCTTTCGAAATCCCTTTCAAATTGCAGTTTTATTCTAGCTGTCTTCTCCCACCAAGGCAGAATACAAATAAAATAACTTTGGAAGGTCTGAGGCTTTAGGAAAGTCCCCCCTCAAAGAAAGTTCTGATCAAACTGATACTGAACATCCATTGCAATACATCACAGAGTTTGGTACATTTGTTACTCCTTCCTTACCCTCTAATAGACATGTTCATACAAGTTTCTACCAAAGGAAAAATACATTTCCTTTAACCCTTTGCCAGGAGCTTTGCCATTTCTTGTTGTCTTTCTTGTGACTGGCACAAACTGTGTGTGATAACCTCACGCTATGCTAGGAGAGAACGTCATCATCCTCACTGCCCTGTGTGCTTATGCTCCCTGCCAGAGTCCCAAGGAATCTCTGGCTTCCTCCCACAAGCCATGCAAGGCACAGACCACAAGCCTCACATTCAGTGCTTGTCAAATGCCACAAAGCCACCTGCCTAAAACCAGACCTCTTCTCCCGCCGCCCCGGGAACGATGCCCGCTCTCCAGCGAGGAGGTCACCCCAATCCGTTCCCCGCTAGGCTCACTGCTTTACTCCCAGAAGCATCACGCCGCTCCCCGCGGACCACGGGGCCAAAAGCCGAGGCCACAAAACACCGCTTGGGTACTCCCCAAGCCACAGCCAGGCGCCCGGCGGGACGAGCGGCTCACGCAGCACC
>VYXH01005874.1:81668-99044 GCA_013397275.1 Burhinus bistriatus | reverse complement strand
TGCCCTGCACCGGCTGGGGCGGGGCGAGGCGAGAGGCAGCCCCGGTGCGGGGCGGCGGGCGGAGCGGGAGGGGGATTGGGACGGGGAAAGGAAGGGTCTCCGGGTTGCCCCAGGTGTGTGCCCTGACGGCCAGCTCCGCGGGCGTGCCGAGCGGTGACACCCCACGGCTCAGCTGGAGCTTTCTGATNGGGAGCCGGGGGGCTCCGGCTGCGCCGGGCAGAGGGTGAGGAGCGGCGGGAGGAGCGCCCAGAGGAGCGGGGAGCCCGGCGCCGCGGCCATCCTGCGCCGGGCTCTGCCCTNTGTGACCTGCCGTGTCACACACGGGCAGTTAGATTAAGGTTTCCCAGCAGTTAGATTAAGGTTTCCCAGCTTTCCCCTCACGCGGGGCTATCTCCACACAAGGTATATCCTGCTTCTCTCTGCAGGTTCCCCGGGAAGGCACCTTGCGCGGCCGCGCTGCGGAAACCGCAACTCTTCTTGCCATTTTCAGTGCTCTTGAGGCCGCTGGAAACGGCGCAGCCCCGGCCACCCCGCTGCAATGCACAGCCAGAGCTCGCAGCTCCTTGTGAAATGGGTGTTCCTCCTCATCCAGGGCAGACAATGACGCTCCTGTCTTTTTTAAGGTATTTGGCACGGGCTTTGGANGGGGGGGGGGAAGGTTGGGGAGGTAGAAGGGGACCTAAGAACCGTGTCATCTGTATCAGGAGTTGCCCTGCTTCATGGCATTGCTAGCCTAAGTTTCATACCCATTCACATTTCCAAACCCACACACACTCACACATCCAGTCTTAATAGAATTTGCCAGATTCAGGCACAAAGATATGGCTATATACACATGCCTCTAATATTTTACTAGTGATTCATGTGAGTAGCAAAGTATTCCATAACTTTATGAGGGCTTTGCTACATGCCACACAGCACTAGCAAGGGACATCCCTGGTATCCTGTTTCAGGAAGTACCAGGCGCGAGCTATTGATTTTGTCTGCAAGAAAATATCACCACCCTTGGTTTTGTGCCACTATGGCTTTAGCACGCCATAGGAGACAATTTCTGTAGGAGACAGTTTCTGTGTCCTCCACAGTAAAAGCTGGCTTTCATAAATGTAGCATGCTGCCAGTTCAGATTTAGCTTTTCTATCCATAAATGCTTTCAATTTCTAAAGCAACTTCAAAATATTCTCCTTTTCCCACTGTGACATTGTGAAAGGAAATTATCTTATTGCGTATGTCCATCATGTCACTTCCTACAATGGTTTGTACTTCATAAAAACTATGAGAGGCTTGAATACAAATAAGCAACACCATCTTCAAATGCTCCATTCAAGAAAATGCCCCTTATCAGGTAAGATACCCATTCGTCTCTGCAGCCTATGTCTAAATCCTAGAACACTTGGAGTATATCAGTTTTACAAATGGAGATCTGGAAGTATCTGAGGTAAGTGGCCTTTAAGGCCAGAGCAAGCAAACTCTTACAAAGGCCTGCCATCCATTAACTTGCTGAGCATCCTTGTCCTCTTTATTGTTAGAGGAGTTAAATCAAATTGAATAAAAGCTGAGCAGACCGTGTTCCTGGTAGAAAAGAAACTTTTGGGTACTTTAAGAGAAATCCATTATAAAGTACAACATTAAGAGGAAACAACGAAGATTACAATTATGAAGATTATAAAATCATCACAGTGTCTTCCTGAATAGTCAGATTATCTCCAGGCTGGGCATCCAGTTAGCAGTCTCTGAAAGATGTTGCTTCTGTATATATATAACAAGCCGTGGAAGATTTTCTCCTCTTCAACCAAAAAGAAACTTCGTGTCTTGCGCGATATTTGCGGAAATTAGTTTATTTCAGTAACCCTGTACATTCCTACTGCAGTGGTGGGATTGCTGATTTTAATGACAAGGCATCTCTTGCTACGAATGCTTCAAATTCACATAACTGCAGAAGAAATAACCTTTAGTTCGTTTGGACATACTTCTTGCACAGAGCCCTGCCCACACATGCGTGGGGATTGTAAGCAGCACTTCTGCGTTTTGAGGTTTGAACTCTTCTTCTGCACCTCTGTCCCTGGTCTCTGCAATAAACACTTGGGAAGGGTTTTCTGAGGAGCATGAGCCTAGAATAAGAATAAGCAGAACATAAACCAGGCGATTGAAATACGTTTGATGAAGCTTCAAAAAAATCACAGAATGTACTGTGAAAGCATAGAAAATAAGTGTCTAAACTAAGAACTTGAGATGGAGAGCTAAATCCTGTGTCTACTAGAATCTGCCCCAAACTTTCTTCGACTGAACTTGCGTAGAGTAATACCTGACAAATTTTTTCTGGCATAGTTTTGCAGGTAGTTCAGGTAAGGAATCCAGCTTCAGGAGATCCTTTACAATCGCACTTTAAAGAGAAGATTCTTGTGAGCTGTCTGGCAGGTTGCACAGCACAAAAGACAGCCCTTGCTCAAGAGATGTCTTTTCTCACACAGGGAGTATCAGTGAATTTATTGGGAAGTATCACATGAGAAAACACAGCTTACGTAAGCAAGAAGCTAGTATTTTAGTAAAACAATGACATGTTCTTGGATCTGGTTTCCTAAAAGTTAAAAACAGGGATGAAACTTTGCAAACAATCAGCAAATTAGCATATCAGATAGAAAAAGAGAAGAAGAAATCCTCCTGTTCCCTCTCTCATAAAATTATGTGCATTTTGCTTAATGTATAGCTAGATTTTAAAAGATTTTGTTGGCCTTCTGGGTGCTTTTTCTGTCCTTTTGTTAAACACTTATGCCAAACAAGGTTTTTTTTATTCAGTGTGTTTTCCAGAAATGGAGGCTAAAATGCCACCTTTTAGATTTTCTTGAAAAATCTCTAGAGATACCTGAAGATGTGGGCAGATTTTAGGAAAAATCTTACGGCAACTTTTGCCTTTGACTCAAAGCAGTTGGAAAAAAATGTTTATAGCAGCATTCTCAACACGAGCGCTCAGTAACTTCATTCCTATAAAAAGTCTAAGTGACCAAAAATTTTATGCAGAGACCCTGGAGCTATGCAAAGCCAGAGTGAATCATGGGTGCGAGGAAGGAGCCAGCAGCAGGACTGTGGGTGTGTACGTGGAGATGGCAGAGTGGCCTGTCACTATCAGGTGGAAATTACCTAGCAGACTGGTCCTCCTGTTTTGACAGCATTGTGCCAGGCTGCTGGCACGAGCCTAGCCTGCCTTCTGCAGGGCTTTAGGACCACAGGAAGGAAGGGTAGAGTAAGGAGAATAGAGGAGTGAGAAACTTATTTATTTCTTTGAATGCAACTCTCCAAATTTATAAACTTTGTATCTCTTTTTTTTAATATTTTTTAAGACAAATCCAAAGCCAGCAGAAACCCACAGAAAAGCACTTACTGGCTTCGTTGAGCTTCAGCTCATCCTATCTAACATACAACTTCATTCTGTATAAAAGGTCAGTATCAATAATTCATGGTATGATACTTTATCTTCCCCTCTTGTCATCTTTTGTTGTAATTACAGGTTCCAGAAACAAAGGTAAGAATTTATTAGCTGGCAGCTCTCAGGAATCAGCATTTATAAGACAGTGGGTGTCTGCAGAAAACAGTCTTCTTCAGCTACCTGCCCTTTTTTACTCCCAGTAACTCCTCTCCTCCTTTTTCCTTCAGCCTTTATAAGGTTTGCTTTCCTTGTTTCTTCCTGTCTCCAAGGAGTAGGCTTTGTTACCTGACAGATGTCAAGTGCTTTATTGAATAATGCAGGCAATTGAAAGTGTTTCTGGATCTGTATTATTTTAACATAAACAGATTACATTACATTGGTAGGCATTTACACTACTATGGTTATAGATCATTCTTTGTGTTCGATGCCTTCTATTTAAAAAGATGTTCATTTAAGAATGGGTTAAAATTTCAAGTCAAGAACATTTGCTCCAAAATAGCCTTGCTGATACAATTTCTCGGTTTCATTCTCTTACTGATATGTGCAGTATAGCACATCTCATCTCATCCTGCCATTTCATAACATATTTAGGACTTGGAATATTCTGCTCATCAACTAGAAAACTGCAGTGAAAATGAGATTGTCAAAAAATAATCTCAGCAAGTAGTACTAGTGGTAATATTTAGCTCCTACTTGATATGATTTACCACAGGAATTGGAAGGTGGCACCAAGTGCCTCAGAGACAGCAAAGCTAGCACGGATGAAGACTTGTGAACTGTGCTGCATGAGCTGCACAGCAGGTCAGCAGAAAAGGTAGGAACAAAACCTATGATTCCTGTGCAGGCACCACATTCCACACTGGGCAATGCGGCAATTCGCTCTTTCTTTGAGATAATAAGGAACCAACATGCTAGCAGGTAGCTCGAAAGTCTCTTAGATTAGACAGATCCAAGTCTCTACTTAGTGGTTATTGAGTATTAAATTGTGCACCTTGTCCCCCCGTAAAAGTTTTCTACCTGGCATTATGTGGACGCCAGACCTAAAGCTTTAGTCTGTGGAAGAGTCTTCCTGAAAGATGCATTCTGTAAAGATCATTTTGGTCTCTGCTTTTCTGATGAAAGTACCTTTTTCATCTTGCAGAAATTTCTTGTACCACAGTATTTGAGGACCCTACCATATCACTTTGAAAAAGAGGAATTATCCTCTTTGTAATTGGAATATTGAGGCCCGTAGGAGCTAGGACCCAGGTCTAAAAATGCAGTTCTGTCAGCAGAAACAGTTTAGATGCCTACAGTTCCTAATGTAATCCAGCACTGAATTATTCAGGACTGCACTTTGTCCTGTTGTTTGATTTCTTTTTTTCTTGTTTCTTTCAGCTGTTTCTATCTGAATGTACACCCTAAGATGATGCCAACCTTCTTCATAGACCATCTTTTTCTGAATCTTCTTGTACTGTACCTACTAGATCTTATTCTCCATCCAGTTGGAACTCTCTTATTCTCTGTCCTATCATCTCACATGATTCAGGTATCTCAGTTGATGCTCTTTCAGCTTTTTCGCAGCAGGTTGCTGTTCTGTGGCTTGCATACTGTTGCAGGACTGTGTAACTGCATTTGTTGCATAGTAGCTACCATTTTACTTAGCATCCCTCTACAGCCTAATATCAGGTCTGTTGTTTCTTCTGCCAGCCAGCGATCTCATGTACTAAGATTTTCCTGCACATTCTGCTTCTTAAGTTTACTTGGCATATGCTTATCATAGAAAACTACAGTGAATTCCCACACCTTCCAACAGGGCTGTCAAGGTAAATTGCAACATCTGCAGCCACGTTCTTATCATAGCTCAATCCTGAAACATTAAACTCTTGTATAGACTTAAAATAGTACCATCTAATTTGGCTGGTTTCTCATTGTCTTTCTCAGTGAATACCATATGCTTTGGTTAACTTGAACTGCCATCTTCTAAAGTGGCTCTTGATTGTTCTAGATATTCCATCTTTATCTTTGCTCCATAACTTCATAGGAAAAGTTAAGGAAAGACTTTTCCTTAACCTTCTGCATCAGGCCAGTCATTACAGTTTTGGATAGAGATGGGCTAAGTTGTGATCCCTGATGTAAGGGGGGACTTGCTCACTGAACTGCCTCTCAGCACTGCTGCACTCCTCCAATGCATGATGTCCCAACGCATGCCTTTGGCAGACTGCACAACTAGTAACACACTACGTTAGAGCCTTTTCCAGGTCCGTGACATCTTAAGCACAATTTTTTATATCTTTTGATCTCTCTTGAAATGTTTTAGCTACAAACATCTTCTTAGTGTGCTCTCATGACTTGATGGGATTGTGGACAAAAAACTTAAAAGATGGCTATGTGATGGATGCAAGACTTAGCTTTGGTATGTCACACCCTTTTATTGCAGAGAAGTACTGAGCCAGAAGAGGAGGGTAGCTGAATGTTTGGTACCTTAAAACACCTTTCCCACTTAGGTGAAGGCAAATTTCATTTGCAAGCCAAAAACATGAGTCCTCATCAGTAACCAGTGTTATGTTAGTTATGTTATGTTAGTCATGCCAGTCCTTCCCAGTCTTTGTGTGTTTACTCTCTGAGTATACTAGGGACTAGGGCAACCCTGGAAGTGAGACACAGCTTCTTTGCCATGTAGTTCCAAAGAATAAGTCAAGAGGACCACACTGCAGCTAAAGATATAGCTAATTTAAGAATCTCTAAGCAAACTACACTTGACCGTTCTCCACTATGTTGACTACAGATCCTCATGTAACTTCTTTTTTTTCCTTTTTTTACCCAAAGAAACTTCCTAATGGGCAACAGTGAAAGCCATCCACTTTATTGTTTTGCTTCTTAATGGATTTCCTTTTTATTCTTGGCTTTCTGTGCTTTTTTGTAGAGTTGCTCAGGGACTTAGTGTTCAAAAATAAGAAAACAATCTTCGTCATATAATGCCTGATTCTTTGTGTAGAAGCATGTGCTCCTTTTGGTCAGTATCCCATGACTTGTCAGTCAAACGTGGGGAAAAAATAAAATATCTACTGTCATATTTTTCACGTCATAGTTTTTTTTATTTGCTGACATCAATGCTATTATTGCTGCTTTTGCCACCATAATTGGGGAAAACAGCTATGCACAGACTCCCTGCCACAGTACGCTGAGCAGCTCCTCATGGAAACCACTTCTTTGTAAACTGCTTTTCTCAACTGACTTTGAAACCATTGGTTAGATTAGATTGGCATCTGAATTTCATAGTTTTCTCTGCAAGAATTTTCTATGATCTGATCTCTGTTAATAAGGCAGTGCTTTTCGGGGGATCTGTTTCCAGCAAGGTTTTCGTATTTTTAGGTAGTGTTGCTTTCACAAATTTAGACACTGCCTCAGGTTTACTTGAACCTCAGGTCTAGCCTGACCATAGTCTCATCAAGTTCTTAATTTTAAAACAGAACTTTATGTTTAAATGTGGTAGGAAGCCAGACCTTCAGCAGTATAAACTGAGGGGACTCCAGTGTTACATCAGTTTATTCCAGCCGAGGATCAGGTGACAAATGTAACCAAGAATTCAAACAGATGCGATTCAAGAACATTAAAATTTACTTATTTTTATTTTTGGAACTTGGAAAAGACAGTAAATGTAGAACAAATCCCTTGTGAAAGTGCAGAAAATGTAATGGAGAATGCCTTTGCTGTGTTTTTTTTGAGCACAATTACAGATTTCCATAACATGGATAGAATACACTATCAAAATTCTCTATGGAAAAGAGACATATTTATAAGAGTTATAACTCATAAATCTCTATTTTTTTGTTAATAACAAATAGTTTCAGCCATGTTACTTATCAGACACTTTGTTGGGAGATGTGGTAGTTCTAGCTTCTCAGCACTGCTGTAATATTATTTTGTTGTTTGGACATTTTGTCATACAGTTGTATCCCTATGTTCTTTAACCAAGTTTTCTTTTCAATTAGTGGACTGATTTTTTGACTAGTAGAGCATAAGACAGAGAAATTGAACAGACTGAGCTGTAGCCAGTAACTCAAATAAATTTTGTACATGGTAACGTAAGGAGTTTCCATCTCGCAGGTATAGAGATGACTTCTATCAAATTTGCTCATGCCCCATCATCCTTACCCTCAGCCCACAGCTCTCAGCCCCTTCCTTTGAGGGCTTCCACTCTCTCCAAGTGAGGATAAAACCAACCTACCAGGTCAGTTTTACTGAGTGGGGTAAACTCCTAGGGAGCCATCTCAGGGTGTCTGGACCTTGATAGTGGTGCTCTGCCGCGGCTTCTGTTGTCCTCAGACAAGGCTTTTGGGACAGAGAAGAAATATCCAAACTCACATGGTTCTGCCATTCAGAATGTCTCGTGTGAACAAGATTGCAAGAATCTTACACTTCTGTGCTAAATATAGAGCAGTTTTGTGGGTTTTGTGCAGCGTTAGTGAGGTGTGTGTCCCTTTAACAAATCTGTTTGCTTAGGCTTAGGAGGATAACTAGAATTTGGCCCAATTTCTTATATTAAGGTTTTTTCTGTATTTGTTAGTGAACGTATGCAAAACTTCCACTTACAAGAATAGGAGTCAATTAGATTCTGTGGAAAAAAAATAGCAAACCCTAGATAATCTGTTGGTTTTCCTAATCATAGTAGCACATGGTATATACCGTGCATTGTCCTCACACTCATGCAACACATATGTTCTCAGACCCACATCACCTTCTACAGTAGAGTTATATACAATAATGTACAAGCAATGCCCGGGGGAAATGGCCACGATGTGATTTTGTTTGAATATGCCTTTATACTTCAAGAGCTTCACTGCCCATCAAGTTTAGATTCTCCATGGACCCAGAGAGCAGTTTTCATTGTCTGCACCAGTATCAGTCAGTGAAGTGCCATGCGTGGAATTAGAAAGCCTGCAAACCCAAAGCACCTGAATGAAGGCTCACCGGCTTCTCTCTGGCTGAGCAGATGGAAAATAAGTAAACAGTTAACTTCAGACCGAGTCATAAAATCAACAGATACAGAGGATAAGCAGGGAAAGGAAAAGGAAATGATAAACAAAGAAAACATACAGTCACAGTCTGTACACGCTGCCTCAAAGCAATAAAACTTCAGGAGAGCAAAATTCCAAGACTGGAAAGGGAAGGATAGAAAATTTTATAGCATGATGTACCTGTACAGACGCTAACATAAAGGTGTTTAAGTTCAGCTGTTTGAAGACTGAAAGGCATTAGCACTAAAGTGAAGATGCTATGCTAGCGCTTATACGGACTGGAAATTGGTCTTAGATGGTAGTTGTAGTCCTTTTGTTGACTTTCCTGACATGCCACTTACTTAATCTCTGTGGCTAAAAGCATTCATTCACTGGGAGCAAATGGAGAAGAGGAAACAAAAGAGCAAATTCATTGAAACACTCAAATGACAATTTGTGGAAATTATTCTGTACTAGTTATTCAAGTACAATGCTAACTTCTCTCTGATTCCTAGGTCACTAGCCCAGGCATCAGTTTGAAGGCCCACATGAAGGAAGTTAGTAACACTCGTGTGGTCCATAGCAGCTAGGTGTCCTTACACTGGCTTATATGAGCAAATCTGATATGAAATTTGGTATCATAGGAGGCCTCAGCAACAGGACCATGCAGTGAAAAGAAAGATTCAACAGCTCCCTGGAAGGATGAATGCATACAGTTATGAACATGTTGGGTAAACTATTTCTATTATTAGATAAACGTTTCCTTTTTCAGGTCCAGTTTTGTAAATTCTCTGTTCTATTTTCTTAAAGGTTTATGGGATACATAAATATTTGGTACAGTTTTCCTGAGAAGTCTGCAGGATTTGTTTCCAAAGTAATTTTTACTGTTTCTCTTATTATCACTATTCATTTCTAAGAGTATCTCCCAAAATAAAGAGCAACTCAAAGTACATTCTTTATACACTAGTTTTAGTAAAATAGGCCTGCATTTTTGTAAATATTATAGAAACAAGAAACAGCCCATGTAGCTGGTTATGCTACAGTTTAGCAAGGGAAAGATTAATGTAATTGATAGGCCTGATGGAAAATCTTTTGTTTCATAGACTGCTTTATCAAAGTTATTGCTGATGGTTTAAATAAATTTTCTTGAACAAGAAAAATTTATATTAACCAACAGTGCATAATCCTAAGAAAATTTATTTGCAGGACATTTATGATTTCTGCCTTTTTTGGAAAGGGGAGAGGTAGATTAATTATGATCCTGTACTGTAAGAATCATAGAATCATGTAGGTTAGAAAAGACCCTTAAGATCATTGAGTCAGCTAAGCTTTAGTTAAATTCTTTTAAAATTTCAGTATTTCACCAATTTCACCATAACGCAAACTTCAAGGCTTCTTGGTCTAGTAAAAGTAGCAACTTTAGGTAATGCAAAAGATACAATATATTTTAGAAGACTAATAACATGCTGGAAAGATTCCACCATTTCAGCGTTAACCAAAGGAGTACTTGCTACAGTCTTCCTATTGTTTGCATGATTTAAAGTCATGTCTTAAATGACTGCTTTGCTTCTTTTATAATTAAATAAATGCATAAAGATAAACTGTTTAAAGATATAGTGACTTGCTCTAAGTCTAAAAAAGACAGACTGACCAGTCATTTCTTCCACTCTTCAGAGCATCGTTCTCTGCACAGGCACTTGTCAAGACTGAACTCAGTCTGAATATTTAGAGCTTCAGCCCTGAGCTCCATCACCTGTGTGAAAGAAATAATTGGTAGCGCTTAATTCATCGCATGGGCCAGCCATTGGGAGGAACCTCTTTTTGCCAGCACTTCTTTCTGGATTACTAAAATCTGCTCCCAACTCCTAAATGGAAGCTGGTTGAGGACAGCGATGAAGGCAGAGCAGTCAAGTGTCATAGGGGAAGCTCTCATGGGAAGCTCTGCCTTTGAAAGGACCTCATGAACACTGGTCAGGATGGGTTGCTCTGTCCCGCAGAGGTTTGCATTACACAGCTTGAAGTGGCTGGAACTCAAATTATTAAGCAAAGCAGACCTCTGCTGCAACTCTCAGAGCAAGGTAGAAATAGCACTTTTTTTCCAAGGGCAGTGCTATTCAAGGGATAGGAACTTCTAGCTGTTACACTTTTCCGTGAGGTACTGGGAGCGAAATGTGCATATGATGTCCTATGCTAGGTGCACAAGAGACCTTGCATTGCCTGCTTATGGAGGTAGAGTTAATGATGGATATTAGTAGAAGAACTGTAATGTAAATTTGTGGTTTCTTTTCAGTACACAACTTTCTTAAAGGTACACAGCATAGTATTTATTTTTCTGGCACAGAGGAGGACTCTAATTAAAGAAGCCTGAGCTATACTCAGTGAAGACAACACATAGAGAGCACTGTGCAACTAGAGTTTGGCTTTGGGACTGAACGAGTGGTAAATTTCCAATATGTTACACAGAATATATGCTGATGATATCTTTCAGAGGTTTATGTTTCAGCCAAATACACAATCTAGTTCCGAATCTTCTATGAGCTTGCTATGTGATCTTGAAAGAATTGCTCAATTTCCCTTACCTAGGCATTACTACCCGTATAACAGAGATACCAGTATGACTTTGAAAAAAATAAAAATCTTTACACAGAAAGTACAGTATACAAGTTGAGTTGATAGAGTTCCTGGCAATTGTAAAATTGACAGTCACTCAATCTAAGAGATTAATTTTCTCTGAATTTTGCAGTATTAAATTAGGTTCCACAGGAAAGAAATCAACAAAACCAGGTAAGAATCCTTAATGAATCACACATAAGTGCTTCCCAAAGCCTCAAATCTGTCTCATAAAAGAGGATGCACATATATTGGAAAGATGTTACAGCATGAATTAACCTGATGCAATCCTGTGAATTAATCCTAGGAGTTGTCATTGTACAGTAAGGCTTTCTGCTTTCAGTATCTCAGGTATCAGATCTTCCTGAAGTTATGTTCTTGAAGTCTTTGTTCATAGAGTGCTGGCAAGAATAACATTTTGGCTTGAAACGAACAGCATCTTTTTTGTTCATAAATAGATGAAGTTAGGGGATTACATATCACTTCAGTAACAAGACTGTGAGGCACCTAATGTGTGTGTGCGCCTATGCTTTTTCACAGTGACACATTGATGGATGCGTTCGGGTGTTTTTATGGTTTAAGACTCCTTGTACACAAAAGTGAATGCTGGAAGAAAAATATCAGTTCCCTGAACTAATTTAGAAACCTCTTTCAGATCTGTCACTATTCCTCTTTTTAAGAGTAGTTGTCCACAAGTATATTGAAAGACAGTTGGAATAACAATAATATTTTGCACTTGAATGAATATTCACCTCATAACGTCCTAGCATTTTGCAAACAAAAGTTAGCTAATTACATAAGCAATAATCCATTTGAGATATGCAGCTGGTTTTATCTGCGGTTGTTCAAGTGTTTCACATGAGATGAGCAGCGTTATTCTCATTTAAAGAAGGAAGCACCCTAAGTGCCTGAGAAGGAGCCAAAGGGCATTAAAAATTGCAACCAAGAAGCAGCATAGAATTCCCTTTGGGCAGAAGAATACTCCCAGGTGGTATAATAGCATGCTGGTTTAGGAATGATTAACACTCCCAGGCAGAGGATGGGCATGCCCAGGCACTCCAGGGTGTATCACTCTTGTTGCACAGGTACAAGCTCATGACACAAGCTGTGCTTAGTAGATACAGCGTGCTTGGAAAGTATCACAGTTATTGTGCATGCTCTGTACCATGATTTTGCCTGTGCATATTGCACCCTGAAAAGGTGGAGTTTGCTATGTCTGTGCAGAGGGTTGAGGAGGCACGTGTACATGAGGTCTACGGTAAATCGTAGTGGGCACGCTTAGGATTTCCAGATGTTTTGTGCTCCATTTGTAGGTACTGCAGGACACCTGTAAGTCCTGGGCAAATAATGAGACTTCCCAAATTCTCACGGGATGAAAGAACACACACAGTGTAAGGGGAAGGACCGGTGGCACAATGCTTTGGCTACTTTTCAGGCAGGAGAGTGGGCCAACACGGCTGTACCAGCCAGCTTATTATAAGGTATTTTTGCTGCACCAAAGACTGCATCGTAGTGTAGAGATGTCTAAGCTACTTACAGTAGGAGTAGCAATCTACTGTGGACAACACAGCCTGTCTGCATTCACAAGTAGTGCAGACTAACAAGAATAGATCTGCGGAGCAGAACTGTTGGTGCTGAGGACCTGAAGTCTACGTTGTACCCATTTCATGTTGGGTTTGTGTGGTTTTTTTAGTTCAGACTGGCTGTCATTCAATCTCAGGACATGAACACCCATTTGCAGCTGCAGTGCACTAATTCTGCTCCTGGAGAAACTGAGTTCAAGTTTAGTTCAAAAATTGATCTAATTTGCGTCGTACAAGATCCCTCCACAATGCGAACAACAGCACAGCAAAGGGAGACAGCTGGGAAAGTCACTTCAGAAGCGTGCTCCTCATCCAGACTAAAAAACTAATGTAGACATCCCCAGAGAGATCAGCGTGAACTGATTTAGCTAGCCAAGCAATTGGATTTATTGGTCTACTCAGACGTCCATGCTGGCTCAACAGAACTGCTGGTGGTGTCCGAACTGGCCAGCTCAGTTCACTCCCCAGTGCAGGGCAGGCCTGAGCCGAGGTCAAGAGTGATTTTAGAAAAATAGGGCATCCAAAGATCAGGGAAAGAGAAAGAAGTTTTAGAGCTGCTGTCTTAGCGTGTGCTGATAGTGAATCTTGCTGACAAAAACCAATGTGCAAAAACCTTAGGCTGATGCTTTCAAAAGTAGTCTTTGTCCTGGGTGTCTGCATTTTGAGTTACAAAGCAAGAGAATGTAAGGAAGTCAAAGTGAGAGGCCATTTTTGGAGATTTTAGCACAAAAGGCTTGCCCAAGTCCACACAGGATCCTGGTCATAAGTAGAAACACACAACAGTCCTCTGAGGCAATGACCCAGGATTTTGAAAGTACACAGAGAGAACTAGAGTAGTAAAGAGGATTTATACCTTTAGTAAAATAGAAATACAGTTTGCTCTTCACAGTAGCCAGGGATATTACTATTGTTGTCTGGGTAAAATTAGGGTTCAGAAGTTGTAACTGAAACTGCTGAAGATTGCTCCAATTTACATTTTAAATTACCTTTTCTTTTTAATCTTTGGATAAAGTAGTTTATTTCTGGAAAAGCATACAAACCTATTTACATTTTTCAATATTTAAATAACTACATGTTTATGGAAGAAAATGTCCCGGGAAAGAAGACAATGCAGATAGAGCTGAAATCAACAACATCCTAGTAAGATCTCCAGCTTCTGTAAAACTTTAGAAAAAAAATAAGTTACAGTCAGAGAACAAATGTCACAGGCTCCCATCAATGGTCTTTATACAGTGATATTGGAAGCAGATGCATCAACACTATGGACATACAGCCATATGGGAAATGAGAAAAGTTATTGCAGGAACATATTTGTCAATGCAGCATCTCCCGAGTTACACGGATGCAGCATGTGATACACCTCGCAGTAAAGAGCTCTGGAGTCTAGAAGATGGCAGTCAAATTTGGCAATAAGGCCTCGAGATGGGGGCAGAATCCCATGTTAGAGCTCAGTGAAGTTACAAAACATACACTGACCGTCGTACTCTGCTGAAATATATTTATCCATTCACATACAAAACAAGCAAACTTATGTTGCTCTTCACTGACATTTCTAAACGTGTATTTGCTTGTTGATCACCATTTTTTAAAGCAAATAGAAATGAATGTCTGTGTTTGCATGAAAACTTGAAGATCTTCCAATGAATGTTTGGCTAACCCAAAATTTGTGCCACTTCTTTTGATTCTCCCTTTATAACTGTGCCTGAACTGTTCTGCCTTCGATGAGGTTTGTCTGTGACTTAGACAGAATGGTTGGATCAGCTTTTAAAGGCAACAGTTTCATTTGTTCCAGCAATTCATTTTACATATCCTTCAGATTTGTACAAAACAACGTAGCTAAAGATATTTGAAATAATCACTGTGATGAAATATTAGGTGGTGGGAATGCAGCCTGCTGCCCTGCAGATGAATTGTGCCAAACAGGTAACAAATCCCAACCAGTTCAAATATCTTTCAAGCTTAAATATCTTGCCAAGAATCAAGAATGGGGGAGATGTGTAACCACGTAGCCCTAAAATACCGTATTCCCACTGCTGGTAACAGGCACTGAGTTTGCAAGGCCTCAAGACTGAGGCATGTCAGACCTGCTCTTTTTAAACTTTTCTTGACCTCCCCTCAACTTTGTTTTACATGGTTTAGCTATAACAGCAGTTTTTCTAGTTGACCAAGTGCCTACCAGTAATTTTTTTTCACTTTTGTTTGCCTTTGTATAGTACCACCGTGGCTTTACAACGCTAACGCTATGTTGTTTAGCATTTACAATGCTATGTTGTTGACACAACATAGACAAACACAGACCTGGTGTGACTGAGAAGTGGTGACACAGGATGCAGGGGACCTGAGCATGGGACACAAGCTTGGCACTGCTGACCCCACGGCTATAAACAACTTGCCAATAGTCAGGTACAGAAATGCAGACCTGGAGCTGGACGAAACTGAATTTAACGGTAACAAAAAGAACTGAAAAATAGTATCTAACAAACATAAAAGCCACCATGTGTAGTAAGCTTGGTTGTAATGTGGAGCTGCAGACCAGTGAAGAAAAAGCAAGATGTAAAAGCGTGTTAGCAAACATATAAAACGACCCTATGCAGATCCAAAGGGGCGGAAGAAGAAACCGTCAACACGAACATCATATTCCCTGCAGCGACCAGCTCCAGATGCTGTCAGCTCATTCCAAACCACCACCACCAGAATGAAACCACCAACTTTAGGACCCAGCAGAGCAGGGGAAAAGTGAGGATAATATCAAGAAAAGGAATAAAAACTAGGAAATGTGTATAAGTTTTAACTGTAGCATTATTAATATTGATTTTTTTTCTGCATAGACTTATTTTTTTCTTTTTCTGCAATAATTATATCTGCTTTAGTAATGATTCTTGGATTAGACTGCTAAGATTCAGTTATACTAATTATAAATTCTTGGGTTTATATATGTATATTCCTCTTTGTCCATACATCATATTTTGAGTGTAACAACAGACAGAGATACACATGAAAAAAAGTAGTTTCTAAATGCTTTCTGGGATAAACTTTCAAAGGGCCACCAAAAAAAGAACATAACTTATACATGCATTTCTGTATTCAAAACTTCTGGCAAATTATTGCACCTGAATATAAAAACAGCAAAACCACAGAAGACCATGTAAAATTGAAAATAGGTGCAGTTTCAGATTTTGTGGGCAAATTAAGACAGGCACTTCAAAATTTGTCCCTTGACATTTAAAATAAATACAGACCCAAAAAACCCTGTACTGTGTTAGCCTTCTTTTTTGTTGTTCATCCAGAGAATTCTTTGTTTTTTCTTTATCAGAAAATGTAATATTTTGGCTGATGAATGTGAACAGACTGGCATGTTATTCAAAAAACATTGAATAAATACAGGGATTTTCCAGGGGTGAGGCAGGGAGTGTGTACAGATTAGTAATATTTTCCTCTCTCAGTGGTCAAGCATCACTGTGCAACTGGATCAGAACAAGGATGACTCCTAACTATGCAATCTGCTGAGTTTATTCAGTATATTTAAGAAAAAATCATAAAGATCATTCATGTTCGTATGATCTCAGTAGTTAAGGTGAGGTTCACACCAGGCCATACATTCTGAGATGAGCTTTCATCTGCTTGCCTACAGTTTGTTTTACTGTATGCATCGATGAAGGTTGCCTCAGGAAAAAAATCTGCAGAAAATCCTCCCCTTGCAGATTTGGAGAATAAACCATTTGGATCTTAGTGCAAGTATTTTCTCTCAGTGCACACGCATAATTTTCTCGTGAATGGGATTTATGTGTGCACATCAAAAGAATAAAATCCCTAAGGGCTCAGTTTAAACCAACAATAGCAAAGAAATTCAGGAATCTCCCAGCAGAGCATGCCCTGTTTTGCCTAATTTATATCACGCAGACTTTGAATGAAATCTGCGGCAGCCAGGCAAAACAGGACATGCATCAGCTTTGTGGTTGTTCATTTTTAAAGGCTTAAAACTAAGCCCTGAAGAACTTACTGTCTTCCTAAAGAGAGTGCATCACCCATGGGAGATAGTGTTGGTGATAGCTGGATATATGCAAGGGGAGGGAACGCTCGCCCCCACGTACCTGTGTGGCTGCAGCATGGGTACACTCACAACGATACCTTTTGCCATTTTTTCCCTAGGTATGGAGGGAAAAGGCTGTGGAATGCAAAAAAAGGTGCCATGGAGGTGGCATTAGCTCCATGAGGAGACCCGGGCTGGGTGGGGGTGCCCGCGTTCCAGACCATTTCGGTGCCACTTCTGAGCATCAGAGGCCCGACCTATAGGTCTGAACTAGCGGCTGAGCGGTGTGGGTCCCCACCGTGGGGTCTTCCTTCTCGGGATACTGCTGCTGGAGCAGTGGGTGCGGGTGGCTGCGGGGGAGCCGTGCCCACTGATTTATTATAATCATACCTACTAACAAATAATAATTAATAATAATAAATAAATAAATGAACAATCCTTTTCCCCCCTTCTCCCCCACAAGCCTTTAAAGGGAAATAATAGCCAGAAACTCATGAGTATAAAGCCACGGGGGGAGGGAGGCGCCGGCCCCGCACCGCGCCCCGCCCCGGCCCGGCGCAGCCCCGGGGCGCGGATCGGCGCGGAGCTGCGCGGATCGGCGCGGAGGCGGGGCGCTGCGATGTGCAGGATGTCGTTCAAGGTGAGCCGGGCACCGGGGAGAGGGGTGGGGGTGCTGCGCGTTTGGGGCTTGCCGTGCCGGCAGCCCATGAAACGCTCCGTCATATTCTTGGGATTTTTTTTTTTTTTTTTTTT
>VYXH01005874.1:43379-76177 GCA_013397275.1 Burhinus bistriatus | reverse complement strand
AGACAGTGTCAAAAGCCTTGCTGAAGTCAAGGTAGATGACATCTACCGCTCTCCCCTCATCCAGCCAACCAGTTATAACATCATAGAAGGCTGTGATGTCAGCAGGATGATTCAATCTGTCTAACTGTGCCCAGCCCCACCACAGAAGCAGACAATACAGGACCTGGACTAGCATTGTTGTCTCTCATTACAGAGCAAGCTAAGAGTCATAGGCTGCCATGGACACAGGGAAGACCTGAAACAACATGAGGTAGCACAGGGAGACTGATCTCTTTAATGGCACAAGGAAACTGAATTAGCTTTCCCTTCCATGCTCTGTTTTTGAAAGAACAGCACACTGAGCTGAAACTTGCCTGGCTTGAATGCAGAATTTGCATGTATGTGTTTGTCCAGTGCATCTTCCAAAGTGTCTTATTTCTGCCTTTTTTTTTCCCCCCCACCAGAAAGAAACACCACTCGCCAATGCTGCATTTTGGGCTGCAAGAAAAGGAAACCTGGCTCTCCTCCAGCTGCTGCTGAACAGTGGGCGAGTAGATGTGGACTGCAAAGACAGCGTATGCACACAATGCCCCTACACCCACAGAACTGATTTTACATTGCTTTCCATAGCCCTCTGCACCGGCGGTGTGGCAGGGATCTAACACGAGACATTTGAGAGTCTTATGGCACTTAGGAATGATTTAAAACCTTCCTTTGTCAGGAAGCAAGTTTGAAACTCAAGATAAAATAGTATGATGATTTACATCAGTGGCAAGGGGTTAGGAATTTGCCAGCACTCAAAAATGTGTCTTACACAGTTATTTGTGGCGCTGACATTAAAAACACAGATCCTAGCACCTCGGGCTTCTCTTTGCAAGGAAATGTCATTGTAGTAATAGATCACAGTGAAGAGTCGACTCAATCAAGCCCAAGCAGCAATGATTCTGTCAGCTAGCAGAGCTCCTCATAATTAGTTTTCAAAAAAATAACCCTGGACCACAGTTTCCATTTAGACAAAGTAAAAGTTTGCATTTGATGTGCAGCCGTTCCCACCCTGTGTGACATGCAGCATCCTACAACATATGGAGAGATACTTGATTGTACTAAGCTGTAGCAAAGAGCCGGGGAAAACCAAGGTTTAGAAGTTCCCAGGTTTCTTTGGTGCTGGGAGTGACTTACTGAGAGTCGTGCCTGTGTCGTATAGGAGTAGTGCCACTTCCAGCCTGAAACATGAACCTGCTGCAGCTCCTCTCACTTTGAATGTCTTCAAAGTGCAAGAGATTTTCTAAGCCCATTGACTTTAACCTCCCTTTTAATTTTCATTTCATTTTTGCCCTGTAGGCAAGTAATTTTCCTGCAGTACTTTTGGAGCTGATGCTATGAGTGTCTGACAGGGAGGGAAGGATGTTCAGATGAGGGCATGAAGTAAGCAAGACAGAGATCAATGTAAAGAAATAAGGTCTACTACTGCTCATTTTTCCTCAAAATAAGGCTAAACTTGATCAAGAATTTTTGCAATACATTGTAAAATATCCTGACTTATTAATTACAACAGGTATACACATTTTCTAGACTAAAATATTTTTGTACAATTAAGGCTGCATGTGTCTTTTTTATAAAGTCACACATTCCTTCTTTAGATTGAACTGGTGTGTGTGAATGTTTTAGAAGGGTGAATTTCTTGCTTATGCATGTGGTTCCTGTATATTGTCCGTACACCACATACATATAACCTAAATCTTATTTAGTTCGCTGGACCAGTGACCTTATGGGGTACTGAAGGAACCTGAACACGTAGTTCTGGTATGGAAAGTCCTCTCATATAATGTGAAGAGTCACAGAGTGAGTTTGCTCTCATTGTTGGGTAGGGAATTAGCATTAAATCACCCAGACCTTACTCCTGACTGTGACTCACAATTAAGTGACTCAGCTAAGTCACTCAGCTCCTGTGTCTAAGGTTGTCTTAGGTTATTCTTCTGGAAATGATGCAAAGACCTTTGAGATTCTCTGATAAAATGCTTTGTATAAATGAAAAATATTGGTGGGTTTTTTTGTTGCACTTATTTTGGAACAATAAGAAGTCATAGCACATATGTGTTGAATGGTCAAACCTTAGGGCTGCAGGCAAGCCTGTAATGTTTTTGCTTTAACACCTGCTAGTTGCTTATTTCCACAGCATTCTTGATAGTAAATTTTAAATGATAGCAGGTTTTTCAATGATCATAAGCTTCCTTCAGCTTTCAGAAGAGGTGCTGTCTCTTCCGGACAGCTGGAGGTGTCTGTTGAAGGTACTGACTTGTTTTTCCTTGCTCCCAGCTTGGCACAACAGCTCTGATGGTAGCGTCTTACTATGGCCACATAGATTGCGTACGGGAACTGGTGTTGCAAGGAGCAGATATCAATCTGCAGAGAGAGGTAGGAGAAGTTCTGCATTCAAATGGGGATTGATTAAGTGACTGTTGGTTAATTAGAAATAATAAGAGTGTTGTCTGTTGCTTTTTGCCAACTGCGTATTTGTCACTTGCTATGCAGTGCATGTATAAACAGGGTCTATTCTCCTGAGGACATCAAGATGTTTGGAGTTTATAATAAAAAATGAAATGCCAGGGATACTTTTATAAATAACTCGTCAAATATTTCCAGCACATCTGGTTGGTGAGGATCAGTTACATCTGAGATGTAACCCACCAGGATTACCCCATATGTGCAATTTTACTTACTGGCATAGGAATTTATAGCTCTTTGAATGGGATAAATGATGAGGAGAAGTCCTTTACCTTGTGATTTGTAGAATCTGGTCATTAAAATAGAGTGGACGCCATTGCTAGCCCAGGGATTACTTTGACTGTGTATGCTTTGGCGTTTCTGCCTCTTAGTCTGAGCCAACTCACCTCTAACGATCACACAGCTTAATCACCCATACCCTTCCCCGCATCTCTGCTTCGTATTCAAGACATCTCTCACGCCATGACATGCTTGCTTGTGGAAGGGACGTCAGCAGCTGGTTTTGGGAAGGTGCCTTCCCCTCATACTCCACACAGACGGTTGTAAGGAGTACCTGCAGCCACTCTGGTCTGTGTGCTGGCTACACAGAGAGCGGAATTGCTGTGGGACAACAGTTGTACTGGTCCTAAGAGAAGCGCAGTTTAAGGAGGGCATGCAGCAACATGGGATGACGGCAAGCAGTGCAGGACAGCAGTACGCTTGTTGCTTTAACAATACAAGCCAATGTTTCTCACTTTCCTTGGTTACTTGGAACTAGAGCATTAATCTCATGCTGACATCTGCAAGTTACTGAGTCAGTGAATGCCATATTCAGTGATATAAGTGTCTTTGCACTTACTGGCCTTAACTTGCTCTAACCATGATTGTCAGTGTCTTTCACTGGGGTCTTGTTCCAACAAAACATGTATTTAACATGTCCCTTCCCTTAGGTAAACATTGCTTGAAAAGCAGCAATGAAAGAAAAAGTTGGGAACAGTTTTATGGAGCTGCTCGTGAGTATCGCTCAGGATATACTGATTCAGCAAGCCAACAAAAAGAGAAACACTGAAACCCTCCCAAATCACTCTGTTGCAGAGAGGAAGCAAAACAGATGACGTTTAAACCCTAAAGATCGACAGCACTGTTCTGAAACTAAATCCACATATTCAAACCAGTGCTCTTGTACTCTGAAGTTGTTGTGAAGCTTGGGGAAGTGAGAGCCCCATCAACGTGTCTGGGAGAGGGGGCTCTGAAATGGTCTCAATGGTCTCAAGGCTGGAGTGAATTTCACGTGTACCTTCCCTTTCCTGCACCTTCTACATGGGATGAGAGAGCCCCAAGTCAGGAAAGCCTACTTGTCTTTCCTCCCCTNCTTTCTCTCTCTCTTTCTCTTTCTCTCTCTCTTTCTCTTTCTCTCTCTCTTTGTTTCTCTTTGTCTCTCTGTCTCTCTCTCTGTCTCTCTCTCTGTCTCTCTGTCTCTTTTTCTCTCTGTCTCCTTTTTTCTTTTATTTTCTTTCTCTCTTTCTCTTTCTCTTTCTCCCTTACTACTGTAAAATATGGGGGTTCAGTTCTTTAGTGAGGTTAAGGGAAAGCAGGAGTTGCAGGGCTGGTTATAGTTGCTTGAAGGCTGCTTGGCTGGATGGGGAGCTACTGCTGCAAGAGACAAGGATGACTTACGCCAACAGCAGTCACATTTTGTCAGTGGAGAGTCAAGGCAGGTGGAGCTCTGCTGTACCAAATAACCACCTCCCTGGTCTTGCCACACCCTGATCCAAATCCATCCCATGCTCCTATTTGTCTCAGGTTGTAGCGGCAGGTGGGATAGAAGCTGGTTTCAAGTTCACTGTTCCTCTTGTGCAAGACTGTTCTTTTCTCACTCTGGGCTTGCTTTCCCTATCTGGTTACTTGGTAGAAGTGAGGGAACCGTAAGTCTGTATTAGAAACTCTGTGTAGAAGCCCCTTGTGAAACTTGGATTTTACTCAAATGTATGATGCTGGACAGATTTCTCAGTGCAATGGGAAGAAAACTGACCTAAGATACCTGGCGTCTTCTGGAGTCCTCAAAATCATCATGTCTTTTCAGCTGATATTCAACTGATTTTGCTCAATACTTTTTAATTTGAAATGTATATAATTCAGTCAAGTGTGTTACGTGTTTGGGTTTTTTTAAATCCATTTTCTCCTTACAGTCAGGTGCAACTTCTCTGTTCTTTGCTGCACAGCAAGGCCACAATGATGTAGTGAAGTTTCTCTTTGAATTTGGAGCCTCCACTGAATTTAAGAATAAAGTAAGACAATGGGTCTATTTTTGCATGCTGATACATTCTGGCAATCAAGTCTGGGTTTTCCTATTCACATGAAAAATAACATGGCAGCAGGAAGATGATAAAAGGATTTCCTCATTTAAACATTTTCTGATTAATATGAGTAATGCAACATACTGTGAAAATATTAACTTGGGACTAGCTTTTACTACCTAAACTTAATGGCATAAGTTGATCAAAGATCAGTCCCTTGATAGTGATATCAATCTTTCCTCTTAAGCCATCCTTCAAAACAAGAGCAAAGGGTCTTTTTGTACATGTTAGGTAGGATCCCACTTTAGGTGTGTATGTACTTCACCTGCCTAGACTGAAATTTTGTCTACGTTGGGATGTCTCTGCATACCACCACAGGATACATAAGAGTATAATGGCTTCAGTCCTCCCTAAATTCCCATTTACTCATCTGTAACAAGAAGACGAAATGCACCTTAGAGCTTCTATTTCTTTGTTCAGGCAGGTTCTTTTTCAAAATTGTCTTAGAATAGCCATAAGCACAGACAGCAGAGCCTGGTCTGGTTCAGGGATCCAAATGCTTACAGCTTCGAGGCTGGGCTTTGGTAACCCACTGAATTTTTAGACTGAGTCTGGATGAGAAATCACCTTGTACTTTGTGCAGCAGCGTGTACCTCAGCAGAAGACACCATTGAGAACGTACTGCATTGACAGCATGCATCTTCCATCTTGGCCTTCTAGTGTGTTTTTGTACCTGTTCCATTTTCTGATTCAATAATATGGTTTTCGTAGCTTGGAATTATTCCATCAAACCATGGTTCTGTTAACAGGCAACTAAGATAATAGGCTCCTCCATCCTCCTCAAACCCCAGAAACAATATAGTTGACAAAATATGACTTTTCAGGTCAGAGATAAGGCATGTTCTGATTAAGGCACACAGCTGGGAGCAGTGCTGGAAAAGATATGGCTGATCCTGGCTGTTTTTAAAGGGCACTGCAAAATTAATCAATTTACAAAGAACTTTCAATTGTAAATGAAGACATGGAATTGAAATAAGAAAACAAGTTGAATGTATCCTAGGAAACAGAGACTTTAAAGCAAGGAAGTGCAAAGCCCAACATCTTTTTCATGTACCTTTCTGTAAATTGTAATTACTACATTTGTTACTCATATATGAGAGTGATGGAGAACTAGCTTAGCATTCAATTCTTGTCACCCCTTGTATCATTGGAGTTGATATTCACTGCAGCAGGCAAAGCAAATGTTCTAAAACAGTGTAATGAAGTAATTAGCAATAATTGCCTACGTTGTTGTTGTTGTTATGGTTTGAGAAACCCACAACAATTTATTGTTGTTTAGACAATTACTCTATCACCCGATGACCCCTCCCCACCCAGGAAAGGGGGAATTGGGAAGAAAACCAGGAAACCCAGGGGTTGAAATATAAACAGATTTAATAGACTAAGATTAACTAATTAACATTAATAACACTAAAGAACCAATAGTGATCCCAATATCAATCTGAAATATATAAGGATTATACTCAACCAACTATATCAGTAGGAAGCTGTGCACTCCCAGCAGCGGACAGTAAATGTTGGACACTGTGAGTGCTGCAGCTTCAGGAGGAAGGGAAGGGCTCAGGGGTCCGGCACCAGGGCAAGGAATTCTCTGGATCGCCGCCATCAAGTGATAGCCCCCCTCCTCAGCAAACTTTCTAATTTATATTGAATGTGACGTTCACGGTAAGAAATAATCCTGTTGACCAGCTTGGGTCAAGTGCCTGGGTCTCGCTCCTCCTCATCCCTGCACCTGGCTAACTCAAAAACACTGAGACCTTGAAACCCACGCACCGTAGCTGGCTATAAAGTAAATATTTTCACAAATTCAGACACTAGAGTCTTCTAAAAGTGCAGTTTTCCCAAGCATTAGAAAAGAAATTAGTGCTGTGTCGCTCAAACCAGGACAGTTGTAAAGAAAATAAATAGTACTGTTGAAGGTTATTATACATATATACTATAAAATACATATTATTCAATAATATTATTCTGCATTGTCTGGCATCCCCAGAAGTACGCACCATAAATTGAAACGCGTTCTCTTTTCTTACTCTGAGACATGTTACAAGCATATGGGTTCTCAAAAGGGTTTGCATGGGGGCACGTCTTCTGAGCAATACTGCAGGTTGAACGGTGTGTCAGAGGCTATTTTTCAGCAGGTAGTGACTGCGGAAGAGCAGTTCCCCTACCTTGTAGCATTATTTCAGAGGTCATAAAACACCATATAATTCTAAGCTACTTTCAGGTGATAATGACAGAGGTGAAGGAAGAGGTAGGCAAATAGACAGGGAATTCTACACCAGATAGTGTGGTCTTATCAGGGGCTGCTGTTCCAAGTGCTTCCGTGGGAGATTGGCAGCTACTGTATGTGCTGCCAGTCGGGGCGGGCGGAAGGAGGGAAGAAAAATGGTTTCAGAGGAAAAATTGCAGAGGTAGCTGAGAGAACTGGCTCCTATCTGAGTTGGAAGGGTTTGCAGGGAAGGATTAATAGGAGCTACGTTGTGTCAGGAAAACAGGATATGAGCAAGAAATAAACCCAAGGCAGTGTGCCTTCTCTCAGCTGCACTGCCGGCCTCCCAGCCATCATGGTCCTTGAAGGGCCTCTGTGGTTGCTCACGTGTCCCTGCTCCCACTTGCTGCCCTCCTCAGAGTTTCCAAGAGGCTTGCCAGTACCAAAGATGCTGCTTCAGCTTTTTACTTGTCTCAGCTGAAGCCAAAAAGGAAAGAGGGAATCACATGGATGAAAAGGATTTTAAAAATCTGTCACTTACTTATTTTTTTCTTTTTTTTTTTTTTTTCCATAACTCACCTGCCTTCCCAATGGCCTGTAAAACATTGGGGTCTCCAGCTAGAGAGTGCTGGAGGAAGGGCTCTTGTGCTGGCAAAAAGGGAAGAAAGTGTAAGAGAAAGCAAGGCAGAAGCTCATTAGGGGTGGGAGGGGGCTGAGTTTTTCTCCTCCTGAGAAACCATGGACCTTCACGCTTTTTGACAATTCCTCGATTTAACTGAGTACTGTCTTACTGCATGGCCTCTTCAGTGAAAAAAGATTTCTGGTCCCAACTTCCCTTTTCTTACAGCAAGACCTGTCTCTATCAGAGCATTCCAATGAATCTTAGTCTCTTTTGAACGTATCCAGCTTCATAGGAGACACAGTAGAACAGGTCTTAGAGCCCAGTTGCCTTCCTGATCAGGGTCCAAATCTCTGACTCAAGGAGTTGCTACCCAATTCTGTCTGGCCCAGTAAATATTTGATTCAGGGTTGGCAGCTGGAACTGGGCACCACCAAATGGTTTTTTTTCTGATCCCTAGAGTCTGATCGGGGTAATCTAAGAAACTTGGTCACTCCAGTCTGAAAGATTTAAATCATATATTTAGGAAAAGTGTTATTCATTCCAAAAACGTATCTGTCTAAACCTGTTCATTAGATTCAACAAAACACTTCATCAGGATCCCTGTTTTGAGACACTTGGACATATCCTGCAAGAAGCGGCTCCCTTCTTAAACCTGAAGCTGTGACATCTCCCAAGGTGGGATCACACAGTTGTACTACAAGCATTGAGTGTCAGCTCTGCTGTGCTAACTGCGGTTAGCTTTGCAGGCCTGCCTTTTATTTGGGACCTGTCATTTGGTTCCCTCCAGAAATTATGTTAATAACCAAACAATCTTCTTAAAATAACAGGAGTTTGTTAAGAACACAAGAATTTTAGAAAACAAAAACCAGACCATAAAATAATAAACAAACTATTCCCGTATACAGCTAACTGAGCATGTCCATTTACCCGCCATACAGGGAACCTCAATATTTTTAAGCTTCCTAAAGCTTGTCCTTCCCTGCCTCTCCACAGAGGACCTCCAATCTGGATAGCACAGTTTCTCTTCTTAACTCACTAACCTTTCTCTCTCCATTTCCTTCAGGGAAAGTGTCTTTAAACATGTCTCTGGTTTTTGTTTGTAGCCCTTTGATCTGGTAACTCACTAATCAAGCAAAATGGCTTTCAGCTGGTTGGAGACAGGAAATAGGTTTCACGAAGCTATTAGCTTTTGCCATTGTCTTTTAAGTGTGTATAAGGTGTTTTTTAATCCAGGAACCATTGTGGTTGCTTTTGTGTTTTGTTCCAGCAGTTCCTATTAAATTAGGGTAGTTTAATTGGACAGGAAAGTCTAATGACTCATTGTGGCTATAGAGTAACTTAATTCCACTGACCTGATTACACACTATATTTACTCAAATAATCCAGAATTAATATGCAATTCTTAGGTTGTCACGTAACAGCTTCGCATCTGTGACTTTGCTGACACTCAAACCTTGTTTGCTTTTCAGTGTCTTAGGGAGGAAGGGTGAATATGAGGTTTTGAGAGTAGCTATAGACAGTTCCTGTGGGTTAGTTCAGTCATGTCAGAGCTTGAGTTTTCATGAGGTTATTACAGGCATGAAATAACACCACAGATTAATAAATTTGATTGGCACTTTCCTTTGTAAAAGATCCATTTGGCTATTTGAGCTGTAACTTCTGTTGTGGATATCTGTCTGTGTGGAAAATTTCAGACAAAACTTTGGAGCTGTTTCAGAGGACGAGGCTGAGGGAAAAGACAATCTTTTGCCCACGTTAATAACAGCTCTAGAAACCATTTATCTGAAATACTTTAGATAGCTTATCTTGTGGAGGAGGGGCTTGAGACTGGGAGAAGGCAGGGAAGGAGAGAGAAGACCTCTGGTGTGGATGACTTGAGGTGTGCGTCATCCTTGCATGATGGCATGGTGCCATCCCAGGCAGAAGATAAAAACTTCCTCTCCGTATCAGTGTCAGAAATAATGGTAATTTTTCAGTGGGGCACAGTGCATTTAACAAGATGGCAAGACCCACATTTGCTATCTTAGTTGTTTCAGCTGGCTTGGAGTCAATTGTCAATGACACTGAGGTGTTTCCGTTCTTCCAAGGGAGCATCTCTACATGCAGGGTTTGATGCATGTGCCTAGGTCTCCCTTTAGTGGTGATGTGCAGTAACTATAACTACCTGCAGAGATCACTTCTTCGGCAGGAGTAATGGCGCTTTCACTGGTGGTCATGCATTTGGTCTGATGCACGCTTCCACAGTTAGCTAGCATGGCTTAAAATGCATGCTCCCTACTCTTCTTCAGGCCAGCAACCAACAGGTGAGAGGCAGGACGTGACAGGGCATGAGGTTCTGGCCAAAGAAGAGTAGATGATCAGTAGGCTTTGGAGCAGGGGAAAGGTGTGCTGTCCTTCAATATGTGGAAGAGTTTTCACAGGGGTGGGGGATTTGGCTGTAAAGAGAAGAGACATGGAGGTGCTTGCAGTTGTGAAGGGAACAAAGCTTCTAGCGGGAAGGCAGAAGGTGAGGAATAAAAAGCAGAATTTTCTTGGTTCCTGTACCTCACTAAAAAAGCCTCGGGAGAAAAGTGTTTAGAGTGACAGAGCCAAGTTTAAAGATTTATGGGGCAAGACTTGGTACTAAAATTGTGAAAGATTCGGTAGCTAGTCACTACAGAACTGCTATGAGCCAAATTCTGAAGAGCCTTAAAATTTGCTTTATGTTTTATGGTGATGTTCAATCCAGCACCTGCCCTCTCACCTGACTGTACCCATTCTTGCTTTTCACAGGATGGAGGTACTGCTCTTCTAGCTGCTTGTCAGTATGGGCATGCAAAAGTAGTGGACACTCTGTTGAAGCACGGTGCCAACATTCACGATCAACTTTATGTGAGTTATCTGACACAGATAATATTGACAACAGTGGTGGTGGAACAAATGTGCTGTTGGTTGGACAACAGCAGATACTCTGGCTCCGGCACAGAGAAGCATTTGCCAAACGTTGCAGTTTTATAGTGCTCTGCTCTTCTAAGATGTGAATTTTGTTAACTGTCTGCTTTTTGTGATCCTGGGAGGAGGAGCGCAAAATCAGAAAAGATTATTTGGTTGCCTTTTTGTTTGTTATCTTTAGGAAGGGTATGTATTAAATCTGGATCAGATTTGTGCTATCCATTACCCTTGAAGAAAAGACCATGTCATGTTGTACCATGATTTGCATTGCAGACAGACAAGTGCACAGCTATAAAGCCACTGACATACTAGAGAATCAGTTCATCAGTTTTCTGCCAGAAAAAGTAGTAAAAGTTGTGTTGTCTTTAAAATCTTTTTTTAAAAATATCAGTTAAAAAGATGTCATTTGGTATTTGTGCATCTCTACCTTGTCAGTGCTTTGGGCAAAGAACGGTTAAAATGGCTGAACTGATGTTGTTTAGCTGACTTCTCAGAAAGCTGGATTGAGCCAGGGAAGCACTGGATTTAATTTACTCCAACAGAGACACAAATAAGTTGAGCTTTTCAGCATTCAACAGAAATGAGTGGCAGATTTTCCCTCCACTTCCCATCACTTTTTCCTACCCCAGGGCTTTCAAGACTGACAAAAAGGAAGTTGTTCCCCAGGGATATACAGATTTTTTCAGCCATTTCCATGGGGTTTGGATCTGCAGAATGCTGTCACGCTCAGCTCCCGTGAGCATGGGTGAGAACCGAGGGCTGGTGACCACAGAAGCCACCAGCGTGCTAGGGGCTGCGCATTGGTCTCACAGGGGGTCCCCTCCTCTGTGCTGCCCTCACCTCGCATTTATAAAGAAGGGTGTCCCACCCTCTCTGCTGTGCAAATAGCGATTGCTTTTCTAATCTGAGGGCAGTGATTCATACCTCTGCATGGTAATCCCAGGGGTTACCACTCAGTTCAAAAATAGCCACGCTGCCGCACCCACAGACACTTACCTAGATGTGAAGGCAGTAAAATAGCTTCCTTATTGTCTCTCCTGGTAATGAGCAATATATGCAATTGGAATTAGAAATGTATTTCTATTGCACACAGCCATTGGGCAAAACCAGTCAGAAATAGCTGCTTAATAAAATAAGACCACAATGTCTTGAAAAAGAGCATTAGACTGGCCCCTTTTGTGAGACATCGCCCAGCTGCCTTTGCAAAGTGGTATCTGGCTGGCAGTTTCACTGGCAGGTGGCCAAATGAGAGGGATTTTGAGTGTGCATTTAGGCAGTCCTCTCAAAACCATCAAAAGATGTTTTAATCTTGAATTGACTCACACGAAGGGTAGAGAAGAAGACGAGAGAACACCCTGGTTAGCAAATATTTTATAGCCTTAAAACAGTTTTCTCATTACAGCATCAATTCAAATCAAGTACAAAAACCTAATAATTTTTAAAATGGTTGGATGACAGGGAAACTAAGATTCTCCATCTTGATTGACGCTATAATAAAGAGCTCCTTTACTACTACACAACCTTGTTTACTTTCTAAATGGAAGTGTTCTCCAGAGGAAGCCTGCAAAGGACCTGATACCATCACCCTATTTCATGTACTCACGTAGCAACCAGAGAAAACAGCCCCTCAGAGGGCCCAGGGGTATGCATTTGTAGTGCCAGCAGACACCTCTCTTGTTTACCAGGACATTTGTCTTGAAATCAAGGTCAAACATTTTAAGTTCAGTCCCTGGGGCACTATATTCAGCTCACGCTTCACTGGGCCTGTGCTGAGTTTTGCACGAAGAGGAGTAGCTAAGCAGTATCTCTTTGCAGACGACAGCGTTCTGTCTCAACATAGAGATAAGCCAACAAGGTCAACAACAGGCTTCCACTAAAATGCCCTGTATTTTGTGATAAGCATACGCATAAATTGGTTAGATGTGTACTTGTACATCTGAGATGCAGTGAGGGGGTTCATTCATGTCTCTATTTGAACTAAAAGAGTTTTACCTCCTGGGAAAACTTGCCCTAGCACGTTCTGTGCTGAGCACTGTGGATATGGGATGGGTAAACACCTTTCCCACTCTCAGTGCAGATTTCCACTTCCAGTTGGTTGGATGGATTCAAATTATGTTTGAAAATTTTTCATCAAAAAAAAATTAATGAAATATGACTTCTAAATTTTTTTCTTAAGGAAAAGCTTCTGTAAAGCCAAATGCTGAAGAACATCTGCACAGGAGAGACGTGGAGGAAAAAAAAAAATCCATATTTGTTAATTTCTTTCACAAGCTTTATGCAGGAAAGTGCTGGTTTCTGATAGGGCTATGAGATAATCTGTCTTGCATGTGCTACTTCACATGATTATATGACAGGTCGAGTCTTTTCTGCAAGATGTGCCAGAGCAGTGCCACGGTAGTTGCGGGGGTGGCACAGTAGTATGGCGCAGCACTTACGCCTTCAGCCTATAGGGCAGACTTCAATGCTGGAGCCTCCAGTTCTGCAAAATACTTGAACGTGTTTTCACCATGTGTGTCTATGTAGCAGAACACTTCTGCATGAACATCTGGAAGCTAAATGAACCTAAATAAATGCATTTTGCTATATAGGAATGGCTTTCTTGTTATGTGGGTTCAATGCTTTGATGAACTAGACTCTTAGGATTCAAGACCTGGGACTTAATGCTTGTGCATGCTGAATGAAAAATGTTAGCATAGTTTGTTATGAACTAGACTTTGGATTTTGGTAATTGTTTCCTGAGCTTGGCTATTGTCCTGATTTGCTATATATATGCTTTTACACTGCATAATTGCTTAAGAAGAACTTGATTCAGTTTGGTTTGGTTTTGTATGGAAAAAACACAGTGTAAGCTGGATGTATTTGTTCTTAGGATGGAGCTTCTGCAATTTTCCTGGCGGCACAAGGAGGCTATCTGGATGTCATCCGACTGCTGCTTTCTTCAGGAGCAAAGGTTAACCAGCCACGGCAGGTAAGCTCAACACTTCAGGGAAGAGCTGGGGTCTAATTGCTAAATTTTACAATTATGAAAAATTAACATTGGATTAGAGAGACTTCCTAGGTGTTAAACTAACCGAGGGATACTTAAGCATACATGATGTACAGAGACATATATAAAAGCTCTCTGGGTTTCCCAAAACGGATTTCTTAATTGCATAGCTGTTTCTTGACTCTAAAATCAGTGCTTAAACAGCACATTGACATGCTGCTTTGAGTAGCCAGATGTGGGAGTGGCAAAGCTAGCTTTACTCTTGGGCACTTAGAAACATCTGGGTAGAGACAAGGCTTCCCAGGAATCTTTGCCTGCTTTGAGAGAGCCTCCCCTGTGGTCTGCTGAAACCCTGCAGGCGAGGTAGCTGTCCTGGGTCTTCACTGCACATTTTAAATTGATGGGATAAGGTCTTGTCCTTGCGATCAGTCATGTATGTCTGCCAGGTGCCTGTAATCACTGATTGCAGCAAGTAAAAAATCAGCAGGCAGGAGCAAATGAATGTGAAAACTCTAATAACAGTGGACAACGTGGCATGTGACAAGCTTTGCCAGGTGTTTTGTGTATTTCCTTTCATCTACACCAAAAAGCCTGACAAATCATAGCCTGGCAGCAGAGACTGATCTATATGACTTCTGCTGCATCTGTAGATCTGCATAGTCTCCCTGCTCCTCCTGTAGTGTAAGGAAACCGGATTAGCATTTTATGTGCTGAAACTAAAGTAATTTTCCTGCTGCCTCTTCCCCCACCTCTCCAGCAGCAGAGCTGTGCTGGCAGCTACTCCCTGGACTGATGCTTTAGTTGCTCCTAGGCTACCTCCACACTGTCTCCTGAGATCAAGATTAAACAATGTTGTTAAAAGCTGTTAATTAATGCAATCTAAAAGATCAGTGTAGAAGGATAGACCAAGGTATGCATTAATGCCTTTTGAGTGGGCCAAAATAAAGTTGGGGAGCCTTAAATTTAGCTCCACCATGTCGCTATAAAAACTGCATTTTTCTAACCATAATTATAATGCCCCAGCTAATTCTTTCTGACAATATTTTTTTAGCTCTCTAATCCAATTTCTACAACACTACGTTTCATGAGGCATTTTTAAATCTTAGTTGAGGCAAAGACTTGACTCTGTGTGAATGCTCCTCCTGGCTCTGTTTCATCTCCGGCAGGATGGGCTTACTTTGCTTCAGGGTACCTCCGATCCCTGCTAAGATTATGCCTGGATAAGTCCGTGGCATTTGTATTTGGGCCCACTGCAATCTGAAACATTTCCTTAACAAATGGCACATTTTTACTGTTTAATTAGTAAAGTAATGGTTGGATGGACTTCAGTCTCTTTCTTACTAACAAACAAATTTGTACTTTGTTCGAAGGTGGCATGTTGGTCATGAGGAATGTAGCTCTAGATGGGGCAGTTTTGGTGTCAGATGACTCTTACTGTCAGTTACAAACGCCATTGCGCTCACTGCTGTAGGAAACTTTTCTGTGCAATGTAACGTCAAATACAGAGCTGCAGAGTGCCAGGTGTGAGTTCATGCTTCTTCCTCGTGGTGTCCAGGTTTTCCTCTCTACCTTGGGAATTTGAGGGCTTAATTCACGTGTCTGAGCGTGTGCATCTGCCTTGTATGTCTCCTCCTGCTGCTGCAGTGGGTACCAGTTCCCCTTTGGTCTTGTGCCCCATCTCCCAGTCCCACAGGGATGCTCCTGTCACCATAGAGCATCTCAGATGGTGCTAGCTGTCCATGTGCAGGCCCTTCAGCTCAGCTTTCACAAGACCGAATAGTGAAGATTCCTGGGGAGTTTCTTCCCTGGCAATGACATTTCTCTTGGATTTTAGCCGCCTCCTATTCTTTCTGACATTGTGGAGCTGGGCAGGAATTCTTTTGTCATCTTTTTGTCTAGACAGAGCTGGAGGCAGTGTCTGAAACCTGGTGCGGGAGATGTTTCTTTGCTTCTCCAACTCAAAAACAAAGCAAGAAGATTATTTGCCAATGAATTTTACACTCTGTTTTGGCAGCCTGTGTCCCAGCAGGCTTTAGTCTGACTGGCTAAGCAGGTTCAAAATACTCTGAAAATTAATGTTGTTTTCTTAACACATGATATGCAATTACACATGTATGTAAGCCAGTAAACCTATATAGAGTGTAGACTTCAGACAAGCAAGCAATTTGTTATTAGCAAGAATTCAGCTGGTGTAGTGGTGCGAGTGGACTGATGGACAGAACGGTGGAGGAGATGACGCCAAGTAGCCTGAGAGTAGGGGCTCTCTGTCTCTGGAAGTCCTTACTGGGAATTGGAAGGGTATTTCACCTCCCACCCTAATCTGGCCCTTTCTACAACTCCAAGCCACAAGCAAACGTTGAGATTCAAAGCTGCAAAGCAAAAGTCCCTTGCCTGTTAACAGGTAAGAGAAAGAGCATCAGAAATTTTGGTCAGAGTATGTTTGGAAGTGCTGACTGCTGGCTAAAATGAGATGTAGTCCTTATATACTAGCTTGTAATCAAATATGGAAATAAGCACAGTTTAAAAATATACAGCATATTTAATATTGTTCTAGGAATGTAATGGTCTGCAGGCTGCTGGGTGGGCAGAGGGACTAGGAAAGGAAAGTAGTTTTTGAACCGAATCTTTCCCTGTTCTCGCTTTCTTCTTGACTCATCTCCAAGCCTTAATATCTGTTTACATAGAAATTCTTATGTGGCCTCTTAGTACAATGTAGTATCTCTTTTGCACCATACACCAACATGAAAATGGACAGAAATCTCATCTACTTCATATAAATATTATATGCGTTTCCATAAACCTGCATGTTAGATGCTGTTTGCTTAAGAGAGAGAGAAGCTGACAATAGTCAATGTGAGCCCACCATCAACTTCATCATCCTTCTCTTCAGGCTAAGTCCTCCAAGACAGTCACTCTTGCTCATAATGTATTTTTGCCTCTAGCCTATAACTGAGATACTGAGTCTAACTATTAAGGACAGTTAATGGTAACAGTGATGTTACCCAACACTTCTATTTCCTTTTGCTCCTTCGCATTTATACCTGAAAATAAGAGTTGTTCTTACAGACTTCACTGTGAGTGAAAGAAAGCTGCTATGTTCCCTCTGCTGTGCTTGTGCTTGAAGTTTTTATGTCAATAGAAGCGTGGATTTGCATAGCATTGGTTCTTCATGCAGATTAAATTGTGCAGGCTGCTCTCAGATATTTTCCAAGTTTTACAGGCTTTTTCAGTGCCCCTAGTGCTACTTGCTAGAGCCCTCTGGTGGGGGGAGATTAGAAAAAAATATGAAGTGTCAGCTTACTGGGAGGGAAAACACTAGAAATTGCAGAGGGACAGTTTTTGCCATCACGCTAACATCACATACGCTGTATACAAGAGAGCCTTTGTTATTTTTGAATCGCAAAGAACACTCATTGTATTAACAGGATATATACTAGAATGAGGTCAGTCACTAATTTCAATGAGTTAATTTATAGAAAAATGATACAAGAGTGGGTAAAGATCCTGTTCCTCACCATTTGAGAGGACTGAAGATCTCAGGATGTGCATTTGCTCTTTCTCAGAATCAGAAAAAGGGAAGCCCAGAATATTATACCACAGGAAGAAATAACTTTTCTGTTTCTTCCAATGGATTAATCACTAGCCCATAGAAAGCAGAGTACTGGTTCAACAATAGTTTTTTTGATTGCATGATCAAGTCATATGAATCTTCTCAGTTGGCACTGAGGAGAGAGGGATTGCTTCTTTGATCAAGGTGGAAACATCTTATTTAAAGCAAAAAGTTGTTTTCTTCTGAAACTTCTAATTAAGGCTCTTTTGGAAGCCCCAGTGTATTTTGTCTTCCTTTTTCCTGCCAAGTCTTCAGGCTGCTGAGGGTGGCGAGGGGAACTGGCAAGCACTGAAGGCAGAAGCAGGCACCCTGCTATGTAAGGGCTCACTTTTATGTTAAAGTCCATACAGGCAAAGCCTTTTGTGAAAGGTCGAGGAGAATCAGTTTGGCACCATATAACTGCTGGAGTCCTCCTGTAATCTGGAGAATCAGGCCATTTAGAAGCAAAAGGAGGAAAAGACACAAAACTAAATTCTAATTGCGGCAAGAAATACTTCAAGTGCTTCAACTCACCTTTGCCTTTGGGATGGAAATCCATCACAAAGTTTAGATTATACTGAATGTGCGTTTTATTTTCTGAGGTTTTCTGCTCAAATAATGATTGGATAGGACAATTTTTTGAAATCAGATTGTTTCACGCTGGATTCCTTGATAATTGCCTTGTTTTCTAGCCAAGTTCTTGAAGATAAAATTTGTGAAATACTTACCAGCACTGTCAGGCAAGATGTTTTTACCAGATTCCCTGAGGGTAGATAATGTAACTTAACACTGAAAGTTGGTGATCATCTTGCATTGCTCCTTAGCTTCTCTAAACAACTTCCACTCCATATGTACAGAGACCCAGCTGCAGAATCTGTCCATGCATGCTGAGATTTAACTGTCTCTTCTGTCACGTCTAGCCACCCAGAGTTCGAACTACACAGGATACCTTTGGCCTTTGCATTTCAAACTTCCCTGTGTATTTTAGACACGACTGGTAAGCCAGAGAGGGCTTTAGTTGTTCACGCAGTAAAGCACATTTCAGGCCAACTATGCAAGAGAAAGCAGCTAAGGGTGGCTGCACTCCACAACTGGAACGGTTCTGACTTGATACACTGAGCTCCTATGTGCTTTTGGAAGCGAATCTGCTTATGTCTATTTGTGATGCAGGATTTAATTGAGAATTGAAGTTCGTCCATTCCAGTAGGCAGACTTGGGCGGTAATATACCAGGGAGCGCAGAATCTCGAAGTGAAACCTTTGACAGTCTTATTTTGTTCACAGGATGGGACGGCTCCCTTGTGGATCGCATCGCAGATGGGTCACAGTGAAGTGGTGCGAGTAATGCTGCTCCGGGGAGCTGAGCGAGACGCCGCACGGGACGTGAGTAGCGCTTCCTCCTGTGCTCTGTCTGCAGCTTAACCCCTCCTAGCTTTTTTTTGAGGCTACAAGGCTGCCTGGCTGGAGGCCCAGTGTCCCCAGAGTCCAGGTTGTGAAGTCCCACCATGGACTTCCTTTTTCCCATTGTGTCAGGGACAGCTTCCTGGAGGGACCTTCTGGAATAAGGGAAAGGAAATGTCCATATAAATGAGAGACAAAGATGATATATGGTGTCAGAGGTTCATTTTACCCTGAAGTTTTCACCTGCCAGAGGAACAATCCTCCAGGTGCCCTAAAACCAGCAGCATATGTGGAGGTGCCTCCTCAAGGACAATGAGCAGAGAAGACCCTCCTCTCAGAGGTACAGGGGAGAGCTGGCATTTCCCTCCAGCCGAGAGGAATGCAGGTAAAGCATTGGTAAGAACTGGACTGACCTTCCTCTCTCTTTTAAAGGACGGTACGACTGCTTTACTGAAGGCTGCCATTAAAGGGTACAACAATGTGATAGAAGAGTTGCTGAAATTCTCTCCCACACTTGGCCTGCTGAAGGTTAGCACTGAAATACACAGATTTTTAGGCAGAAACTCAAGAAGGCAAAGGGTCTGATGAAAGACCTGACATTTATGACTATGCCAGTGGAAGACAATAAGGAGCTTGAGCCCAAAAAAGTAAAGAGAAAAATGAAATTATCTTATTTAGCCTTTAATGCCACACACAAATTAATATTTTCAAACAAAATTGTGAATTTTATTTTTGGAATGAGGAAGCACATTGTATCATAGAAGGAACTATCCTGCTTTTTGCCATCTGATTTTATTTCTGCAGTAAATGGATTGCTCTCGACGGTGCTGTTTTTAGCATTATACTGTGCCCTCTATTGCATTTAGTCAGCAAAATAATATGCTAAGAGATTTGTTGTGAGCAGATTCTCTACTTGATTTTGTTTTCCTCTGAATTCAGAAAGTGGCTTGAAAAATAAGAGATATTTGGCAGCTGCTTTTTAATAGCCTACAAATCACATACTTTGATAGCCTCTGTGCATGTAACTAATTGGCAAGTTTGATGTACTTGAAAATCCAGGTGGCATTAGCTTAGTTATTAATTACAAGTATGAAATAGCTTCCACACTTATTTGAACCGCCAGTTTGCAGCCACAAACAAAAGGCGAACCACAAAAAAATCACCATTCAGCTGCCTGACATTGAGATCATTAATCATCAGAGAAAGAAGATAAAATGCACAGATGGTTTCCATTACTGCTTGTACTTCTGTTTCACTTACTAATGGCTGATTTTGCCAGGCAGAAGCAAGTGCTGTGTTCATTTCACCTCTAATCTATTGACAAGGGTAATTTTTAAAAGGAAATATTGCTGTAGCAAAGTGAACTTGACTCTCATTTTTATTAAAGCATTTAAAATCATCTCCTTCATAGCCCACTAGCCTGCCAGCACCCTGTCTAAATCAGACCCTATACCTTTGATGACCCCACCTCTTCTGTGTTCTTTCTTTCTTGTTCGTAGGCTTGTTCTTTGCAAACATTTGTGTTTTCACTGCCTTTTGATTTCTTCCCATGCACGGTACAAACACCTCCATTGGTATTTTCTAGAATGGGACCTCTGCTCTCCATGCGGCCGTCCTGAGCGGCAACGCAAGGACAGTGGCGCTGCTCCTCGAAGCGGGAGCAGACCCATGCCTGAGGAACAAGGTATGTGCTGCCATGCTGTCCTGGGTGAGGATCAGGTGGGGAGCACCAAGCAGTGGAGCCGTGTGTGCCATGTGGGTGGTTGCAGTCCATGTTTCTGTGTTGGTCCACAGTTACCTCTTGATCCTCTCCTGAAGCATCACCATTTGTTTCTGTATACACGTGTCTATAAGGGTGCTAGGCAGTACCACTGGTGTTGACGGTAGTTGGGAAGTTACATCAATCTGAGAATAAACAAACCATGCACTCGAGCACCACAGATTAAATTGTTAACTATAGCTAGTCATGAGCTAGCTAGGTTGCATTTTAGGGAAACAATAACGTTACTGGTTTTGATAAGTCATAAGTTATATTTGTGTCTTGGGAGAAATATGCAAGGAAGATATTTCAGCAGCAAGAGAAATATATGTCTGTGTGCCTTTGGTAAGAAAACTTGGTTAGGATTCAGGACATTACTAATGCAAAAAATATCTCAAATTGCATGCATCTTTCCCATATCTTACTATAAATCTGTTAGTTTATTGAAATAGTTTCATATTAATTTTATGGCAGCAACTTTTCTGCAGAAAACTTGTCCTGTTTTCATTCTGTAAAGTGTTTTAACATTGCATGTTTGATAATTTCCAGAGTTCATAAACAGCTCTGAGGAAGACATTTTCATGGAAATTATCAAACATGGATTTGTTAAGCTGTGAATGGGTGTTCTGGTATTTACTTCTGGTTTATGATTGAGTGGATGAAAGTTTGTAATACAAGTAACCAGCATATATCTTCTAAATGTTTTGGTCATTTACCGTAAAATCTCTGCCTGTTATTTCTGTATCATTCCACTTGATGGCAGCAGAGTTAATGCCGCTCATACTGTAGTTCGTGTTAATAGGCATTTTGTTTTGATACTGTCATCCAAACAATGTGCAAGATTTTTCTGCTACTGATGGTGATTTGCAGCAGGAGCGTGTGCACTATAAGAAAGTCTGTGGCTGTAACCTCTCCTAATGATTTTTTTTTTTTTTTAACCAACATGCAATTTAGCAAAACAGAGTACATTTCCAGGACAGAATTACTGATTTTCACAAGCAGCTTCATTATAAATACTTTATGTTACCAAAATTCATAGAATCATAGAATCATAGAACGGTTTGGGTTGGAAGGGGCATTTAAAGGTCATCTAGTCCAACCCCCCTGCAATGAGCAGGGACATCTTCAACTAGACCAGGTTGCTCAGAGCCCCGTCCAACCTGACCTTGAATGTTTCCAGGGATGGGGCATCTACCACCTCTCTGGGCAACCTGTGCCAGTGTTTCACCACCGTCACTGTAAAAAATTTCTTCCTTATATCTAGTCTGAATCTCCCCTCTTTTAGTTTAAAGCCATTACCCCTTCTCCTATTGCAACAGGCCCGGCTATTGTATTAAATAAATACAGAAGACCAAAATCTGATGTTCTATTACCGGTCCTACAGAATAGCACTGACTATTTCATAGCAATTAAAGTCTTTCCTTTGATTTTTATGGACATTGGTGCTTAAAGACCTGCCTCATGTCCCCTAAAAAATCAGCAGCTATGTTCTCTTTTAACTTTGTGGCAGTAGCATAGGGAGCCCAAGGGATACCATTTAGCTTGGACAGTCAGCACAAAATGAGCCGACCACTCAAATTCCATGCTAGGATTATTTTGAAGACTTAAGTGAGATTTGCACACTGTGTGGAAAAGTGACTTCTTAAGGTATCTCCAACAGTGGTGGAGACAACACTGGAATAAGCATGTCACTATAATACCCAGTACCATCTTCTTTATAGCTTAATGCTTTCAAACCGTGGTTTGGAAATACTCATTCATTTTTGCTAATCTGAAGGTTTTTTGTTCCAGGCAAATGAGCTGCCAGCAGAACTAACAAAAAATGAACGCATCCTCCGACTCCTCCGTACAAAGGAAAAGCAAAGGAAAAGCTAATGCAGCCCTGTAGCAAATGCAGTTTGACAGAGATGCGCCCTGACCACAGTAGCATGACAGTAAACCTAGGTTGCCCGAGAAGGGCTTGTTGGAACAGTTTGCAGAACTCATTAGCCTCTCCAGTCCATGCTCCCTGAACGCATGAAGCCCTTGCCACGGGGTTGCCACGGGCTAGGGCTTCTGCCTGGCATCGCTGAACACAGGACTGCGATGAGAGCAGGGTTTGGCCTGGGAGCTGCGTTTTCACTGCAGCCCTGCCTGTACTCCAGGATCCCACCAGTCCGAGCACTGACGTTTGCTCCTCTGCGCCTGCAGTGTACACATCCCCACACGTGCAAGTGCTCCTGCCATTTCAGACACGTGTCCCCGTGCTGGCATGGCCACACATCTGTAACAGGTGCCTCGGGGCACCCCTGTGGGTCGGGAGCAGTCAGCCCTTGTGCCAAATGATGCCCAGATCTCACAGCTGTTTGGATGCAGTTGGTCCTGGAGCCACCCCATGGTGCTGCTGGCCTCCCTTTGCTGGAAGACCTAGCTCAGACCATTCCTCTCTACCTCCAAGTGCCACATGGGCCTAGAGGTGAAATCTCACCTATGACATCCCAACAGGAAACATCTCCTGCCAGCCCAGGGCTTTGGTAACATTTTGGCTATTACATGACACTCCATAAAAATGATCCAGAGCGTTACAAATTATGCCAAAAGCTACCGACCAAACAACAAGCAAGGAGATATCCTCATCAGTTGTAGCATCTTCATCTGTCAATCTGTCTGGCAACAGAAACACAGCAGAGCAGTTGGTAGCGTTTTGCGATGTGCACGCAGTTCTGTGGGTATCCGCCCCCAACCCTACAGTCTATGTACATGCATTTTTGTGGGTAGGGGAGGACCAGTTACTGAGCAAACCAACCAGGGCATATCATTCACTGACGCAAATACATTAGAAATTTAGCTGTCGGGCGCAACAGCACAGATGCTATACAAGTGGTATACATATGTTCTGTACACGCATATATGTGACACTATGGTTTAATACCCACAGCTACTATGCAATGCACCTGTTCCCCAGGTCTGGGACGCAAGTTAAGGCAGAAGTGCACAATGTCCAGGTGTTTCGACAACTGGTGAGAGGGTTACACATAGCCACACTCGAACAGACCCACTAATTAATGCAGGCACGGAAAATGAACGCTCAGCCTTCATTGAGCCTTTGTTGTGGTTGAGATGCTTAGACACACTACTAGTGCCTGTGTGGGGAAGGCAGTGCAAATTGCAGATGGTTTGTGAAGAGCTATGTTTTAACCGTGTTGCTGGAGGACACCTCATTAAAACCCAGTCATTTTTGCTGTATAAACAGTATATACTAAGTCCTGTTAGCCAGAAAAATATTAGAGATTATTTTATAGTGAATTGAGGTGTAGCGTTAGTTCAGTACATAAATCCAGGCACTTCACCTGCCTTCAAACCTTGGCTAATTACTGAAAAATTGTGTAAAAAGTTGAGGACAGAGAAGATTGTAGGGAAACAAAATGTTCCCCGCTTAAAAAATGTCTGCCTGGGATTCAACTGCATTGTTGCACTTTTGCTTCAGTGAGTTAAAAAATCATTCCGTGAGCTAGCACAAATGAATGTAGTTTACTTAGTGCAAATTAGCCATATATATTACCAAGTCATAAAGTTATTCTCTTTATGAGTAAGTTAGGTAAGAAGTCAGGGTTCTGGTGAAGAGAATAGAAGTGGGCATACCTTTGCTTGCTAGCTGGAATTGCTATTCAATTTCTATTCAGCATTAGAAAGGAAAGCTTTAAGTTTTCCAACAATATAAGAAGGCACCAGAAAAATCTATTTGTTTAGGTAATTCATGCTGCTGTATTTTTAAATTAAATAATGTTGTGCCTAACAGAAACTTGCAGACAAACTGGTACAGAACCAAAGAATTATGCAAGATGCTTAGAGGATGATTGTATTCAGGGTTAAGTTCTGCAAAAGACTTAAAAATAGTGAGCACGCAGAAATCTCAAGAGCCTTATTGGGAACCTAAGTTGCACAGCATTGCATGGGACTGGACTCTAACTTCTTTAACAAGCAGCACTGGAAGAGGATAGGTTTATTTGGAGCCCCCAGTGGGTTGAAGATGAACGTATTGTTTTGGAGAACACTAGAGGGACCCTAGGCAGCCTGGCCTCAATATTGATCTTTCTCCCTAAAGTTTCTTCAGATCAACAGCTGGGAACAACCACAGTCTTAAGAGGAAAAGCCCTTTCACAGTTGTAAAGGAGGAGGATAATCATTAGAAGGCCTTCAGTAGTCGTGCTGGGTGAGCAATCAAGACTCTCAATATCAGACAGGCTGTAATGATCAAGCAGCCTTCCTAAAAGATGTGGAAGCATGCACTGTTGGTGAGGGTCTTCTATTTTTTCCTGATAGCAGAGCATAGGAGAGAGGACAGGGCAAGCCAACAGTGGTCGGGTGGCAGCTGAAGTAAGCAAGCTGAGACAACATGACAACATGCAGGTGTCCAGTATCTGCAGATGTCCTCTCCTTTCTGGGAGGTGTATTTTCTTGTGAGAGTGGTCTCACCCCAAGGGGAGCAGCTACCCAGCAAAGAGCTTCTTCTTGAACTATGCCTGTCTATGGGAAGATGGATGTCTGCTCCCTGCCATTTAGAGTAGGACTTTCCAAGTCGTGTGTCCAGCTGCCTCCACGCCTGGCCACCGCAGCTAGAGCTCTCGTGCAACAAGCAAAGAATACCTGGGATGCTGTGTCCCATACAGAGCACCTGCTGACCACCTTCTGAGAGGATGTTGTTACCAGGTCCTCTATTTTTGAGCAATATTGGGCTACAATTGGCTTTTCTTATCTCTAAACAAAATTTGAAATGTGAGGCTAGCACAGGTTGAAGGGAGGGGCTTGTAGCTCTGTCTTTGCTCTCATTAGTGCTGGCTGAAACGGCACACAGGCTGTGTGTGTGGGGCTCCGTGGTGGAGAACTGGCAGTGAAGTCTTTCTCTGCCCCATTCAGGCTGAAGCTGAATCTAGCTTCGGCAAAGACACTTCAGCCAACACAGGATTTTTAGGCATGGAAGCCTTCCCATTGGGAGCATCTGTTTCATCTCAGAGCCTTTGGAGAGAGGGCTGGTTTTAGTTTTGTGTTCCCTGTAACCAAAAAGTGCTTATTCTGCCTGTAGATGGGCCCAAAAGTTGCAATACCGTTTCTCACCATGCAATTAACCTTTTCACAAAGAAACCTTAATAATTCTTAGTATTTATGTAGCTGCTGTTATCTTTAAAGTGCTCAGTAAATACTACTGTGGTTTGTTTGTTGTTCTGAAAGGGAAACCTGCTTTCCCTTTGTGGCTGAAGTGATTCACTAATATTGACAGTAGTTCTTTGCATAGTTGTCGTGCCTTTTGTGCAAGGCTTTCAAAGTGCTCTGCAGACACTATTACCTTTGTAAGTTCCAAAATGCATTGCTGGGGGAGGCAGGGAAATAGATGATTTCATTCACACATTGGTGAAATGCAGCAGCTGTTCATCAGTTCATGTCAATAGACAAGGGTAAATTTAGCCTAGAAATTAAGGGGCACCAAATCCATTTCATAGATGGCAGGATGAAGGTAGGTACCATATAATGACGTGAAATAGAACTGGGACAGGATAACAGGCCAAATTGTTTTCTGGGTTGGGTTTTGGGGTTTCTTTTCCCCCAAAAGTGCCATATATATATATATATCCATCTTACACCCCCAAAAAATCCGCTCCACTAGCGCACTGCTTTTAAGTTTGCCTCTCTGCACATTCAGATCCAGGGGCCCAGCTTGCTGTCCTCTCCACCTGGGATTTATGCAGGTGCTATAGCCTGGTGACCTCCTGTCAGCTGCAAGTGAGTACAAAGGATGTGCAGCCAAGAACAAACTACACAAATGAGTCAAGGAAAAGTATAGGGCATCTTTCTTTTATTTCACTAGTATCAAGCCATTGTAGGATGAGGATCAGCACAAGGAAAGGCCCATGGGGTATAGAGAGAAGTGGCATCCCATCAGTGACGTGATTGTGGTGTAGCCTCAGAGGTCCCAAATACATGGAGCTCTCTATTTTTGCTGCAGTGCAATGTGCAGGGACATCTATTTAGCAATGATGCAAAAGTTTATGTTGTACCTCCTGACTTGCACATGCTGTTCTTCCCTTGGAGCAAAACCGTCTCACTATTGATCCACCCACCTTTGTTTAGTTTAGAAGACCTGAGAGGATTAGAGCACCAGATCAGACACCTGCAGGTCATATTTAATGCACTTTAACAACAATGATTATTTGCCTCAGAGTCAGAGCCTAATGGCAAGAAAAATTCACGCTTTTTATTCAGCCAGTCATGGTGACTATTGGGAAATCCATAAGTAAACCAAATCTTGTGTTGTCTCAGAAATTTCAGAACTGTACAGAAAATGAGGTAGCACAAACCCCAGCCCATTTGTACTTCACTTAATATGAACACTGAACAGACATAAAATACTGCCTTTCTTTGGAACCCTTGAGTCAGCAGTGTTAAAATGTTAACGTTTGCTACAAGTCCAAACAAAGATTATACACAAGGCTCTTTTTTCCAGCAACAGAATATTGTACTGCACACACGGGACTAAATGGAGTTGTGCCTTCTCACAACGGCTCTGCATTTGGTCCTTGGGAACGTCACGATAGTTTCATACCTTTCTCAATTCCACAGTTTGTTTTGACCTGCCCTTTTAAGCATTTGATAAAACCTATATAAATTTATGTAACTCCATGTAATACTAATATTCTGCAACAGGAGTGTTGCTTTGCTAAAACACATTTTTCCATACCATCATTTCAATAAAAATTAATATACTACTGGGATTATCTTGTCTGTATACTTCACTATTTCTTTTCTTTATTCCGTATTCTATTCTTTCTCATTGTAGAATACCAGAATTAATTTCCTATTTACACAAAGACCGCTTTGTTCTGTTCCACTTGATTGATTAGACTTTTATTATTTTCCAGGTCTTTACAGATGAGATAGCATTCACAAAACAAATAAAGCCAATGCCCTGGCTTGAGAAACAGGAAAACTTAATTTAGCATGACATAACAAGGTTTGTTTCAAAGATCCAGACATCACTGACAGACTCCCCTTGACATTAACATCCATTAGGTCAGATCTGAAGGGAAGATTATAAAAAGCAACTTAGGAACCAAAGGAATAAGACTATACTTTTATTCAGTTAGTCAAACATGTCTTGGTGGTTCTGTTATTATTCCTAAATGTAAAACTGGCCCTTACACTGATCTGAGCTACTTCAGTTTAAAAAAAAGTCTACACCCTGCTGATATTCTTATTATGGTATGCAGCGGATTATGAACATTATGAAAGGGGAAAAGAGTCTACACTGAAAACTGTATTTTTGACCTTGTGTTTGACATGCCAGGCTTTTTGCCTCATTCCTACAATTTTCTATTGCGGTGAGCTACATTTTAAATCACCATCAAAAATTCCTACAGCCAGAACTCAGTAAAGCATCTCCATTTATTCAAAGAATATCAAGAGAAAGTGCTGTGACTTGTTCATGGCCTAAATCACTACAAAGGATGATTTCTGGTAATGGAAAGCTCCTTAGTTTTGCATATAAAAGCACAACAAAACAGTGTCGAGAGGCTGAAACTAGACACATTCAAACTTCAAGCTGTGGATTTTCAAGAGTGAAGATAATTTTCCATTGAAAAAAATTGCTGAGATGATTCCTTCATCATTTGACTTTAAAAAAACACAACAATTACTTTTCATTCTGAAAGATGTGTTTCACCTGAAACATTTTGTATTTGATTCGGGAATTACTGGATGAAATTATGTGATATGCAGGAACTAACATTATGTGATCATAACAGTCTCCTTGATCTTGAAATATACGAATCAATAAATTTTTTGCTTAATTGCCTCAGTGATTTAAAAAGATGCTAACTCTCATGAGATCAATACCAAGACCATATGCCTAGCAACTGTGGCTGTAGCTGCACGGCAAAATGAAATATGAGACATATACCTAAGATGTCTCTAAATAATCCATTTCATTCTCACAATGTTGACAATGCATTTTGACTGGACTAATGCTCTAATGTCCTGCTTTTAACATCAAGTCAGTTCATTCAGAACTAACACAAGGCTGCGTAGTGCTGGACCTTGCCAGGGAGCAGGGATCAGGCAGAGCAATCTGGGATGTGCCAGTGGGGAACACAGCTAAGTCAGGAAGGAAAAAGGGATGCAACTTTTTGCTATGGCAGACGTTTCATGGCTTGGATGCAGAGATGGAGCATGACACTAACCTACAACATAGACCTGAAGCAGACTGCAATTTAACGTGTACTGCACAGGTGTGGTTTTGGGTGGTACACACGTATACATGTATGCATACATACTTTGTATCCAGTATATGGGTATAGGCTCCTATAATCACCTTGGAAAAGTGAGACCAGAACCTCGTGGTCTGCTTGTCCCGACTACACTGCATGAAGAGGCAGAAGAACTATTCCACGTTCTGAAGACTCCAAGAACAGCCTCTGCAGGTGATCCCTTGGCCATGCTACTGCATCGGACCCTGCTCACTGGGACAAACTGTTACAAAACTGACAAAATGTCTTCCAGTCCAGCCATAAACAGGCTGTTCCTCAGGTGAATTGTGGCTCATAAACCTGTCTCCTGTTCCTCCTGCAAAGTCAGATTTTGATAGTGTCCTCAGGGACTCCCCTGTGACAGTTTTGCCCATATTCACACTTTGACAGCAAATCCTGAGTTATTCACCAACTGGCAGCATGGTGCTCACAGGGACTCAGTAAATTGACATTAATGCAAACCAGAAGCCATACACAGCCATTAATAGGTCAAACCTTGAATTTGCTAGCATATCAGTGCTTACGCACAGTATCGGGCACAAGTACACGCTGCACCTATTTGCTCACAGCAACAAGTGCAGCGTGCCTCCAGACTGCTGCAATAATAAGCTGCATTTCTACAGTGTTTTCCTTCAACAGCTCACTGGTTGACGCCTGGTTTTGGAGTTCTTAGGCCACATGCCACCATATAGTTGGCACCAGTTTACAGAAGAGGAAATTGCACTGGAGAGGTTGGGACCTGCCCAGAATCATCCAGCAAGTTTGTAGCAAAACTGGAACAAAGTTTGAATCATTTGAATTCAAGTCCCAAGCTTTTGCTACAAGGCAATAAATAACTTTGCTTCCTTGTAATAAAAATGAACAAGTTTCAATGACTTCAATAATAAATGCAGAAAGGATGGGATCTTAAAGAGTAACTATGGGACTTTCTAAGGTTAGATAGGGACACACTGGCACGAGTTGGTAGAGCAGCCATCAAAATACACTAGGGCAGATACAAAGATGAGAAGATAAAAAGACTTGATTCAGCATCACCTGACATACTACGTGTATATTTAAGTGATTACGGGCAGCATCAGGCGGGTTGCTGTCATCCCCCTCAGTCTGATTTGATCCCACGTGGGAAGTCTGAAGCCAGGAGCATCTGACCAGAGTAATAGCTACATTGAGGTGGGTATAATTAAAAGGGGAGCAGGCTGCCACAGCTGAGGAAGGCTGACAAATGAGAGCTGATGAAAAGAGTATGATTTGCTTACGACACCAAATAGGAAACGCCATCTTTGTTTAGTACAAGTCTTATTCTGGTTTGGCTGGAAAAACAGTCTTGGAACAAGTTATAGTGGTTTGGGCTGGCTCTACAAAAAAAATTGAGGTGTGACAAACTGGGTGAAACTTCTCACCCACCTGTTGCAGCTTGTCTTCACACAGATTGCAAGATGTCCAAGGAAAATACCCCACTTTCCCATGTGCTTGTGCAGGGTGTTGCTTAACGTAGCTCTCACTTCTTGCAAGTGCCTCTGGGTGCTATCGCAATAGAAATAATAAAGGCTCATAATAAATTATGGAGAATAAACAGTGATGGACATTTTAATTGGTTTTGCTGCAAAGTGATCACGTACTGTGTTTCTATTTGTACGTGCAAGTAATTCTTCAGACAGATTGCCATCTAGAAATTGCAAGGTCATTATTACCACTAGGTGCTTGAGTTTCTAGTGAAAGCGGCAACACAGGTTTCATTTCTGCATTGAGCAAAGCGATGGAAACAGAGTGAAGCCCACACCTCTGAAAGCAATCCTCAGGGCTTTCTGTCAAGGACATAGAACAGAACAAAGCAGGCAGCTATTTTACACAAGCTTCCCAGCAGGCACCTTTACACCATTCAGGGTATGCAGTGAGGGAAAGAGCTTATTTGATCCTAAGTGATTAAAGGACTTGTTTGGTGTGATGGAGGTAACAAGTGACACCTTACACTGTGAATTAATATTGGCCTCTTCTTCCAGACTGCAAAATTTAGTTTTGTATATGCTGCTGAGAACCAGAATAAGTATGCTCCATTAGCCTTCCAAGCGGACAGTCCTTTAACAATTATGCATAGTCCTGGGTCTAAAAGGGAACCTTGTAAGACATAACTTGATAAATATCCTTCAACGAGAGCAGCTGGGAGTGGGGACAGTCTCTTTTGGGCCATGTGTACCACAGACAAGGCAATCAGCTGTTGGCAGCATTGATCTGGGTTAACTTGCAAGGGCTACTTTTTCCCTGCCTGGAAGGAAAGAGATAACTTTAAGATGATACAGTCAACAGTGCCAACTTTATCATTGATAACACTCATGCAACTACGCTTAAATGCCCGGGAGCTGCTAGGGATAGGTCGGCAACCTCACCCCCTGAATATGGCACACAGCCGCGATGAAGACCGGGGGCTGCAGCAGGACTGAAGGAGTAGCCTGCTCTGCCAGTGTACAGAGGCGACATAAAAACAAATACATGTTTGGGTTTCTGCATCTGCCATTACGCAAGATTTCAGAAGCCTCTATGACCAAAGATAGGCTTAGTCTGATGAGTATTTGTTCATCAGTCTTCACACCTATACCACTTCACTTTAGCTTGTGGGTGCAAAAAGGCAGCACTCTCTGAGGGACTGCACTGGAGTAACAGTGTGAATTTAGACAGCCATCTCAATACAGATATCCATCAGAGATTTAGATAAATATTAAAATAGTACCTCTTCTCTTTCTTTATACTGTAGGTGGTAGACAAGTGTGATGTTATGGACTTAATCAGTTTATGGTGGAAGTTGTCGCTGCAACAGATTCCCTTTTACCTGTTTTGCAACCCTACAAATTGGTTCTCTCTCACCTGTGATTCCTAAATCACTTCTTCTCTATGTAACTCATTCAGAAAGGAAATGCCATTTCTGCTTAGCCAGTTTTGCTATCCTTCACCTTTTTCATAAGCACTGAAACAAGGTTCTTGCATTTTTTTAACTTGTAGCCATGCAAGCTATGCCCACTGCATCCTCCACTTATGTAGCGTGCCTAGAAAATGTGGCAACTCAGTCCCCCGCTTTTAGGATCACATAGTGATGAATAACTTTTGTTATTTATGACATCAAAATTAAAACACAATGTAACTTTAGCTACTCTAGCTTTGTTTAGCACTTCCCAAATGCCAAGTCCCACACCTGGAGTGGAATACCTCAATGAAAAAGTACAAGCTGGGCAGCAACTGGATGGAAAGCAATTTTGCAGAAAAGAATGGGGTAGTTGTGCTGGGCAAGATGCTGAACATGAGTCAGGGGGCTGTATCAGCAAGGGGGTAGATAGTAGGTCAAGTATTGGGGTCATTCCTCTCTCTTTGAGTCTTGTAAGATCACATCTGGAGTACTGTGTTCAGGTTTGGGCTCCCCAGAATTAAAAAAAAAAAACCCAAACACTGACATACTGGAGCAAGTCCAGTTTACTGCCACTATGATGGCTGGGGCCACTGGAGAACAGGAGCTGTGTTTGCTCAGCCCTAAGCAGAAAGCTGGCTCTGTGGACATCTTACTGCTCTTGGCAGCTACCAAATGGGAGGATGCAGAGAAGGGGGAGCCACACTCTTCTCAGGCAGGCACAGTGACAGCACGAGAGGCAACACACTCAAGTTGGAACATGGGAAAATCTCTTTAGATAGAGGAAAAAAACACTTGACTGTAAGTGTGGTCAAAAAGTGGAACAGTTTGTCCAAAGAGGCTGTGAAATCTATTCAAAACGTAACTGGATAATTACCTGAGCCACCTGATCTAACTAGATTCTGCTTTCAATAGAAAGTTGGTCTGTGTGACCCGCCAGACATCCCCAGCCAACATGTTAGCCCATGAAGCTATGACACCAAAACTAGTCTGCATTTTTGTCAGCAGATGGCAATATCAGCTAAATTACATATTTTATTCCAGCGGCGCAATGTGCACTACCCGGCCGGCCGCGAAGGCAATAAAGTGGTGGGGAAATCACAAGAGTGGCCGCACAGGGAATGCGTCGCACCCTGCTTTTAGCGTGCCCTCCTGCCAGCCAGGCCCCAAACTGGTCCCAAACAAACTGGTCCCAAACAAACAAATAAATCCCAAGCAAACAAAGCCGCAGAGTGCAATCAGCACTCCCAAAACTGCTGACTGCAGCACCGGTCAGGCCACCCCATGTCAGGCCACGTCCAGCAGCTCCGCCA
>VYXH01005874.1:734-42994 GCA_013397275.1 Burhinus bistriatus | reverse complement strand
GAGTCCCTCCCAGGGGAGGCCGGGCCTCCTGGCACGGTCGGGAGGAGAGGGTGCCCGCCGTGGGTGAGCGGGTTCCTCCCCAGGTGTTGCTTCAGGGATGGGGGGGAGCCGCGGTGGGTCCCCGCGCTGCCTGAAGCCGGGCGTCTCCCGGGCGGGGAAGAGGGCTGAGGGAGGCGGCTGTCCCGTCAGCCGCCAGCTGCGGGTTAGGCTGGTGGGCTCGGGGCTGTAGGAAGCTGAAGCGTGGTAGCGGGGTGTCTATCCCCTCCTTGTCGCCGGTGGGGCTCTCCCTCCCCTTTTCCCTCACTCGGCGACTCGGTGCCGGGCGGGACGGCGCGGTGACACAGCAGGCCCGCCTGCCAGCACCTGCGGCGCGAAAGCGGGCGTGCTCGGGCTTAGCAAACTTCAACTTCTGGCCAGTCCTAGTCCCCTGCTGTTACTGCAGACAGCAGCAGCTGCCCGGGGTGCCGCGTTCCTGTGGTGTGCCCTGGTTATGCAATGCCCTGTGCATGTGAGTAGCCATCCAGTCACATGTTCGTGCAGAGGCTTGCATGTGTCCTCGCTGTCTGGCTCGGTTTGCTCAGAGTGTTTCTTATTCTAGGTGACGGCTTCCTGGGAGTAATAGGCTGTGTGTAGCAAGATGTGCTATTTATCGATGTGCTAGTATTAGGACTATGCGTTTCCTTAAAATTAAGGAGTAGAAAAAGTCGAACATCTTGATACTTTAGGAAAAAAATAGTGTAAAACCTTTGCTCTTCTCTTCTCGGTCACCTTTTATTTATGCTTTAGTCCAAGATAGGAGTGAGATGCTCCATGTTTCTCTGGAGAAACAAGGAATGTCTTGTAAGCCTTAGTGGCTTGGGTTTGTTTGTTTTTTTTTTTTTCATCTCTAACCAACTTGGAATCGTACTTTCTAGGTCCAGTTTTATGCTTAACCCATTTTAAACTCGCAAGTTTGTCATCCTGTGTGTGCGCTGAGGTTCTCCTGTCCTCTTCAAACAACTTTTAGAGAGCTTGAACAGAAAATTAGGAATTCATTGTTCTATTACCACTGGAGAAGCTGATTGTTTAGTAATGACTCACGATCTCCAGATGGGTAGGTAAGGGACTTCACACCTTATCAGCACTCTTTTATGGGAGTTCTTGGAGGGAGATACTATCTTGTAGCAATGAGGTGTGTCCTAGGCTGGTAAGGAAATGACAAGATGATTTCCTTTAGGTAACAGAAGGATACTGAGCTGCAGGAGCTTGAAACAAGTTCGCCTAAAATTTAGATATTCCTTGTAGAGGATGTGGGTTTGTGGTCTGTAAGAAGTAAACAAAATTACTCTAACCATGCAGGTTTCAGTTTTGTAAGAAGGCAAAACTTGATTATTTTTTTTTTTGCTATTAACTCTTATTTACGGTCTGGTAGGCCACAAAGTGGGCCTTGATATCTTTCAAAGAGAAGCTGGTCCTTCAGGTAAACTGGTTGCAGAAGAGAAGCATTGTGAAGGTGAACCTGTTCTCTCCCTCAAGTATAGTGGTAGTCTAATGTTTTCATGCTTTTGGTTGTGGTGTGTATAAACCAAAGTGCTATATGTCGTGTTTCTTCTTTTTAAAGAAGTCAGTAGACTGGAGTGGCATTTCAGTTTGCAATCCTTCTGTTATGTACACTTTCGCAATGAACTTGAAGTGGTCAGCCTGTATAGGATGCATCTTTCACTCTGAACAGTGCATGGTACAAGACTTGTGCCAGCTAACCTGTTACTAGTTGATAGTTAACTACCCATTAATACCATGCAAGAACTATGTTGAAAATCTTGGCTTCTTTAGTCCTGTTTCTGAATGTGAACTTACAGGAGGATGAAGTCTTGAAACTGTTCTTGTTCTCTTATGCATGTCCTAATGTATTGGATCACATCTTGTGTGCTTAATGGCAGCTGTTTCAGTGGATCCCTGTATAATTATACTAAAACACAGACTGCCAAATTAGTGGCTAAGCAAAGTTGGATGCAGGTTTCCTATCAGCAGCTGGGATCCCAAGCTGTAGGATATATTTGAGTTTCTGAAATCCTATGGGAAGATGTTAATGGCAGGTGTTGCTCTGTTTCAAACTTGCCAAGTGGCCTGCAATGCGATGTTACCTGACCTTGAGCATGAAGTTCTGAAATGAATCTGTGGAGCAGCTTGCTTGGCAGGGATGGCAATGTGGCTTCAGAACAAGACAGTAACCACTTAAGTTACTTCCTGGAAAATCAGGAGTGACTTGTTCATAGTCTTTCTGGATGGAAAGTGAGGGTGTCTATGTAGGAGAGAGATGACTGAAGGGAATGACTGGTAGAACTGAATAGTGCTTTGCTGGGTAGTAGACAAAACAATCTAAGTGTTATGCAGTATTATTACTATTCCCCTGCAGGGCATCAGAGGTATTTTGGTGCAGATGGCCTTAGCTGCAGACAGCTACTAGTATGGGGCCCTGTGTTTTCTGATCAGGCATGCAGTAAGTGTGTATTTTTCCCAATAAATCATTGTCAGCTAACACCAGTTTGCTCCCTCAGATAGTGAACTACTACCATTATTGTGACTTTCTCTTCCTACTTGACCTAGACTTTCCTGTGACGTGTGAAGTTTGCTTGGATAACTCCAGAACTGGGGCTTGCTTTGCCTGACCAGGAGTAGCTAATGATTTTTCTGTCTGAAAGGGAACAGTCCCTTACCTATGAGCAAAGGAACAAGAGGAGCTTGGCAGACAAAGTTTTGTCTCTGAATTGGCTGCTTTTTAAGAAGTTAGTGAAAGAGACAAAGTAAGAGTAAGAATTAAACATTTAAAGCTTCCTTTAGTCCATGGACCACCTCTTCTCATAGGGAGGGCTGTGTGGTAATGTGAAACTTCTGGGGCAGATCTGCAAACTTGACTTGGCCACCTGTTTCCATAAACCAATCTTGCCATTTATTAAGGGTAAAGTGGTATTGTTTTTCCCTAGAACTCAATTTCTCAACCTAGTGGGCAATATCAGCTATTAAGTGTGATGTGGGCTAGATATTAAGGGGGGCGGGGGAGAGAGTATGCTGTTTCCTGGAATCTTTCTTCTTGGGCTACAAGATCCCAGATGTACCATCCTAGATGAAGGAAGGGGAAACAGCTGTATCTGATGCTGTTGCCTTTTCCATACATTAGTAATCTTAATTTGGAAAGCCAAACAATGTTCACTTGTCATCTGGTATGTGCAAGACTACAAATAGTTGTTGTTTCTGTATACAACATCATCATTGTTCTTTGTCTGCTTAACAGCTACATATTCATTGTTGGTGATGGCTAATGTTGCTGGAAGCAATGAAGATTATTGATTTGTTTCAACATGCAATTGAAGAAACTCGGACTGAAGTAAATGTGTTTATGATCTGTTGGAACACTAGTTTTATTACAAACAAATGATAATGCCTGGGAACCAGAAAGCTGTAACAGAACCTTTGTAGAATGCGAATAGTCGTGAAATGTCCATACTTGCTCACGTGCAAGTTCTTTGTTAGGGCTCCTGGAGCTCTGACCTGAGGTGAAATGTCTCTTCAAACAGAATACATCTACCAGAAGAAGGAATACACTTTTCTGAACGCTGGGGATGTACTGATGGCCAATGTTTGTGTACTGCCATATGGTTTCCATGCTGTGCTGGGGGCAGAAGGGAACAGCCTTAATTTAAGGTTATGTTGCTATTGCTTTGTAAAGTACTTAGGAAAGTCTCATTTTAAAACATGGAACATTTAGTAATGTGACTTTAAAAAAAAAAACCCACACACAAAAAAAACACCAACCCCAAAAAACAAACAAACAAAAAAAACCCCAAAAACCCAGACTGGTGTTAGTCTTATGGAGTATCTTGCCTTCTTTAGAAGGCAGTTGGGTTCAATACAGCATTTCTGTTAATTTTGGGGCTAGGAGGGCTTTCACCCATTTAAGAAAGATGATTGTTAACCCAAATCTTAAGTGACTCAAAACTCTGTCTCTGCAAGCAGTAGCTTTGTTAACTGTGACTTATTTACAACCACACTGACTCATCCCTATCTCTTCCTACCAGTGTAGGAATGTTTTTCAGAAAGAAAGGAAAGAGCAAAGTACTTGTCTTACTCTGTAACTTACTCTAGCTTTTACTAGAGGGTTCTTGGGGGAAGAACTTCAAGCTACATCTTATCAGTGGTAATGGAGTAGTTACTTAGTTACTTGCAGTATCCCCGAATACTGCCTGAACCCTAGGAGACCAGCCCTCTCACGTATTTTTGTGGCTGACTCGGTGATGACCATGCTATTGAGTTGTTAATGTCTGAGAGCTATCTTGGTGACTTTAGGCTGCTTACTTCGAGTGATTTGGTGTTTTTTAGGCTTATTGACTTCTTTCAACCACTGTAAATCAAGGATCACCAAAACTTACTGATTCGGAGAACAAATTTAGACTTTTATTAGTGAGATCCTGCTAGGTCATGGCACAAATATCTAATCTTAGATTGCCTCTGAAATTGAATTATTGGTGTTAATACTGAAATAGAGTATTCAAACTTGCAGTTCTAGGTCTAAGTGCTCTTCTAGTAGTTAAAAGTAACTGATCTGTTCAGCTTTCCTAAACAGGCTGAAAGTTTGAGTGATAAACGTGTTGGTTTTTCCATTGTAGGTTTTATTGATGTGGAACTTCAGCAATATGGTTCTAAATTATTTATTCAAATTACAAGTGTAAACTAACACTAGTCCGAAACACCTCACCTTGTTTTTTTTCCTGAGTGTTTAGCTGAATAATTTTTGGTGCATGACCAAGTGTCATGTGCAAGTTGCTTTATGTTCTGTTCCGAAAACAATGGCAAAAAACCTTGTAGGTAAATTTATAGACATAATACAACTTGTATTTTATTTTGTATCTATGTAGTTGTAACCAAGGAAGTGTTGTCTTGAAATACAGATAACATTTTTAAAACGATAGAACTATCAGTCAGCCTGATGTAGCTGAAATTTACTGTTAGTTTTTCTATGTAAGAAGTGCCCTGATAAGGGTTGGAGGTTTTTTTGTAACTAGTAACTGCATTACTAGTTTTACCACACTTTCCACTTTGGAAGAAGCTATGTCTTTCTGAAAAGAATAGGTTGATAATTTTGTGGGGTTTAAAAATTAAGAAGTGTTAGATAACAAGACTTAATGAAGCATAGAAAATGCTTTTTTAGAAAGTGTTCCTAGAAAGTATGATTACAAACCATTCTAGACTAAACACAGAAGCCAGAGTGATATTGAAGAAATACCTAATTCTGTTCTCATGGGCAGCATAAGCAGCTCAAAATTCTTTGCCCTTTTGCAGGAATAGCAGTGAATCTGTGCTTCCTCTTGAAGACATGATTAATTCGCTTCTAACGCTGATACAGACAAACACTAAACCATCTTCTTTCCCTACTAGTAGATTGCTATTAAAACTGGGGTATACAGGTGTGAGGAAGCAGAGGTGAAGATAGTGACTTCTAAATTTGCATCAAAGAAGTGTTGACTACTTAATTTGATGCATGAACAAATTTACAATGTAGTTTCTGTAAATAATCTCCAAGTTGTGGGAATTTAACTTTTTGGCTTGTGCTGGTCTTAAACATTCAGTGTTTACAAGTGCAATCTTAAGGGATGCTTTCCAACTTGTATGTAAGAATATGGTGATACTTAGTGAGCTGGATGAGTGGTACTTAAAGTGACTTTTGGCCCTGGCTTATAGTGAGTAACTTTGAATCAAGCCATGTTGCTTAAGTTAAGTTAAAGGAAAAGCAATTCTAACAGGGTTAGGTAAACTGGTGGTGGTTATTGTCCCTGATTGAAAAACCAACCCAATTACTGATATACACTTTGAAGAACTGTCAGTGTTGTTCAGCACAAAAATGGATGTTGTGGAGGCATTGTAATTCTGGATAGCTCCTGGATATTATGAATACAGCCTTTCAGGGGCCCCTCTAGTCAGTAAACAATACTACTCATGGTCAAGCACAAAGCACAGCAGTCTGTCCTTGCAGTGTAAGCATATGGTGTTTCTACAAATGCTAGGTCAAGGTTGTTCAGGAGATGAGAGTAGGTCAGTTATCTCTCAAACTGTACCATGCAAACTTCAGATCAGAGCTGGCAGAAGTGTAATAAATGTTTGCAGTCTGCTTTCCACTTGCAGCCCAGGTGCATGGGAAAACCTTGGAGCTGTCTTAAAGCTTTTGCTGTAAATAACTTTTGTTATTGCAAGTGTTAATTTTCAGAATAAATATTTTGGTTTGGTATTTCAGATGTCTCGGTGTCAGTACCACTGAACAAAAGTACAAGGCTTGCAAGGTGCCGTTGTTCTCTTTCAATTTCCTTCCTTTATTTTATGCACATAATGAACTGATTTCTGAATTTTTCAGTTGTCCCTTAAATTGAAACATCTTTAAAATGAGACTTGAAGCTTTTTTCTCTTTACTTAACACTGTAAGCCTATTTAAATGTTCCATGCTTAGACTTGAAAGTGGTGATGGAGAGCATCCTTTGAGATTGACAATACATGGCATTCTAGGGCAAGTACAGAGCTATGATCTGATTCAGAATCCTCTTTATGCTGCTGCTTCCTCAGTCTGTCACTGTAAGTGACTTGAGTTTGCAGGGATTAAAAGGTGGCGGGAGGAACTGAAATAATGCATATAAGCAATACACTTCTCTCCATGTACACTGACTATGTGCTCTAAAGTGACAGTTGGACCCACTAATCATATGTTTTGTCTTGCATGAACAAATTATTTTCTACATCGCCTTATATTTGAGATGCTTTTCAAGTATTGATTTAGGTTTTTCTTAACTAACACTTAGACTGGGTCTTAACTATAGTCAGTGCACTTCCTGTTTCTAGGCTAGGCAAGGAAGGGTGAGGAGCTGAGCTGGAGATCAGTGGTGATATGGACCATGTCAAAAACACATGCTTTTGTTAACAGGTGTTTTATGCAGTATATGCTGTTGTTTAAATGAGCAGGAAACAATCTAATCTGGATTGTAAATGACTTCTGGAATGGTAGCACATAAACTTTACAATAGCTGAGGAATGTGGTAACTGTTCTTTGCAGTTAATCAGCTATCTTGTGTTGATTAGGTACTTCCACAATTGTGTGTCTGGTATGGGGAATGTGGAGTTGCTTCTGGAGACAAGAGATACAACTGTGCATATGATGGACCACCAATACCACTACCAGAGGACGGCTATGACTTAATGCAGGTAAGCTTCTTTTGGAGATCTGCTGCTAAAATATAATTCTCCTACACTTTTGAGTTTTGTCTTGAGTTCTGTTGGACCTGCACTAGGACCTTAAGCTTTCTTATCCTAACTTGATGAGAAAGTGAACAGATTATCTCTGATTTCTCAGGTAAAGCTTGTAGCCCCAACTATGTGAAGGTAATATACCTCAGTTTCTGTTCAGAGATGAGAAGTCTCCAACACATGTGATTACAAGCTTTCACAAACATAACCTTAAATATAAGATTGGTTCACTTTCCTGCATATTTTCCTCACAGGTTTGAGCGCTCTTTAGTCAGACTGGTTTTTTTAGGACTCTTCCAAACTATGATATATTCTGCAGTTATGCACGTCTGATCTCTAAAGGACAAGACTAAACTATGTTTTCCATCAAATGATCATTCCTGATCTCTTTCTTTAATAGGAAGGCAGTAACTGACACTTATTCAAATAGAGCAAACTTGGACGAAGTTCTTTCCTTAGGTGTGCCTAGTGTGAGACCATATTTCCATATCTGGGCTTTAGCTGTCAAAGTGAACAAAACCAAAGTCAAAATAGAGTTTGTGAATTTGATGCACAACATAGGATGATATTGCCAGACTTGCCTTCCGGTAGATGATAGTTCAAAGCTTTAAAGCGTGAAATAGCTATAGAGTTAAACAATGGTTTGGCTGGTGGCAGGAGTGACTTAAATATGTAGGTGAGCTAACTACTGTTTTGTACTGTTTCTGAAGACTTAATACATGGTTCTTGTATGTTACTATCAGTTATACTTGTATTAAATGCGTTCGTCTCTTCTATACACTGAATGTGAAATAGCATTTCCAGGTAATCAATGATTTTGTGGTTAGTGGCTTGCCTTCTGAGACTTTAGCATCTGATACTATCCAGAAGGTATACTAGAAGATAAGCTGCAGGAATACTTTCAAGTTGGATAAACATGTATTGTCCTCTTACTAATAGGCTCTCGAATACCGTTATCATTCTATATATAGACCCTGGTGACTAAAGATCATCTGAAGGAGATTTTTAAAAGGAAGTGATGCCTTGAATAAAAGAAGTGATTCTTCTCCCTGTTCTCTAAAGAATCTCATTGGCTAGACTGATTTATTTTTTTCTATGCCTCTCCCACAGCAACAGCTACTGTCTTCTGAAATACGCTGAAGCAGAACCCATAACTATGAGTTCTGAAGTCTTAAACATGCTCTTTCCCCACCCCCCACCCCCACCCCCAATCCCAATACTGTTTTTATTTAAGGAACTCTGTCCAGGTTTATTCTTCGGCAATGTTAGCACTTGCTGTGATGTTCATCAGCTTCAGACTTTGAAAAACAACTTGCAGCTGCCTCTGCAGTTCCTCTCCAGGTATGCTAATGAATGGCAAAACAACTAGAGCTTTGTAACACAATAAGAAAGCACATTAAGACTCTTCTGTTCAAGTAGACTATAGAAAAGGCAGTAGTTTCATTTAAAGGCTTATTGGAGCAAGCTCTTGAACAGACTTCCTCATCGGTATCAGGAGGCTTTAATTTCATGAAACAACTACTTGTGGTCTAGATTGAGTTAGTTGGTAGAATAAACGTGACCTTTGTTTGTCTCAAGCTACTGTATTTGTAATGAAACCTTCAGAAGAAGGTGATATAAGTACTGTTCAGTCATCTTGTTCTAACAGAAGTCTTCCTGGTAACAGCAGTTAAGTTTTCCTTCAAATTCTGCTTGTATCTGCCGCTTGAGGTAGGCAATTTTGCTAGTGAATGATGTTGATGCTACTGAAGAGTATTAAGCCATTTTAAACATCGACTAATGTTGTATTGCTAATTAAAAACTTGCAGAATGTAAATATTTTGTTCTGTCACTCTGAGCAGAATGTTTACGCTTTTTGTGTAGGTCAAATCAGATATGCCTTGCGTCTTTACCTCTTAATCTGATTGCTGTTCATTGACTTTCCTACCCAGATGTCCATCGTGTTTTTACAACTTGATAAACCTTTTCTGTGAACTGACTTGCAGTCCCTATCAGTCTGACTTTTTGAATGTTACAAGCACCATACCTTATTATGATCCAATTTTAAAAGAGAACAAAAGTAGTATTACAGAGCTGCAGTACTTTATTGGAGAACACTTTGCAAATGGTGAGTAAACAGTGTGTTAATTTACCTAGGCTTTTGTCAAAGTAACAAGACCAATGCTTTCTCAGGAAGAATTGGGAGGGGGAAACATCTCTTCGACTGTCTTTTGAAGTTTGAGGCATCAAAGGGTCCCCCTTGAAACTGTTGGAATTCTAACTTCTGCTTGGGTAGGAGACATTACACTGACAGTTATTAACAGTGTCTTTGAAGACTCAGCTGAGACTGGACTTCTATACAAATGGTTAATAGCTGGTAACTCTGACTTGAACTTCAGAAAAACAAAGTTGTTGCCAAATACTGAATGTCTAAAACCTACCTGATACTGAAACTGGCAAGTGTATGATAGTGAAGTTTGCACACAATGGTTCTCTAAGAGGCACTCGCTCTTCTTGAAATGGGCTGTTCTAGTCCTTTGAAAATCCAAAGATTTTTTTCCTAAGAACAAACAAATTCGGGTTGTATATTTGATTTTATAGCAAGCTTGAAGCATGGGTTCAGTCTTTGAACATTTTGTGCGGTAACCTTTAATCAAGTTGAGACACTTGGAAGTCATATATGGCCTACAGGTCAAAAGTACCTGAAATATTTGACGTAACGTTCCTTGAAAGGAACTTTATATTCAGTGGTGTTCCATCTCAAACAGTAAAGTAGGTTCTAGTGTAATGCAGATTAAGGTGGCCTACTTGGGGCAAGACAGCTGTAACAAAGCATTGCAACTTTGCATACCGTAAATGCAACTGAAAGCATTATTTCACTATTTTAAGATGTTTCCTCTAGAAAGCTATAAACATGTTCTTTGAACTTGGTGAATCTTTAATTATTGGAAATACTTGGAACACTCACTCAAATAGTAACATTGGTTTAATGACTCTTCTGTCTTCATGCACTCTTGCTAGCAATGTATAATGCCTGCAAAGATGTGGAGGCTCCATCGAGTAATGTTAAAGCACTAGGGCTGCTGTGTGGGAAGGATGCCAAGGACTGCAATGCGACCAACTGGATTGAGTACATGTTTAGTAAAGACAATGGACAAACTCCTTTCAGCATTATTCCGATCTTTTCAGGTAAGAAACTGAATAGTCTTTGCCTTTGAAGCCTCTGTCAAAGGCTGCGTGCTATAGCTAGCATACTGATTTGTTAAAGAGCTGCCCAGCAGTGAATGTCTGCAGTCAGAGGCTTTCAAAGCAATGTTAGATAAACTGATTATCTTTTTTGACTTCTGCTTGGAAGTCATCCTTTGCATTTGCTTTGTATGCAGCTTCTTGCTGTATGGATCTCTAAAACTCATTAAGGAATGGACTGAGCTTAGGCAACTGGATAGCTTGTGGTCCTTGGCAGTACCCTGAACCTTTAGGATTTCTTTGTGAGGTAACTGTTGTGCATTTCACAATCTGAACAGATGAGGGGGATGACAAACCGTTGCTGGGATGCTAGAAGTATGTGCTTATTAGAACACTTCAGTCTGTAAGACTAAAACATGACCAGTCACTTAGTAGATAATTGTAAGTAGTCGGTACCTGCTATGGAAAAGGCGGTGGCTTCTTCAGCTGTAAGACCAAGCAAAGCTACTCTATAGAGGCTAGGGGCTTCCATATAAGGGTTAACCCATTTAACTAGGAAGCTTGTGTTGTGAAGGTCTGAATTTTTACCTGATAGTAAACTGGCTCTGCAACTTGTGTTTTGTCATAGATGTTCCTGTCCATGGAATGAATCCTATGAACAATGCTACCAAAGGCTGTAATGAGTCTATGGATGATTCGACAGGACCATGCAGCTGTCAGGACTGTTCAATTGTTTGTGGGCCAAAACCTCAACCCCCTCCATTGCCTGCTCCTTGGCTTTTGTTTGGTTTGGATGCTTTATATGTAATCATGTGGATCTCCTACATGGGATTTCTACTCATATTTTTTGCACTAGTTTTTGGAGTCTGGTGTTACAGGTAAAGCATTCAAAAATGCTCAGCTCTGAAAGTCAATTACCTTTTCCCTGGAAACTTCCTTTGCCCAGGACAGAATGCTTATGTCTCTACTTCACCCAGCCAAAAGTCATGTTCTGTGTCAGATGCTTATACTTAAAGGGAGTGTTCTAACACCTAAAACCACGTGGTAAAAAGTGAGTGCAGAACTTGGTTTAGTTGATGCACAACTCTAATATCATCTGTAGCTACAGGAACAAATACACAAATCTATAACTTCCATAAGCAAGAACTTGAGAGTACGCAAAAGTCTGGAGAAATGCATGTATCTCCTTCATCTAATTGACTTTAAGCCTTTGTGGTAAAGAGTAAAGTCTCGTTCAACTGTGTCTGTTCTTGGATGGTATGCATTAAGATACCAGAGCACTGCCTTCATACTCAAATGTCAAACTTCTCTGGAAGCTGTGAGGTTTTACAATGCTTAAGACTGGGTCAACACACTAATAAACTAATATCTTGGAGAACCCATGTGACTAAAAATGCAATCCTGTTCTCTTCCTCAAATTACTTGTTCCTTAAGCTGTAATTGGAATGAGCTGGAAAATTTCAGGGGTGGAGAGCCCTGTTTACCACATGCAGTGTTTCATCAGAGTCTCTGTTACTTCTGGCTGTTGTTAAACACTTTGTACATGTAACACACCATACTTTGTCAGGAGATGTGGATGAGAGGGAAAGCATCACTAAAAGTTTGACTTAAAGATAATAGGATTGTAGGAACTCAGTTCGGCATCAGTGGGAGAGAGCAAGATCTAGTATTGGCAGCAACATGGAATCATAACATAGTGTTCCTGCAGACTAATACTCGTAACAAAACAATCACTGCCCTATTGCAAACTAAGTCATGAATACTTTTCCTTAGTCTCCTGTTTTGAAAAAACTGAACAGAAGCTGAGCTTCTAGTAATTATAGCACTTTGTAAAGTAAGGGGCAGCAAGCCAACTTCTCTGTGCTATGTGATACTCACTAGTAAAGTGCACAAGTGACTAGCTGTAAATGCTTTGGCGTGGGTGTACTAGCAATCTGGAGCAGTGGAAACCTATTGGTAATTCTTAGTGGCATTTTCCAGAGGCTTCTACTATCTAATATCCTTAAGTATGGTGGTGCCTTTCAGTGCAAACTTAATATTGTTCAATTATGACCAGGAATCTGAAATTGCTGTATAACAAGAATTAAACCAGTGTGGAAAAGGGTAGACTGGGTACAACAAACTTAGGACATGCTCAGCAGCCTTATCTTACTGGGCAACATGCACAGTAAAAACTACATGAAATGGTAAGGGTATTTGAGCTGTCTGATTCATAGCCCAAAATGTCCTGCCATAATTGAAGGTCTGATTAGATTACCATGAGGAGGCTATTGAAGTTCTCTCCTGCTCTGGGTGTCAGGAATGAGTATAAGCAATTTAGGCCAATCGTAAGTGTTCTGTGCTGTAACTTGCTTGTCTTCAGGACAGGAACCAAGTACCTTACTTTCTTTTTTCTCATTTCACCCTTACTTCAGGTTAGGTAGGTGTAACTTAAGCAGTTTGACTAATGAAGTAAAATATTTCTAATGTAGAAATCTCTTGCAAATGTTTATCACTCTAAGTTACAATCAATTTAAAGAGATTCTCTGTGCTGTTAATGCTACTGGTCTTCTAAATATGCATAAAGAACATGTGCTTGATTCAAGCTGGAAAAGTTTATTAAAACAGCCAACACGACTGTAAGCTGTTCCAAAGAATCATACATCTGGAGGTTGCTATTCTTGAGTGGATAGGTGTAGGGGGAACATGGTGCTTATAGATTCTGGAGGAGTCAAATATCAAATTTATTACTGGCATCAGACTCTGTTCTTACTGTACAAACTCTAGAAGATACCTTTTTGGGGGAGCAGAGTAACATAGCTTTTTTTCTTGCAGGAGGCGGCACTTTGTCTCAGAGTACACGCCAATTGACAGCAATATAGCCTTTTCTGTGAATTCCCATCGTGACAATGGTATGTCTTGGATAAGAGTAATAGATTTATTGGAAACTCAGCTTAAGTCCATCTTTGTTAGGCCATATAATCCATTCTTACAGGGCTTTACTTCAGTCTTTTGGCCAGTATCTCTCTTCTTTTAGAGTGGTACTTAACTGTATTTTGTTGCTGAAAGCCCTGATTTCGCAGTTTATGGGTCTAGCTATGCTAATAGGAAGTTCTGGAGCACTTTGTAGCTGGGGGCAAAGTGGGCAACATAATGCTAAACGCAATTTGGTCATGTTCTGGCTCATCCACGTATCCATTCAAAGCATGCCAGGAAAGAGCTGTAGTTTAATTTGTGTAGCAGCTGAGGTAGCTCATTTTATTGCGTATGTCTCTTTAAGCTGCTTCCTACCTTTATTTGCTGTGCCTACTGCTGTCAAAGATAATTTTGCATTAGAAGGGGCCGTGTTAGGTACAAGCTGGTTTCTGCCCCCTTGCCTTCAATCAAGGATTGGTCACTGCGTCTGACTGTCAGCATAGACATAGCTTCTGGTGCTTACTACAAACAGAGCTAGAATAAAACTTCGTCTTTCCTAGTGGACTTCAAGAAAATGCTGCTTAACTGACTTCTCAAACATTTACTGTTTATTTCTTGCTCTTACAGGGAAAATTACCTGTGGTGAAAGGCTTGGTGAAAGGTTTGAGAATGCCCTAAGGATGACATTCACATCGTGGGGGGCTTTCTGTGTCAGAAATCCACGTCCTGTTATCCTTTTCTCTGTGGTCTTCATTGCAATGTGCTGCTCAGGCTTTGTGTATGTTAAAGCAAATACAAACCCTGTAGATCTCTGGTCATCCCCAAGCAGCCAAGCTCGCAAGGAGAAGGAATACTTTGACGCACACTTTGGGCCTTTCTTTCGTACTGAACAACTTATTATTCAAGCACCAAACAGTCATCCAGACACCTATTCGCCTTACCCATCGGGAGCAGATGTACCTTTTGGGCCTCCACTTAGCAAAGAGATTCTCCATCAGGTAATTGGGACTTCCCAAGAGTAAAGACCTAAACATACCTAACAGGTATAACCATATGGAGTTAGCTTCCATCTGTAATGCCATGCGTCCATCAAAACAATCACTAGATATTCATATTAGAAATCCTAGTCTTCCTATAAAAGCTTTTTGCTGAAAACCTTGTCTTTTGACCTTTTCTGTTAGAGGTAGACTTGCAAGTTAAGTCCCAGTAAGTATTCTTGGTGTGAAGACAGAAATAATGAGATTTAGTCGTGCTTCTATTGATGTGTGCCACTGCTGTTGGAAACTGACAGGAATATAGCATGTACTTAAGTCCTGTCTTGCAAAGGAAAATGCTGTCTTGTGCTGCTCTTAAACTATGGTTTGGTTTGGTTTTTGTTTTTTTGTTTTTTTTTTCAAGGTGCTGGATTTGCAGGATGCTATTGTCAACATAACTGCTTCTTTTGACAATGAGACTGTAACACTGAAAGACATTTGCCTAGCTCCTCTTGCTCCCTACAACAACAACTGCACTATACTGAGTGTACTCAACTACTTTCAGAACAGTCACGCTGTACTAGATCATGCTATTGGGGATGAGTTCTTTGTCTATGCTGATTACCACACTCACTTCTTATACTGTGTTCGGTAAGCAGTGTGATTACATGTTTTTCTAGGCCAACTAGGTCTTTGTCTTGTTGCCAAACAAAACTAGCTAGTTTTCACTGCCCCCTTGAACCTTTTCTTACTTTTTTAAACTTGCAATACTATGTGGAACTGCAGATTAGTGTAGATTGCTTCTGTTTCTTTGTGTTGGTACTTCAGCGGGAGTTGCATTTTAATCTGTTTTCAGGTTTAAGCATGGTTTGGTGCAGACACTAGCTCTGTTTTACTTTAACCATGTTTCAAACATTTCTGAGAAGTAGAATTCTGATACAGAAGACAGTTTCTAAGCTTTCACTTCAGTTTGTAGTTCAGTTGGGTAGAAGCCACTCCTTGTCTTGGAAGCTATCAGGAAGACGCCTTTAAAACTGTATTTAAATTCAATGCAAACATAGCATGAGGACAATGTCTGGCTAGCAGTCTTATCTCATTTCTCTCTTGACAGTCATTTCTAACACAACAGCTTTTTACTGTTTTGTCCTGTGGTGCTGTCGCTTAGTTGTCAAGCAGAAGCTAACAGTTGCTGCTGGTGATCTCTTTAGGGCTCCAGCATCACTGAATGACACAAGCTTGCTTCACGATCCCTGCTTAGGAACATTTGGTGGACCTGTATTTCCATGGCTGGTGTTGGGAGGATATGATGGTAGGTGCCAAAACAGTGTTGCAGTTTAAGTCTTGAAAATACATACTTGTGTGCTGCCTTTGGCATCAAAGGTGCATTCTCATTCAATACATGTTAACTCCAGACAAACTGGAGTTTTATTAAACTTTCAGTAAGTAAGGATGTTTTAAAGAACTTTTCAGTAGATCAGTGCTGAGATTGGAGGTAGACTTCATTTGACTAGTGTTTGACACTTCCAGAGTAGTCTATTACTGGAACATACTTGTCTTGTTGTGTTCGGTCTACTTTGAGCCAGCTAAAGGATCTTTAGTTTTTGGAGACTAGATAAAGATATGAAGTATCTCAAGTTGACATGCTGGGTTATGCTTATATTTTGCTTTTGAGTTAGAATAAAGTTTTGTTACTGATCTGACAAAGCAGTTTAAGAATAGATTAAGATGTTGACAAGGGAAATCCTTTCATAATTATTCTGAAGCCAGAATTTTGTTGAAGCAATTTATCCAATTAAATATAATTTGATAGATATATCAAACACAAATGTACTAAAACAGCCTTTGAAGGCAAGCACTTGATTAAACTGTAGATTTTTGTATTTGCTTTTGAGTAAAAGCTAAGTATGCAAGAGGCACTCTGTTTAAGAAACCACATCCTGTTATCTCACTAGATGGAAAGTCATAAGCCGCGGTTGTATAGTAGCCAGTTGTCTAACCATGCAACAATATAATGTTGGGGTGTCATGAATGTGGTAAATAATAAAGGATTACTTTTGAATACAATCTGGAGTGCTTATCAACTTCCATTCTCATTTCAGTAGTTTTTTTGAGGACTCAATGTTGTTAAACGGATTGCATTTTATGGAGTTGTGGGGATGGGTTTGCTTTGGATGATACTAATTTTAAACTTAATTGTATGTGCCTATACTGGAATGTAAGTTTCATTTTGTAATACCTAAAAATTTTTTTCCTATTCTATAGATGATAACTATAATAATGCTACAGCTCTTGTTATTACTTTTCCTGTCAACAACTACTACAATGACTCAAGAAAGCTAATGAAAGCCTTAGCATGGGAAAAAGAGTAAGTAGGCTTCCTGTATTCTGAAATACATACATTACTTAGAGCAACCTTTAAATGTAGATACATGAAAAACACCTGTACGGTTTTTCAGTATAACTACAGGGATGTTTTGAGAAGCAGCAAAACCTGTTAATGACAGATGATACTGGTCATAAGACTTTCACTTTATCTGGCATACCTCACTTGCTTTGAGGAGATAGATTCTAGTCTTGTTAGTGACATCTAGTCCAGTAGTACTTGCTCATAAGTAACTTTAGAAAGGTTTTTATATATTTCACTTTGACTAAAATTACATAGTTAGGCTCTCCAATCCACTGGACCATTACCACCAGTAGAAAGGTCCAGCATTATCCTGTAATTCTTAAACTGTAATTTTTACAAAAGTCTTCCAGATGAGGATCTAAAGCTTTCATCCCCTTCACCATCTTGAAGAGCTGATGTTGGCTAACACAGGCCAACTGCTGCGGCTAACAGTTCAGGTAAAAACTACTAGAAAGTCTGAGACTAAGCGCAAATATAACTAGTATCTACTTGTGTCACAAGCACCTCCCTTCAGTTAGGGGAACTGAAATAAGGGATAATAAATTGTTCAAGTGTTGTAAGCAAGCTGCAGTCATATTTCATGTGTGTACTTTTAGGCCTAGCTTTGAGGCAAAACTGCACTTGTGCTTTGAAATAGCTTATGCTTATGCAAGAAGTCTTGTCCTCAAACTATGGAGAGAACATGGAAGGTATTTCAGCATAGTGTTCTAATGCTTTGAGTAGAGTTCTAGGGATGTGTATTCAGCATCCTGCTTTTAAAAATGAGGAATGTCCTTCAAAGTACTGTTTGGTCACAGTGCACTCTTGTACCACACAGATGATTTAAATTTGCCTTCAGCTGACTTCCAGGTATTTCTAATACAAGGTGTTTTATCCTTTGAAGTGTGACTCGCTTTTTTTTCCTTTTAGGTTTATTAACTTTTTGAAGGACTATGATAATCCAAACTTAACTATATCATTTTCTGCGGAACGGAGTATTGAAGATGAAATCAATCGTGAAAGCGAGAGTGACATTGGCACTGTGTTGATAAGCTATATTGTAATGTTTGTGTACATCTCCATAGCTTTGGGACGTATCCAGAGCTGTAGAAGACTGCTGGTATGTGTATAGTTCTCATTGCTATAAACACTGAAACTACAGCTTGCTGACTAGTTTTTCTTAGCTTTAAGTGACTGAAATATTTTTTTTCAGACTGCTCGCATTCAATCTTGTCTTAAAGCACTGAGTCCTCCTTGGGCAGGAGCTAGGGGGGAGCATTGTCCTTCTTGTCGTACTTGACAATTCATGTGCTTCATAGCTTCGACTAAGTCTATTTTCACTTGAGATACACAGTTAACTTAAGCTTTAAGGCTTGTAGCCTCAAGTTCTTTTTTTAATATCTGGATCTTCAAAAGAACCAGAAAAGTAAGCTTTCTACTAACTACACTAAATATAACAAAGTTTTTTATTTCTGCTATAATCTGTCCTGTGTGATGATGCTGGTTTGGTTGACAGTCATTACAACTTTTTTAGGTGGATTCGAAGATCTCCCTGGGCATTGCAGGCATCCTGATTGTACTGAGCTCGGTGGCATGTTCTATAGGCATTTTCAGCTACTTTGGAATCCCACTGACACTGATAGTGATAGAAGTAATTCCCTTCTTGGTGCTGGCTATTGGGGTGGACAACATTTTCATTATCGTCCAGACGCTTCAGGTACGATTTCTTTCATATAGACTCTCTTCAATGCGGCTGTTATCTTTGAATGCTCTTAACTTGGAGCAGAAAGTCTTCTGCATTCTAGTATCCAGCCCAATCTGAGCAGCTCTGGACTCTCACAGAATATCTAGTGGTCTTGAAGAGAACCAAGATTATATGTACATTGATCCCCCACAAAAAAATTAAAACATCTGCTTTTTCTTACTGCTGGCTAATATCAAGGTCATTTAACAGTTTCTGGTCCACATACTAATGATGTACAAATGTAATATTTTTAACATCCTTCTCTGGTAGTTGTAGAACTTGACTATTTTGATCGCTCACAATACACTAGAATTACAAGTAGGAAATATGGACTAAACTACATGCTTCAGACCAGGGACTTCTGATATTAAGTCTTAGTGTGCAATTGTCTTTTTAATTTGACAGGCTGAATAACCCACTGAAACTGGCACTGCCTCTGGCAAGTGTGTGGTTTTGGCTGAAGCACTAAACTTAATACTGTATTTTAAGTTCAGTTTGAAGCAAGGCAACAGAGGATGCTCGTGCTGCTTTTGGATTAGAGAATCTCTGCTTTTTTTATCTAACTCACGTTAAGGCAGTGAAAATGATAAAAGTGGGATTTAGAGGATTAAAAGTTGGTTGTTTCTTTAACCCATATGAAAGCATTTTCTAAAGTGCGTGATTCCTAATAATAATAAATTACTACCTTAAAACAGAGAGATGAGCGCCTCCAGGGTGAAACTCTGGATAAACAGATTGGCAGAGTCTTGGGAGATGTGGCACCCAGTATGTTTCTCTCATCTTTTTCGGAGACTGTGGCATTCTTTCTTGGTAAGACTTCTTTAATATTTGAAGATAAGGACCTTACCATACCTGCATGTTGTAAGAATAAATGCAAATCTAAAATATAAAAACAAAGGAAGAATCTGTAGAGGAAGTTTAGCTTTGTTGTTCATTGCTATAATCAAGTTTAACTGACCTCTGCTGAGGTACTTTAAGAGACTGGCACAATTAAAAAGATATAATTCTGAATCCATCAAGCTCTTCAGCTTGAAAGGCTGGAGCTTTTTACTGATTTGTAGTGACTGACAAGACTAAACTTGACCTTAGTAATGTATCAAATGTCAGGGTGTACTAACTCCTATATTGCATTCGGTCATCTTGCCACTGCTTGGAAAAATGTCCCTATGCCAGATGATGTTTGAGGTTCACTCTTACAGTATGTGTTAGAGGCATATCTTTTATTGTTACCCCTCAAGTATAAATTGGCCTTCTTTCATAATGAATTTATTTACTCGGAGTGTAATTTGCCATTGGCTCAACTTGTAGTGAGTAGCTTAATATTGAAGCAAGATCTTGCTTGACAGCACTCCTTAACTACCCTTTTACACAGCCTGCACAAGACTAGTAACTTTGGAATTGAGAAATGTCTTAAAGCTCATCACTTTGCACAGCCTTAATGCTGTCAGACAGGTCAAAGACAGCAGTCATAGCCAGCAGTCATAGCCAGGCTTGTATCAGCTGTTCTCTGTACTCTGAAGAGAAAGACTCTTTGTCTTGCTATAAGGCTAGCACTTAAACTGGATATCTATCTAGGAAATGCTCATGCATTTCTAAGAGAAGGGAGATTGCTTAACAAACTGGGTCACTTCCTTCAGGGACACTGTCTACGATGCCAGCGGTTCGCACGTTCTCCCTTTTTGCTGGAATGGCTGTGCTCATAGACTTTATTCTTCAAGTCACTTGCTTTGTAAGTCTCCTGGGCTTGGATATTAAGCGTCAAGAGGTGAGTATAAATGCATGTGTAACTGCAGTGTAATGGGAATGGCATCTTCTGCAGAACTATACTAAATCTGGCATTTAATCCGTTTTCAGAGGAATAGACTGGATATTCTGTGTTGCATCAAAAGCAATGAAGAAATGAGTGGAGTCCAGCGTTCGGAGGGCATCTTATTTCTGTTCTTCAAAAATCTGTATTCTCCATATCTGCTTAAGGATTGGATGAGACCAATAGTAGTATGTATACTCTGTTTAAAGTAAGCAGTCATCTAAACTTGAGCAAAAGCGTAGTGAGCCTGAAGGTCTAAATACTGAAGAAAAATCTTCAACACAATGAAACAACTGAAGCTTCTGGTATTTTTTGCTTTCAGCATTAGTATTGGAATAAGCTATTGTAACTGCAAGAGTATTTCTAGTAAATAGAGGCTTGACCTTGGGTTGTGCAAAGCCCAGGTTTAAGAGTTGCGTTACTCACAATCAGATCACTTTAAGTGTATGTCAAAAATCATCACAGTGCTCCTACACTGCATTAATCTAGAGTGTTGTTGCCAAATCTGTGATTCGGTTTGAGGTTACTATGCTTACTGACAGAAGGTGTTTGGCATATCTTTCACTGCTGCTTTCTAAGTATAAATTTTCTCTTACGGCTCCAAAGGGAACTTTGAGTAGCTAGGCTCGAGGTTTGTACTATGCCTGAGTAGCGTACTTAAATTGTAACCTCTTTGCACGGTTCCTATTAACTTAGTAAATTACTTCTATTGCTTGTTGTTTCTGCACAGTTCTCACTTCCATGAATTTTCTTTTTTGTAGGTAGCAGTGTTTGTGGGTGTTCTGTCATTCAGTACAGCAGTTATGCACAATGTAGAGATTGGACTGGACCAGTCTCTTTCAATGCCAGATGTAAGTCTTAACATCATGTGGCTCTTCAGCAATTTGTGGCTGAATTGAAACCTCGATACCTTGTTGTCCTACCTTAATGTTATGTAATAGTGACTCAAAACTTTCCCTTTAAGGACTCCTATGTAATGGATTACTTCAGCCAGCTCAGCAAGTACCTGCATGCAGGTCCTCCCGTCTACTTTGTCCTAGAAGAAGGGCACAACTACACGTCTTTGGAAGGGCAGAACACGGTGTGTGGTGGAATGGGATGCAATAATGATTCACTTGTCCAGCAAATCTTCAATGCTGCGGAAATTGGTAGCTAGTAAGTTTTTCATGCTCTTCTCTGCATAATCACATGGAGGAGATGTAGCTGACTGGTGTTTCTTTTAATTTAGTTCAGGCTTAGCTGTTGATTGTACAACTGACACTATCGTACTTGCTTTATACTGTGGTTTTGGGGGGTGGGGGGCGAGGGGGAGGGAAGAAGCTGTGGCAATCTTCTAGAATGAGGATAAAACCTGTCTGGACTGGTGGGATATGTTGATTTACTTGGGTTTGGAAGAGGGGCTTGATCCTTCAAGGAATCTGGGAGTGGTAGGAACTAAAACTCATGAAAACCTCTCAGTATGGTTAAGCTGTCCTAGAGAATGACTTGCATGCTCAGCTTCAAAACTTGGTGGATAAACTAGCCTAGCAAGCCTAAGCAGGAATTGTATCTGGAGTTCAGCACCTAACAACTGAAGAAAGTCTCTCCTGATTCTTTCCACTGTAGTTCAGTGGTTTTACTTCAGCCTAGCTGAAGGAGAAGCCTTGCTTGAAAACTGAGGCAACAATATCTGGAATAAGATGGGGCATAGAGTGGATGGGGGAATGGAAAGCTGAGCTTGGCAGTGGAACTTGAATGCAGGGAAGAAGCTCCTGCTGTTTGCTAGCCGCAGTGTTATGAGCAAGACTGTATCCCGGGTGGGGTACTGGAGCAGGGGACTATGTGGAGAGCTAAGTAGCTTGGGCCGGAATGAGCTGACGTGGTGTAAGTCAGCACCGGAGAGATTGAGGGATGTGTTCTGGAATGAAACATAAAATTACTCAGATGGATATGTTACATTATTTTATTAGCACGAGGATAGGCTATGCCCCATCATCCTGGATTGACGACTACTTTGACTGGGTGAAGCCACAGTCATCCTGTTGCAGAGTCTACAATACCACTGGACAGTTTTGCAATGCTTCAGGTATTAGCCTCTATCTTGTTGCTAGGGGATTAGTTTGGTTTATAAGTTTTGCATCCAAAACACTTTATCACAGTATGAATCAGGTGAATAGCTTTTCTTACTGTGAGCAGGCACCTCGAGTTGCCCTCTAATTTGTTTGAACTGCTGTTTGAGTGAATATATTCTGCTGGAATTCTGCAGGTTGAAGATGGCCTACCTAGACAGCCAATGTAATGACTATTCCAAAAATAACTTGTTATAAAAATTTTGATCCTTCGGCTAGTTTCATTAGAACACACAAACTTAGTGCTCTATTTTTGTTTGGATCCTTCAGTTTGGTATAATTCTCATTGGGTCTAATGTAGATGGTTCACAAGTAACTGAGTTTTCTGGTAGCCCTTGCCTTAGTATTAATAAATAAAAACAATGGGCTACAATTTTATACAGAATTTCAGGGCTGATCAGTTATTTTATCAGTGAAAATGCTTTTTATGGAATTGTATCCTGTACTGTTGCAAGTCAGAAGTAATTAGTGTTACAACAAAGAATACTTGAACCTGTAGCTGACCTTCCTGTATTTCTTCAGTCACCGATCCATCCTGCACTCGTTGTCGACCACTAACTCAAGAAGGCAAGCAGAGGCCACAGGGCAAAGACTTCATGACATTTTTGCCAATGTTCCTATCGGACAACCCTAATCCCAAATGTGGCAAAGGGTAAGAGCCATATTCTATGTATCTTGCTTAGACCAGTGTGTCAAAGGTACTTGCTGTGGAAGTGTGACTTATGTCTGCAAGGCTGGATATCTAATATCCTTCTAAAAGGCATACAAACATTGACGTCTCACCTGTTCTATAGTATTTTCTGAAACAAAACTGGGAAAATAAATGCATCATCAACTAAGTGGAACAGCAGTTTTCCCCTGTACAAAGAGGAACAACTTCTATAGTCAGTCTGTTCTAGTATATCCTGTGCAATCTTGAAATGTATTTGTGCTCTGAAGCTTTTGTCAGTTTTGGAAGCTGTTAGAAACAAGATTCTAAGTTATGAAAGCTAATAAATTTGAATGGTGCTCACTGACATAGACCTCTAAAATGTTACTATGTTTACATAGAGGACATGCTGCATATAGCTCTGCTGTCAACTTCATAAACAACAAATCTGATGTTGGAGCTACTTATTTTATGACTTACCATACTGTACTGAAAACGTCATCTGATTTTATTGATGCTATGAAGAAAGCTCGGATTATAGCAGATAACATTACTGAAACCATTGGCATCAAAGAGAAGAACTACCGGGTGTTTCCTTACAGGTATGCTTAGATCCTTCTTGCCTTAGTGACAAATATTCAACTTGAGGACCTGAGAAAAGGTACTAGTTAGTAACATCTTAGAGACTTGAGTTTTGTCTAACAGGAGGTAATACAGAGTCTGGAATGTCTAGCAAAACTACAATAGTACAACTTACATCCACAGCACTAATTTCTCTTTCCTGTGGTTGATAAGTAACTTAAATCAAGAAACCTGTCCTTCACTACAAAGGTAGCTTTATCTTTAGCTTCAGCTTGGGCACTTCCTAGCTTTCATAGTATGGTTTAATAGTTCTAACTTAAGCAGATATGTCAACCTGGGTCATTGCAAGCTGTAATGTGAATGTATTGACTTCAAACTTCAGTTATTTAAACTTAAAGCAAAGGCAGCAGTGATGTCGAGTACTACTTGTGTAATTCTTGCATGATTAACATTAACTAAGGACTCTGTATGAGAGCGCTACAACGAAATTGAGTTGGAATTGGTATCTGTATAGCTGAAATACTAATCTCTGCTTCAAAGAATCCTACCGATCCTTACAGTCACTGCATAATGAATCAGTTCAGACCCTCTGCAATAGTTCCTGCAGATACCACAATCAACCTGAGGAACTACCTTCTGGCAGGTACTGCAGATGCTTATACTGAAGTCTGGGATTACCCTGACTTCCAGATACAACCTCTATTTGGAGTGTTAGTGAAGAGTTGTCATATAACAGCCGGTGTTCTATAGGAGTCATTCCACTGATGCTGGGAAGTCAGTTCCAGTTGGTGATTTCTGTAAGGCAGAAACTACTTTATCCTTAGGACAGAAGCTAATCTAATATTAGCGTATAACAAGGAAGGTGGCTAACTACAACTTCTGTTCTTTCCACAGTGTGTTTTATGTCTTCTATGAACAATACTTGACAATTGTGCACGATGCTATCTTTAACCTCTGCATCTCCTTGGGATCAATATTTTTGGTGACAACTGTGCTGCTTGGTTTTGAAGTATGGGCTGCTGTTGTAGTTTCAGTAACTATTGCTATGATAATCATCAACATGTTTGGAGTGATGTGGCTCTGGGGCATCAGCTTGAATGCAGTTTCATTAGTAAATCTTGTCATGGTAAGTTAACAAGGCATCCCTCTGCTTTGGTTTCCAAGTCTTGAACAGTTGTGTGTGTCTTATCGAAGAGTATTTTCTACTAAACTCTGACAGGCATTTGAACAGTAGTGGAACTATCTTAATAAGTCTAGATAGTGTGTAGAAAACAGGTTTATTCTGACAACTAGTCCTAGAACTGATCAGATACAGCAATTGAACTGTAAGCTGTATGGCAACTGGTGATGGTCTCTTCTGTTCTGCTGCAACAGTTGTATTGCTACTGTGTAGTCTAGGTGCTGTTGCACATCGACAGAGGTTGTTCGTGCCTAAGGTAAGGACACATAGGTTAGTGCTAAGGCTTCTGCTGTATTTATGTTCTACAGAGCAGATTTGTGACTTGCTAGCACTAGTATTGTTCCTGCATAAATGGATGAAACCACTTGAGCAGAGAGTGCCTTGGTGAAACACTCCAGAACTTAGTAACTACTAGCTGACTGCTGGAGCTCTGGCTTACCTTGCTCGCTAGGGATTTTTATTGCAGATCTGAGAAACTTGTGAGAGAGTAAACTGTTGTCCCATGTTACAACTAGGCATATGTTCATGCAAGTCTACCTGCTAGATAAGTCTAAGATTTGCCAACTGTTCAATTAATGTTGTAAATGACTATTTAAACAGCTTGTCTTTAAGATTAAACTAAAGTGTTAAACTCAGCTGAATCTTTATGGTATCAGATCAGTACATATACTCAGTGTTACCTAAAGCAATGTTATTGCAGCTAATACCTGTAAACTGATTTTAGTGTTCAGTGTCCACTACATGCACTGTATTGAAGCCAGCTTTCTTCAACATCAAGAAACTTTCATCCTCCAAAACAATCTCATGTTCTGATTCCTATTTAATGAGATTAATTGTCCATTAGTAATGACTGGTGGAAAAATGCCACACAGTACCTATAACAGCTTCTAGTAACCAAATAATGCTGAGCTTGTAACTTCCAATGACACTTTAACTCTGGGAACTGAACACAGCTGCTAGAACCTCTCTAGGCTGCCTAGAGTTCTGAGTAGAGACCTTACCATCACAGTGGTCATCTAAATTGTATTTTCACCTGTGTTTCTTTTTCTTTCTCTAGAGTTGTGGTATTGCTGTGGAATTCTGCAGTCATGTGACAAGAGCGTTCACTGTTAGTACTAAGGGCAGTAGAGTAGAGCGTGCAGAAGAAGCTCTGTCTCACATGGGCAGTTCAGTAAGTATCTACTGTATGGGGGGGGAAACGACCAACCAAGTTACAACTTTACAAGCTATGCTAATATCCTTAAGCCATAAGGATGGCCTTGCCTTTTCTTTTTGGAATACTTGATTAAAACTCTTAGAGGCCAACCTAGGCTTCTACTAGTAATAGGGCTGATCAAGACTCGATTTTTAGTCTGATCTTACTACTACCTAATAGTAGAGGACAGAGCTAAAAGCCTCAGATGAACTAGTAGTTTGGATTAACCTTGAATTGTCCCATTAAAGTTTAAGTGCTTCTCCCTTCCAGATACTCAGAGGTGCCTAGGAACGGTTATTCTGAATATGGCAATTGAAGCTTTCAGAATGCAAGCAGGGATCAGCATTTAGGCAGTACCCTCATGTCACTTAGATTAAGATAAGCAACCTGGATGGGGTTGGAATAGACTGTTCTGGTGATATGTGTACTGGACCCGGTTAGGAAACTTCACTGGAATGTAAGTTACTTCAGTAATGGCTTTCATCTGTATCTGCCTGAAGTAAAAATAAAACTAGGTGGCTGTACAGATTAGAGTGGATTTTTAATCATACTGAGCCTGGCCTGTGGTGTCAGGTTCTAGTGGGACCAAGAAATTCAATTCTTCTGAGCAGGTCTTGGATTTGGTTCTAGGGACTAGCAGGTAAGGAGGATACTGCATATAGGAGCCTCAAATTACGTAAGAATTTCAGCAAATGTTAAATATGTAAAGCACATGGATTACATAAAGCCCTACTTATCACTTAAAAACACTTTTTTATTGACAGGTTTTTAGTGGTATCACACTGACCAAATTTGGAGGAATTGTAGTACTGGCTTTTTCCAAATCTCAAATCTTCAAGATATTCTACTTCAGGATGTATCTAGCTATGGTTCTGCTGGGAGCAACACATGGACTAATATTTCTTCCAGTTCTGCTTAGTTACATAGGTAAGATGTGGCAGTCTGCTCTAAAACACAGTTCAAACAAAAATAGCTAGCTACCTGTGGACACTTTCTCTCTGTTAAATAGGAAGGGTTGCAAGGATAAAAAGCAGTACTTGAATGTGCCTCTCTGTCATTCAAGGAGCTGGTCTGTCAGAAAGCAAGGGTTGACTGGTGGCAGTGCAAGCTCACCATTACAGGCATGATGAACTGAAGCCATCACAGCCTGCCTGGTGTGGCTGCACTGTGCTGTTCTTCATGGAGGTGGCTGCCTAGGCCCATATGGCCTAACAGACAACAGCGTGATTAATGTCTCTAAACTTGGGGATGCGATGGTGGGTGGAAGCAACAAACCTGCTGTGGGGCAGTGTTTCTGCATCTTGCTTTGCAGTAAGGATGGTCCAAACACTGTTCTCTTGAACTTGGAAATTCATGCCCATGGTGTAGTTCTTAAAAGCAGACTTTAACTGAGCCTTACTTAGGGGGGTTAAGACTGATGGGGATTCACCTAGTGCCCTTCCTGCTGCTGACAGCTCTTACCAGCTCAGCAGAAGCATGTTTCTGAAATCTTATCAATGTTAGGTTGGACTTGGACAACTAGGATCATGCATGCTTCTTGATGACCGATTGATCTGCTGTAATGTTCAGACTTTGGAATAGCTCTGTATTTTTTTCTCTTGCTCAGGCCCATCAGTAAATAAAGCTAAAACTCGTGCTGCACAAGAGAGGACCAGAGGTACAGAACGGGAGAGACTCCTCTACTTCTAGTTTTTAACAGTGTTCAGTGGACTCCATGAACTGTGGCTTAGGCCCAACTCTTCTTAAGAACTGAAGCGCAGCAACGTTCAATGACTATCACACTGTAACCACCACTGACTTGACTCTTGCACAGATTCAACTAGAAGATACGAGCTGCAGCTTTGGACATAGCTTTAAACTCAGGAAATGCTACGTGTGGCTCATGTAACAGTATTACTAAAACTAGATGTGTTAACAAGATTACTAGAACACTTCTCTTTTCAAGAGGTTGCATCTCTTTCTTCTAGAAACCTAAACCAGCTGTATTGTGAGTTGAATAGCTTTTTTGTCAATGAAACTGAGGTGACGTGTATGAGAATGGACTGCTAAACCACTGACACTAATTTTAAATGCAGGTCAATGCAATTTTTGTCTCTATTTTTAGGGGGAAGCCATCACAAGTTGTAATATTTTTAGTACTATTTGCCAAAATGTCTTGTATATACTTTATTATAAAATAGCAATTTTGTAGTTCAAAAATCTACTTAAATGCAATAAATTAAGTTTATACATTTTGGTGGAAGAGTCTTTCAGAATGTTGTGGGCTTCATGAGAGCTTGTTCTCCAAAAACTTGTTTGAAGAAGGCGACGTGTTCTTCACAGTGCTCACCTAAGGTGGGATAAAATAAAACTTAATGTTAACTTTCAAACTCAGACTGAGAAGCAAGGTTGTGTAGTTTTACTTAATTCAATTTATAAGTACTAATTCTTATCTTTAATGCCTTTGAGTAAAGCAGTTGAACAATTTTATAGCAGTGGAATACTGATGTATCTGTGACAAGTATTCTTGTGGTGAAGCAGATGTCTGATCTAGTTCCTGTGTCTAACCAGCAGATTTATACCTGTGAGAGTTCTTTACTATCAAGATACAAGATCTTGGAGTGGAATTCTGTGCCTATAGACTCTTTGGTGATTAAGAACATTGCCGGTGCAAGCAGTTTAGCTTGTTTTTTAAAGTGAGAGGAACTGTAGTGTAGAACAGGCCTGGAATTTTTGTAATCCATGGAAACAGACAACTGAACTCCAGCATTTCTTGACCCAGTTCCTGGCTTCAGGAGAAAGCACTAACTGGAGATAATGGCTTTGCTAAACTAAGCAGTGCAAGCCAAACAGGTTAGCTTAATCTGCAAGTTCCTCTTTGGCTCAGTCTCTCCACTCCTGGATGTTAGTATACAAAGAAGTAAGACAAGTTAACTTTGGAACTATGCTTAAAGGTAAGTCTAAAATTCAGGCTAGAATGCACCAAGAGTTTTATCTTATAATATAGACTCAGCTGGAGCGGAAGTGAAACAAGTCTTGCACACCTGAGTATCTTGGTCTAACTGCTTATTGCTTACCTGGTGTGAAACTAGGGTTTCCTCTTAACCGCTGATTTCTTTGTTCAAAGAATCTGAATATAGTATAGAAAAGCATGTCATCTTCTGCTTGTTTTGCTGCGTCAAGGAATTTGCGGGCTGAAATGCTGTCATGTCCTCCAATACCCCTGATGAATCTCAAGGCAGCCAAAACTTGGTGTTTGGACAACAGAACTTCCACTATTTCATCATTTGCTGTGGAAAGTCTCTGTGAAGCCAATCACAGCTGTAAGACTATGCTTCTAACAAAAGATTGAGAGGCTAGCTAGTCACTTCAAGCTTGGTCAGGTAAGCTGTTTGACAAGTCTAACCCTCATGTGACATGGAGTTACTATAGTCTGAAATGCTTACTTTTAACATGTCCAGAGAGAGCTGATGTGCAGGAGGGTAAATGCTTTCCAGGGACAGTAACAGACAAGCCTAGGGCAAAAGTAGAAATAACCTTAAAATTCCAAAGACTTCCCACCTCCATCACTGGCTTATTGAAGGAACTTGTCTTACATACCAAAGGCTTTGAGTCACTGAGCACATGGTACTGCAGAAACTGATGGAGCATGTAGAACAAGTTGTGTTGAACAAGGGTTTTGATGACCAGCTCATACAAGTAGTGCTGTGAATGCAGGAAGAAGACCAAAGGTATGTCTCAATACCAGTTTTTACAATCTAGAAAGCAGTATAGTATAGGACTTAGACATGTGACCAAGACTGGTGTGAAACTCCATATAATTTCATGGAGTGAGGTGATATACTTGGCATGTAAGTACTTTACCTGCACGGCAATCTGGAACTGGTTAAGAGAGCGAATGTATTCCATCAAGACTGCTATAGTGAACTTATGAGGTGCTTCCTGGACAAGGAAAAAAGCATTAGGTGGAACTTGCATAGCTTCCCCTGTTAATGACAACCCTGTAAGAATGAGCATCAAAATACCCTAATCCTGACAATAAAGCCTTCTGCAGGCTATTTCAAGCAGTCAGCTTAAGTTTGCTGCTCTGAGATTGCTACCAAACTAGCACTTAAAATTAACTTACCTTCTTCTCTGTAAATATAGATAAAACATGTGTGTACATGTCAGACTGGTCAATAACTGCTTGAGTGCGGACTGGACGTTTCAGGAGTGGATTACTTCTACTCAGGCCTGCTTCTACCACCTACAAGAAGAAAGCCTGTTTAAAAGAAAACTAGTGTTGTCGTACAGTTTTAGTCAGTCTCATCTGTACAGAGACCATTTTCCACTGGGAACATAATCAAACGTTTTGTTACTGAGCAAACTAACATCTGTGGTCATGTTATACTAGATGCATTCTGTTCAGCATGGGCTTTAGTATTAAATTTAAAAGTTTTAAAAAGTTACATAAATATAGCTGCTATTATGTGCCTCAAAGCCAGGAGACGAATCAAACTTACTATGATGACACAGGCACTCAGCTTTAGAAAGATTTTTAGTATGTGGCTGTACTATGTGAGTTATTGTTTGAACTTGGTATTTTAACAGAAGTAATTCTGAGATGCATCAGGGCTGCATATATTGTGCAGTGGTATAGTGTGCCATAAAATCAGTGGTTTGGAAGCTATTTTGATAGTTATGGGTTCCAAGCGAGCTTCTACCCTCTTTCTGCTTTCAAGCACTGGGATATGTTACTTGTCACGCTGGAGATGAGCTATTCAGCATCTGCCACAACAGAGTGCTAAGTGGGGGTCTTAGTGCACCTTGCACAGTAGACCACCTTCTGTGAGCCTGAGGCAGCCAGGACTTTGGCATAGCCTTGAACTTCCTAAGTAGGAAAGAACAGGTATTTTGCCTTCACTATGTTGCAACCTGAAATGCAAATAGCATCATCCTGTCTTTGTAAGCTGCTGTAGCTAACATGGTTTACCATAGTATAGCTTTGCTCAGCCTCCAAGTACTTCTTATATTCATGATTCAGTTTGTCAAAAACAGTTGCAATCACAGACAGTGATCCCCTTTCTGGCTCACTGAGCACTGAAAAGATAAAAAGAAAAGAGAACTATGAGGAGAAATAACCAGCGGCTTAATATTGCCTTTTTCAAAAAATTATCTCTGAACTTGATTCTAAACTTCAAAGAAACACTTTGTTATGTCAGATGTATTTTAACTAAATGGGAGGAGTGGGGGAGTTGAATTCTTTCATGTGGTTAAATAATTCCTTTAGAATGGTGACTGAGGGTCATCTAGGCAAATGACACTTTACAGGACTAAGCTAGCTTCAGAAGTGTTCTCAAATTTAAGAACAATCCAGTTAACTTGTGTGAGCATCTGCAAATAAGTAGTATTGTACTTTCAAGATAAAGACAAAGCACATGAACTTACTTTGAGAGCATACAGAGAGGATAACCATTTTGCATTCTTTCCTTTGGAGAAGGAAATCCATTAGTTTTCCTTTATCTAGCAAGAGGTTAACTACAGGTTCAAGTTTCACTTGAAGACTCCAGAGGTAACCTTGATTTAAAGGAGTAAAACAAAAAGTGAATTGCCTTATATAGTACAGCCTAGACATCCAAGTTTTCTACCTTAAAGCAATTATGATTTATTTACTTTCCCCAGTCTATATTTGACACCAGCATTACCCCTGAAAAGTTGTAGTAAAGATATGGTCATCCTCAGTTATCACTACCAGGAGTAGTCATCTTACTAGGTACATCTGCTTAGTCCCTTTAAGTTGCTTTGTGCACTGAAGGTACAAACTAGCCCTTCCTTTGGCACTGAGTATAGTAGAGGCGAACAGCTCACCACTTACCTTCACTTGCACTGATGATAATATCAGGCTGAAAGACAATCCAAGAAGAGGAATCTAAACGTTAAAGTTCTAACATCCATATTAACATTGATTCTAAACCATTGCTACTAAATTCACATTACTGTACTGAAGCAGATCCCATTAACATACTTTCATTTACTGTCACCTTTTCTTGTAAGGTCTTGAACCATATTCTTGGAATTATATCTTCAATTTCATGGTGTACTGTTCAGTAATTTCATATATGCATCTCAACCACAAAATGTGGTATTGTATTATACCTGATTTCCATATTTACAACTATGAAAGCATTACAGTCTCTTATGAAGCATACTATTTTGTCTTGAAGTAAATATGCATAATCAACTAAAGCTGGACTTAATGGGTTGATGTAACAGATGCTAGCTTCTTCCATGCTTGGTACCTAGAATGAGGCTTTAGTAAGACTCTTGTACTTTTTGAGTATGTAAAGGATACAGAGTTTACATGGAACAGGAGACTGACTTGTTACAGAGGCTGGACCTGTAGAAAAATTAACAGCAGGTGAAGAATAGTAGTACTCTGGCAGCTCTCCTACACTAATAAAATACAAACTACAATCTTACACTGAAAAGGCAAGTATAGATTGTAACATGTCTAGCAGTCCTACAGCACGCAAGTAAAAGATATACCCATGTGTGTAGCCAGATCATCTACAAAGGAAGTCTGACACGGTGAGAAGGCAAACATTCTTCAAAGCGTGATTGTTTTGTTTTTTCAGCCAAGTGAAATCATGCATGCAGAAATATTCCATCTTTAGTACTATAATTCTAAATACATAGGCTCCATTTGCTGTATTTATGTGTAATCACTTTAGTTTCTTAAAAAGCAACACTTGTTTGTACTTTCTGATCCTAACCTTTAATACAAACCTCCACCTGCAGATTTATCCATCATAGTTGCTATTAGGGACTTCAAAATTCAGATGTTAAAGAGCTTTTAAGGTGCAATCATTCCTGTAGGAGCATCTTTCTCTTCTATAAATAGAACCATGCTGCTTTGCCATATGCTAGAGGAACTATGCTCAGACTATTTCTAGCTACTTCCAGCTTGAGGGTAATTACCTGCTACGCTTCCAGGACAGGAGAACAGAAAGATAATCCAAGAAGACTAAGTGTTGCAGTCCTAACATTGATCTTAGCATTGCTTCTAAACTGGTCCAAAACTTGATTCTAAGCTTGGATTGTCTTTCAGCCTCTTTATGTGACTTATAAAGTTAAGTAGTCATGACTTAAGCCAAAGAAGGATGAAGTGATTTTGAGTACACACACAAGCTTTTATAGCTGTGGCCAAAAAAAAATAAAGACAACCACAACTTTGGAGTGTAAAAGCAAAGTACTATGGGAAGTACGCACCTTAAACAGCAACTCTTACTTTTCTATAGTAGGCACAAGTTTAGAACACAAATTTATGCTCGATTCCTTCTTACCTTCTTTCCTCTATCACCCTCTCCTAAATATGTATAATAGAATGTTGGTAACTAGCATCCTAAAAACTGAAACACTCTTGTATAGCAGCTGTTACATTTGGATAATCTTGATAACAGTGTTAGGGTATTTATTATAGAGTAGTTCTACCTGCTACAGGTATTTGATAGGGTTGTATTGATCGAGGAGGAAGTACATATTGATGGATGGTAGTAGACCCATCAAATTCTCCTTTTAGCTTGATGTCAAATATAACTGAAGTCTGCAATTGAGAAGAGGAAATTAGTATTCACAAGTGTGAATTACCACCCATTTACACATATTCAGGTTGCTTTTCACATTTCCATGTTGTGTTCTCCATTAAAATCATGTAACGGTTTGGGTTGGAAGGGATGCATCTTTCACTAGATCAGGTTGCTCAAAACCCCATCCAACCTGACCTTGAACACTTCCAGTGATGGGGCAATCCACAACTTCTCTGGGCAACCTGTTCCAGGGTTTCACCACCCTCATTGTAAAAAATTTATTTCTTATATCCAATCTAAATCTACCCTTCTTCAGTTTAAAACATTGCCCCTTGAACTGTCACTACAGGCCCTGGTAAAAAGTCTCTCTCGGTCTGTCTTACACACCCCTTTATAAAATATTTATGTCAAATTCATTGCATCTTCCTATGATATCCTCATACTTCTACCATTCAGTCTTGTTCAACTCAGATCACTAATGCTTCTACCCAGTATGGAGAACACAGTGGAAATTAGCTTCCATTTCATTGCTGATGAAACATGACTTCAATTATTGGTATCTAGCCTATTCAGTCTGATTTTTGTTTTCTGTGTTTATACAGTCATGTTTATAGCTTGATCAAAATGCTGGAGAATAGGTGCTCTGGGTTAAATGCTAATGTGTAGAGTTAACATGAATTATAACTGACACATCAACTAATCATCCTAATGAGATAACATGCTCCAGTTCTTGAAGCTGCCCAAGACAATAATACAGAAACCAAAGTCTTTCCACAAGTTAAGAGCAAAGTACCACTTTAGTTTTACCACTAATCAAGCCTTGCTACTGCGACTACAGACAAGCAAGTTTTACCTATGCTACCATATGCCTAAGGTCATTTATGTTCATAGAAGTTTTTGTAGATCCAGGCCTTCAAACTAAAGGAGCGTAAGTTTGTGTCATAGAAACGTATCATTCAGATGTGTGTGATATGAGAAGTTTGTGGGATTAATAATTTAGTATCCAATTTAGCTCTTCGTATAATGCTTTAAAAGCCTACACAGTGCAGCAGCAGAGTACCACAGGAAACTAACAAGAAGAAAAAAAAAATTGTAGGAAAAAACAGGCATTAACAACAGCCCTGATTAAATGTTAGCCCAACAACGTAAAAGGATAATTTTGAATCTCTCATACCCTTACGGTTTTGTTCCTGCAAATACTCTGGCTTTTGGAAAACCTAAGCACATGCAAAAATATTTTCTAGAGCTAACAGGCACCATTATTAAAATCTGCCTATAACTTTTAAAAGTTAAGGTACAACGTAATATAAATAAATCACACCTCAGTATCCTGATGATGTACTACCACCAAGTTATCCACAACATTCAGTGCAAACTTTCCAGTTCTGTTCAGTTTTAAAATATGTGTCTTCTTACAGGAGCCCTCTCTACAGAAATAGAGATGAGAAGAACTGGTCAGTAAGCCTGTTGAAACTAGAAAAGCAGAGATGTCTTTTACGCACATGTGAATTGCCACTATTTCCTTCATTCTACTCTTACCTTGGTAAGTGATAGAGGACTACTTCTGCTCCTGTACTATTGGAAGTCCTTGAGTGATGCCTCAAATAGAGAACATAAAGCTGCCCATATCTAACGAGACAACAGGATTAAAGCATTAGTTTCAAATAAGAACTCTACCAGTCTGTTAGAGCCACACATTTTATCCTAGAAGAACAGATGTGAGATTACCTAAGTCAAGTGATCAATTAATTAAAAGAGAAAGACTAAAACAATACTTGATAAATGAAAATGCACAGCCTATACTCATGCAAGTTAGGCATCTAGCAACAATGCTACCAACACATTGGTTCAAAAATGAAGCATTCTCAAAATTTCTGTACTAATCAAGAACAACTTCATGTAAGACTTCTCCGTTAGCTTCCCCTTCCTGCCTTGCCGCAAGGGAGTTGTTTAGATGCTTTGTTCAAGGCAGTAACTGAAGCACTTTAAAGCAGTAGCACTGCTGAAACAAGAGACAAGTGCAACCATGTTAATGTTCTTGTCTTTTCTCAGCATCCCCAAACTTTTCCAGGAAAGGCTTGATTAGTTAGATACATACATTGTAGCCATAGCAATATCTCTTTCAGAAAGGCTGAGCTTGGAGGACTTGGGTGCTGCAGGTAACTCGATTTCAAATTTTGATAGTTTTGACATTGTTCCACTCTGTTAAACAGGAAAAAAAACACAAAGAAATCCATTGTTAAGACTTGAAACAGAAAGGTCGCAAGTAACCTTTAATCAAACGCTGCACCAACAGCACCCCCATGAGGTGAAGAATGGCGATAGCTGAAAAGAAAAAAGGGGTTTGACACTTTTTTTCCTACTGTGATCATAAACACATACTTCTGGTATTGTAATTTTAGCAGCTTTATCATCTTGGTTTTATAACAGCAGCTTCAGCTAGCAGAACATTTCAATTTTAATTAAGTCGAGACAAATTTGTACGCACATCCCATTTACAATTGGTCTGGAGATCTCAAACAGCAGTTCTCTTAACTTCCTTTCTTCCAGCAAAACATATTCTCCAACTCTTAAATAATTGCTTACTGGGAAGGGGAAAATATCAGTACCTCCTACCAGTCACAGTCTCCTTTTGATCCTGCTAACTCCAGAATGTGTCTTATGCTCAGAGCATATTCCTGCTCCTGCCCAAGGTTTCCTCTCTCCTCTTCCTCTTTTCCTATAGAATTTATATTCAAGAAAGTTTTCAGAGTTTGCAAAGCTCCTGCTGAAATTCACTTCCCATTCTCATTAACTCATTCTTGAGTGTGAAGTGTGAACACTAAAGAAATATATCCTTTGCTAAAGCTCTGTTTTCAAAGACTATTTTAGCACCATACCTTTCTCAGGAAATCATTCAAGATTACCTTCTGAACACAAAATAAAAATTATTTAGCTTCAAGCTACAACTTGACACAAAATGCTAAGGAGGGGGAAGCATTACGTAAGTCCTTAAAAAGAAAGCTGTAAGAGGCTATTAAGTTCCACCTAGCCACCTAAGAGAATGTCACTTCAGGATCCAGGACAGACCCTACACATAAGCTTCTTTTTAATCTCTTCCCTTAGACTACCACAGAAATCTTCCTAATCCTTTGAAAGAAGCAAGATGGACTCTGTAGTTCTTTTCCTCATTTTTTAAACCACCTTACTGCATGATTAACTTAAAACAAATTCTAGTTTTTACTACACTTTTTGCAAGCCAAAAAGAAAAATATCAGTAACCTGAAGTCTTGTTTCACACGGAAGAACACTAAGAGAAGTAAAGCCCTCTCGTGCTTCAGACAATAGTCGTTTCTTAAGTGCTACCTTTTTTATTTCTTTTTCAAATTCATCCACTCACATCTGGAAGGTTGCAGTTACAATCACAGGTGAAAGGCCCTTAGTTTTTCTTTATTACTGCACTACAGAGTGCAAATGCCCATAGTAAAATTAAATAATACATACACTTATTTATCTGAAAAAAAGATCTCTTAAAAGATATTAAGGTTGTCAAATATTGAGTCACTAATTTATTTATTTTTTTCCTTTCTCAAGGTCAACTGTCCAACATTAGCTGGACACACTTCTTTCCAGAGAGGACATAAGAAAGAGCAAATTACTTAATTTTAGGCCATCACCTAGGAGCTACCTTATAGATTTTTGCTTTGTCCTTTGCCTATTGTCATATAAGGATGTGAACACATGCACCTCTTGGAAGAAATCCAGGAAAACCAATAGAATATTTGAGTGAAGAAGCAGCCTGAAAAACCAGAAGCACACAAAATGAAGAGTTTGGAACATATCCCTTTACCTTGAAATAGAATGGCTGCAGGACATTGCCAAGGACAGTGGTCGACAGAAGAATAACAGAGCTCTCTGGACAATACATGTACCAGTTGACATTAATACTCTGATTCTTCAGAAGTTTTAAACTTCGTTTCTCTGGTAATACCTGGAAACACAGGATATCAGCATTATCCATCAGGATTCCAACAGCATAAATGGTACCGCACACTATCTAAGAATGTTAAGTGAGAAACAGTTAAGTGTAAGCACTAGAATTAAAAATCAAAAACCTAACAATTAGAGCTTAGGCCCCGATTTACTGTAGCTAAGGAAACACACATCAAATCCTCCTCAAATTCTAATGAGCTGAAAGATGCCGACTCTTCCCACTCATCCAGGTCTGGGTATAAGTTTGGTCCATAATGGAGAAAACACCTAGCTTGACACAACTAGTGAAGTTTTATTAAAAAGTTATTACAATATCTTTGCTGCCTTCACTCCCCAGCTTCCTTGTAAGAACTAAGGCAGTATCTAAATTGATTCTCTTTATTTTAAGGGCTTAAACAATGTCTCTTCAAAAACACACTTTATTTGGTCCTTTTACCTGCAGGGTTGACATTCATAATCCTTTTAGGTGCCAAATATATGTTTCTCCCTGAATCAGCAGGAAATAATGCTGCTTTTTCCGTTACGTTCTTCAGTACTAGCTATTAGTAACAATAATTATGTGAAACACTGTCTTAGCTCCAGGGCTGGAACTATTGGGAAGTGCACAACTTTGGAGAAAGTTTATAATATCCCTCATCATGAATGTCAGAAAGGGCTATTTATTAACTAGATTTCTCCAAAAACAGATGCAAAGGTAATTACACATAACACAGAAGAAGTCAGGCAAAGACATCAACATAGGAGGAAGCTGCCAATTTGCAGACGGGTATCACTTAGTCAATTATTTGTTCTTTGCTGCATTTTAAGCATGTACATCCTCCCCAATGATGATTTGTTTTGCCTGAAGTGATATTTCACATTAGATTTAGATACTCATTTCCATACAAGCCAAGAGCATCTATTAATCTAGAGTTCTGAAGTATTAATTCAGTACTTCTTTATACAGGGTCTTTGTTAGCTGTGCTAAATAACCTGTGTCCTGGTTCGAGGTTAGTGTTAAGTTCCCCCCACCCCAAAAAGTATTCCTCTCAAAGAAAAATAATCATAGTCTGCAAATAAAACAGCAGAATTTCTTTTTTTTAGCCGTGCTTTCTCAATCACAGCTAGAAGAAAGGAATTCAAAGATACTGACACAAATTTACATTTTTAAGTCTCTAAATATGTCTATCCTACAGGAGTTACTTGTATTACCTGATAGAATTCAATTCCTTGATCTGTGATGAAGACTATTTCTGTAGAACTTGTCCAGCAGAATCCTAGAATATTGGCATTCTTTGTCTTTTAACAAACAAGCAAACAAACATTCTTTTACTTGGGAAAAATCAACTATTCAGATAAGCTAATATTACTAAATGAAGAACGTGAGACCAAAGGCAATTTACTTATCCAATCACTGGAGTTAATACTTATGGCCAACTAGACACCCAGCACGTAACAGCTACTTCTGTAAAGACTGCCAAAACTATGTATGAACACAACTAATCTATGACCTGAATTTTTGGTACAATGTAAGATTTACAAGTTAATTACATAGCCAAATTTTCTTTTTGCCCTAAATACAACCAAGTTCTTGTGGTTCAAATCATACTGCCAATTCAACCAATTCCTGACATGAAAAGCCAGTTCCTTCTGTTGACAGAAATTAAGAACTAAGTGGAAACAGTTGTCATGACTTCATTCAGAACACTATCATAAACAGTTTGCTAGAATGGTTTACTCAAACACATAACCCTAAATAATGAAGCAGATAGTGCTTCAGCTTTAAAATCTACAGGAATAAAGGGATCCATGCAAATCAGATGTTTAAAAATTTACTTTAGCATTCTATTACCCCAAAATGTAATTTATCTTAGTTAAAAGTGGGAAAGTACCAAACAATGACAATTGTACTTGTTTCTGGTAAAATAATCATAGAAAAAGTAGAAGGGTTGTTTAAAAATACCAAACATAGTATGCAAACTAGTAAAAGCTTACTATCACTGATCAGTGAAATTAGGGTTAAACATTAACATATCTGACATTAGTATAATTCCTGTCTGTTTCTGTATCATCAGCACTTTGTCTCTTATCCCTCCCAAACCTTGACATTTGTTGCCTCCACAGCATTTCAAATCCTTTCTCAGAAGGAAGTAAAGTGACTGGAGGAGGAAGTTCTTTATGGTATTGTTAATACCTGTTCATTTACCTCAATTCAGATAGATAGTAATGACTACCTCTCATTTACTTCATGTCAGTGTTTTGGAAGGTATCTCCATTAGTTCTCTTGTAGAGTAGGGGCCACCAGCATAGCTAACATTAGAATTTCACTTAAGCATAAAAGCTTGGGAGATGTAACTTACCTTACATTCCTGTGTATATTCTAGCTGAGGACTATCTGGAATAAAATTCAAAAAATCCTGCAAAAACGCCCATGAAGTGTATTAGCAATTATGAAGCACAGACAAGATACATACATAGAGAGAAGAGAATAGATATTAGTTTATCAAATTATTTTGGATGAGATCTGTAGAAGAAAAACTGGACTTACTATATTCCACTTCACCCCTGCCAGGGAATTCTTTATAGAAGTTGGCTCCCCCCACACTTTTTCTTAAATGATGACATTAACAAGACAACAATGTTGCCTGTTCAGCCTCTCAGGATGATAGAGGAATTTTCACTACAGCTGTTGTTAGCCGCCAGACCTCTTGAACATTTGTCTCAGAGGTTCTACTCTGGTACCGTAAGTAGATTTCCAGCTCCAATTCCCTATCTGCAGGGTGCTGGTTTCTTACCACACTCTTCAAAGTTCTCTGCACAGCCAGTATCTTGTTCCCCAAGGAAAACTTGATGCACTTCACTTCTCCTTTGTCTTCCATCCTATACAGAAAGAAAAAGAAGTTATGGAAATATAATCTAAAAGTTTCCTACAGAACTCTGTAATATACCCTCAAAAAGACAACGAGAGAAGAAAAAAGTGTAAAGCAAACGCTTTTGAATACAACTTATGAATGTTGCCTAACAAGTGCAGGATTCAAAATTCAGACTGGAAGATAATGGCAGTTCACTCTTCAGAAGTCCTGAACACATCTGTTACAGAAACATGGCTAAGGTCACACAAATTACCACCTGAAGTTACTACAAATGCTCAGCTCTGTTGGCCTACAATGTGGAATTGGAACACCGTGGGACTATTCAAACCTGCGTTCTCAGTTCTGCCCCAGTAAGTCTAGAGTTCTGCGACACCCACCAACATCCTGCAATCAGCTCCTTTACTTCCAGAACTACTGCTAGTTGACACAAGCCTACTCGCTTCCCCATTAGGACACATCCTCTAGAAGAATTTCTGATGGCTAAGGGAGAGTGAGGCTGTTTTCACACCATTTAAAAAAAAAATTAAAAATTTATTCTTAAAGAAGCATCAGTACAATTGGCATGAATAAGGTAGTTCTACTTCCAGTATGCATTATTAACTCCAGACAAAGAGACAGCTAGAGAGTCAAGCAGGAAAATTGTGGAACCTCCTGAAGTTCACTGAGTATCTTCAGCTCCCTCAGGATTTGTGACAAGGGTGGTCAAATAAAAAAGTCAAATGAAAATAGTAACTTTCAGGACAGGCCCTGTGCAATACCTGACAGACCACAGTAAACACACCTCGACTACAAACTGCTTCATCCGTATGTGGATTCAAGCAAACTTTGAGTAAAAGAATATTTCTTATATATGGACAGCAGAGTTCAAAGAGCCATCACTCTTAACAGAGGCATATATAAAATAGTTCTCTAAAGACAAAGTTTCATTGAAAGCACTTTTCTCAGACTCTAAAAAAAAAAAAATTTCCACAAGAAATGGAAGACATAAAAGATGCCAATTTAGATTAAAAATGAAACAGAATGAAAGAAACCTACACATAGGAAACACTGTGTTTGAATCATAGGCATGAAATTCAGAAATTAGGGTTCTCCACACATTTAAATTTACTTCATTTTGTTTAACTTGCTAAACTGCATCCTACGATAAATCACTGCTGCCGTAGGATTCACAAGTTTAAATCCCCACACTCTCTCACATATAGAATCATAGAATCATTTAGGTTGGAAAAGACATTTAAGATCATCAAGTCCAACCATTAACCTAGCACTGCGAAGTCCACCACTAAACCATGTTCCTAAGAACCACATCTACATGTCTTTTAAATACCTCTAGAGATGGTGACTCAACCACTTCCCTGGGCAGCCTGTTCCAATGCTTGACAATCCTTTTGGTGAAGAAATTTTTACTAATATACAATCTAAACTTCCCTTGGTGCAACTTGAGGCCATTTCCTCTTGTCCTATCACTTGTTACTTGGGAGAAGAGACCGACACCCACATCGCTACAACCTCCTTTCAGGTAGTTGTAGAGAGCAATAAGGTCTCTCTTGAGCCTCCTTTTCTCCAGATTAAACAACCACAGTTCACTCAGCTGCTCCTCATAAGACTTGTGTTCTAGACCCTTCCAGCTTCACTGCCATTCTTTGGACACGCTCCAGCACCTCAATGTCTTTCTTCTAGTGAGGGGCCCAAAACTGAACACAGTATTCAAGGTGCAGCCTCACCAGTGCCGAGTACAGGAGGACAGACTATCACTTCCCTAGTCCTGCTGGCCACACTATTTCGTAAACAGGCCAGGATGCTGTTGGCCGCATTGGCCACCTGGGCACACTGCTGGCTCATATTCAGCTGGCTGTTGAACAGCACCTCCAGGTCCTTTTCTGCCAGGCAGCTTTCCAGCCACTATTCCCCAAGCCTGTAGCGCTGCATGGGATTGTTGTGACC
>VYXH01005873.1:0-19064 GCA_013397275.1 Burhinus bistriatus | reverse complement strand
CCCTGGAGGTATTTAAAATATGTTTGTGACATGGTGCTGAGGGACATGGTTTAGTGGTGGTTTTGGCAGTATTAGGTTTATGATTGGACTCAATGATCTCAAAGGTCTGTTCCAACCTGGTGATTCTATGATTCTATCATTCTATGATAAAATACTTGCTGTAAAATACCACCGTGCCCTAATAAATATTAATAAATGAAATAAAATACTGTGAAAAGATAATCAAAACAGAGCATTGACATTAATGAAATTAATTAAGAGTTTAAAAATTTTCAACTTCTTTTTGTTATGAAAATTTAATTGGGATATACATCCTTGTGAATATTAATGTCCGACTAATTTACAATTTCATTGTTGGGGTTTTTAAAATTTGCACAATGTGCTATATTATAGCCTTCTGTTCAGTTTGTGATCAAATATCTAACTCATTCTACAAAAAGATTTATAAGAGAGACTCTAAAGAATTAACAATAATATGTGTAATATACTTGCACTTTGAAGGCACTCAAGGAAATCTATAGTCTCCAATGCCATTTTTCTGTAATATACAGAAGCTTATTTAAAATGCTTTTTCTTTATTATGTTTCCTGTAGATACAGTACTAATGATGAAGATGAAAATTCATCTCTAATGAAATCTATTAAAGTACAAGAAATATAAAGTACATAAGAATGTACGGCCAGAGATTTACACCTTTGATATATGAGAATCATAGAAAAGCACTGATATGCTAAATGGCTTCATAATTTTAAACAAAAATTTAGCGCTTTCAAGAAGTAACAGTACTGGTGAATAATCAGTGCTGTAAAGTAAAGAAGAAAGTAAAGAAGAAATTACAGTTTGCTTCCTCCCATTATTCTATTGAGTTATCTTATTTCATAAGTGGGAGGATTTGCAAAACAAGGAGAGTTTATAAACTTTCTACAGACATTCTTTATAGTCTCACTTTTGAGGCACCAGGGGTGACATGTAGTGCCAGATGCAACCGTTTTTCGTAGTTACTTGCTTAGCACAAAACCAAGAACTTTATCACACATCTAAGCCTGCAGCAGCTGTTCACGTAAGTGACCACATATCAGTATAGAGCAATCCAAATAGCGCAGTGGAAAAGAACTTCCAATTGATTTGTGGTTTGCATGGTGACACTGTCTTACTGAATGCAGCAACAATGATCAAAATGTTTGAGTTCCTTTTCCATAGGAAGTAAGTTTGACAAACTGTAGAAAAGGCTGTTTTATTGTAGTTTCAATATGCTACTTTTAATGTAGGTTTACATTATCTTTTACTGTTTTAATTCTCTGATTGAGTAGCAGTGTTAAACATATGTAGGCAAACAAAGGAACCTTATCCCAACTCTCCATCTTGCCCAATAGTCAATTTGCTCCTTTTCCTCATGAAAGCTTTCATGTTTCAGAGCTTGTCTTATGCTTCTTAGCCATTTGTTCGAGTCCATTTTTGTGCAAGTTATCGAAATGTCATTTTATATAAAGGAATATCACATTAGGAAAGCTAAAGCCCTGATAGAATTAAATTTGGCCAGGGACATCAAGGGTAACAAGAAAAGCTTTTACAGGTACACCAGTGATAAAAGGAAGACTAGGGAAAATGTGGGCCCGCTTCAGAAGAAAACAGGAGATCTGGTCACCCAGGATATGGAGAAGGCTGAGGTACTCAATGACTTTTTTGCCTCAGTCTTCTCCAAGCAAGGGCTCTAGTCACACCATCCAAGTCACAGAAAGCAAAGACAGGGACTGGGAGAATGAGGAACCTCCCACTGTAGGAGAANAAGCAAAGACAGGGACTGGGAGAATGAGGAACCTCCCACTGTAGGAGAAGACCAGGTTTGAGACCATCTAAGGACCATGAACGTGTACAAATCCATGGGACCTGATGAAAATCCATCCACGGGTCCTAAGGGAACTGGCAGATGAAATTGCTAAGCCACTTTTCATTATATTTGAAAAGCCACAGCAGTCTGGTGAAGTTCCCACTGACTGGAAAAGGGGAAACATATATCCAATTTTTAGAAAGGGAAAAAAGGAAGATTCGGGGAACTACAGGCCAGTCAGTCTCACCACTGTGCCTGGAAAGATCATGGAGCAGATCCTCCTGGAAACTCTGCTAAGGCACATGGAAAATGAGGAGGTGATTGACGACAGCCAACATGGCTTCGCTAAGGGCAAATCATGCATGACACATTTGGTGGCCTTCTACAATGGTGTTAGAGCATTGGTGGATAAGGGAAGAGCAACAGATGTCATCTACCTGGATTTATGCAAAGCATTTGACACTGCCCTGCATGACATCCTTGTCTCTAAATTGGAGAGACATAGATTTGACTGACGGACCACTTGGTGGATAAGGAATTGGCTAGATGGCTGCACTCAAGGAGTTGTGGTCAATAGTTCGATGTCCAAGTGGCAACCAGTGATGAGTGGAGTTCCTTAGGGGTTGATATTGAGACTGGTACATTTTTGTCAGCAACATGGACAGTGGGATTGAGTGCACCCTCAGCAAGTTGGCCAATGACACTAAGCTGTGTGGAGTGATCGACATGCTGGAGGCAAGGGATGCCATCCAGAGGGACCTGGACAGGCTTGAGAGGTGGGCCTGTGCAAACCTCACGAAATTCAACAAGGCCAAATGCAAGGTCCTGCACATGCGTTGCGGCAATCCCAAGCACAAATACAGACTGGGTAGAGAATGGATTGAGAACAGCCCTGAGGAGAGGGACTTGCACGAGTGGGTTGATGAGGAGCTCGAAATGAGCCGGCAATGTGCACTTCCATCCAGAGAGCCAATGGTACCCTGGGCTGCATCAAAAGAAGCATTGACAGAAGGTCAATTCTGCTCCTCCACTTTGCTTTGGTGAGCCCCCACCTAGAGTACTGTGTTCAGCTCTGGGGCCTCCAACACAAGAAGGACATGGACCTGTTGGAGCGAGTCCAGAGGAGGGCCACAAAGATGATCAGAGGGCTGGAGCACCTCTGCTATGAGGACAGGCTGAGAGAGTTGGGCTTGTTCATCCTGGGGAAGAGAAGGCTCCAGGGATACCTTATAGCAGCCTTCCAGTACTTGAAGGGGCCTACAGGAAAGATGGGGAGGACTCTTTATCAGGGAATGTAGCGATGGGAAAAGGGGTAATGGTTTTAAACTGAAAGAGGGTAGATTTATATTAGCTATTACGAAGAAATTCTTGACAGTGAGAGTGGTGAGACACTGGAGGATGTTGCTCAATGAAGTTGTGGACCCCTATCCCTGGAAGTGTTCAAGGCCAGGTTGGATGGGACTTTGAGCAACCTGGTCTAGTGGGAGGTGTCCTTGCCCATGGCAGGGGGGGTGGAACTAAATGATCTTTAAGGTCCCTTCCAACCTAAACCATTCTATGATTCTATGATATCAGATTCAGAAATCATTATCCAACATTTTTTGCTCCCTACAGAACTGTTTGCACTAGTTCCTCACACACAAATCCCACGTTTAAGGTTGCTGACTTGATTTTCAAAGCACTATATGTTTTGGATCTTAGCTGTTTGAAAGATCCTTTCTTCTACTCTTGCAATTTCTTTGCTCCATTGAAAAACAGAATGTGAGGGCAAACATCTCCTGTCATCTGGGGGAAATAGAGTTTTCATGAGAATTAGGCTAAAAATTCAGAACCCAGCACAAAGAGCAGTTCTAACTTAGCCTATCTTCAAAACAAAACATGAAGCTTGCATCCTTCAATTCAGATGCAACTACTCATCTTTACACTTTCACTATTACTGTATATAATGTTCAATGTCTTCTTAGTAGTTTGAAAGCGGGATTTTTTTGGGGGTTGTTTTTTTTTTTTTTTAGAAAGATAGATAAACAGAATGATAAAATTTGGACTACTNTAAAATCTGGACTACTCTCATAATAATAAAACTACCAGAAACTTGCCAAAAAAAAAAAATAATCACAAAAACCTTTTAGGTGGACTTGTGGAGCCCTTCTAAAATGCAGTAGGTCAAACACATATTTGATGTATAAAGTAGACAAGTGCACAAATCAACTGCTCCGGGGAAAGATGCATCCATAAATCAATGACAGGGTTACATACACCCACAATGCAAGTAGATTTCTCATCTGTAAAGACATATTCTTAAGCATTGTAGGTCTGAATTCCATACAAACTTCTTGACCAAATTCGTGTAAAAAAACATTTGTTTTATCTGACTGGTGATCAGAACACTATGTAGGATGGAGATATCAGGAGCATTGACAGAAGGGATAGGCTATGTAAAATTACAGATTAATTACATGACGTCACTTCAGATAGTATATTTTATAGCCTCTGCAAACTAGTTAAATTTCTGTTAAAGTTATAATCAAATTTGAAACCAGTTCAGCTAAAATGAGGGCATTATGTAGCCCTATAATTATTTCAAGATGACGCAGGCTGTTTAATGCAGTAGCTATATTTCAGCCCTAGACAATTCTTAAGTGAAATTTTCATGGATATATTCCTATAATCATAGACTTAACAAGCATACCAAAAGTGAAGATTCAAGAATACAGTAACTTTCATAAGGGGATTAGAGATTTCAAAAAAGCTTTTTGTTATAGATAACACCATTGGTTTGCTCCTATTCAAATTCTGCTGTATTTGCCTAAAATGAAACTGTCAGACCTTAAAGTCATTATTTTTTCTTATTCAGCAACATTATCACTCCAAAGGCCATAGAATTTGAAGAAAAAGAAAGAGGCCGAGGGAAAGGACAGAAAATCAAAATGCAGATTGTAAGAAAACAGCTGTTATTTCTGGTGGGAAGGTGTTAGTTTTCCTCGAGAGATGAAGTCTCAGAGAATGAAACAGAGATAGCAAATTTACATGAATTCATCATCCATACTGTTTAAATCAGTGTGAATTTTTCATTCATACTCTCTTTTAAAAAATCCTTTCCTAATCTTTTCCACACTCCACTTCTGGGACCTCAGTTCACCAATCATTGTTTTAAAAAATATCTTACATCTTTAGTCAGTTCTTCTTAGTGTTCTATGTCCAACAGTACCTTTCTTCAACTGTTCCTTTCATATTTCTTTTTGTGATTCAATAATTGTTGCAGTATGTCTTAATTTGTTTTAAATCCATGTATTTTATAAACCTTTCCTTTCTCCAAATAAAAGATCCCCTTTAAAGACATGTGAAGGTAACTGTCACTTCATGAATGTGGAAAGATTTAATTCTTCTGTTGAAAGAAGTAGAAGCCTTAATTTGAAGATTTCTTTTAATGACTCTGATATGGTAATAGCTCTGCACATAATACTTCATTGAGCTACATGTGCTAGTATGCCAGAGGAGATCTCGAAACTTCAAACGCTTATATTAGCACTCATTTCCCTTCTATATTCTGGTTTTATACCAGGTTGCACATATACAATCCTAGTTGCATACCAGGACTTTTTAATTTTCTCTGTCATGAAAGATTTATTTCCCCTTTCCTCATTTAAACAGTGTACTACTAAAATTTTGATACTGTGAGGTAGGAGTTGCAACTGCTGGATATCTCTCAGGAATAATATTGAAACCTCCTCGAACTGCTCAAGATGACAATCAGGTCAGTATCTTCACGGAAATTTGAGACAATTGAGTCTCATCATAGCTGTACAAATATGTTAGTAAATAGATTAAACACTCAAACTACTAGTCAATTGAGACAGTAGGTCTTTCATTGGCTTCCCCCCTACCCCAAACATGGCAAAAGATTTATGGCTAGACATATGCTTCAACTAATTATTGTCTTTACAGAGCTGTGTGCATATGAAGTGATACATAAAACACTACAGAAAAAAGCTATTAAGAAGCAATAGATTAAAACTGAAAATAAGCAACAGTGCAGTAAATAACATTTAAATACCACAAGATTTTCACATCTCAGATAACTAAAGCAGAACTTCATGAAACTTTCCTTCATTTTTATCTTTGAGAGACTGAAGGAAATGTGTTGTGATAAAACTATTGACTAATTATGGAAAATTATAAATCACACACAAGACAGAATATTAAACTAAGTAGAAGCTTAATATTATTCTTCTTCATTCTTCTTCTTTCTAAGAAGAACCAAGCTACAGTTTTAGAAAATTACATGCAAGAAAGAAAAACAAACAACTTAAAAAGGTAAACACTGACAGTATCAGGAATATGCTGAGGAATAGAATCACAGAATCATAGCATGGACCTCAAAGATCATCTACTTTCAACCCCCCTGTCATGGGCAAGGACACATTCCATTAGACCTGGTTGCTCAAAGCCCCATCCAACCTGGCCTTGAACACTTGCAGGGATGAGGCATCCACAGCTTCCCTGGGCAACCTGTTCCAGTGTCTCACCAGCCTCATCATAAAAAATTTCTTCCTAATATGTAATGTGAATCTACTTTCTTCCAGTTTGAGTACATTATCCCTCATCACTACATGCTCTTGCAAAAAGTCCCTCTCCAGCTTTCTTGTAGGCCCCCTTCAGATACTGGAAGGTCTCCCCGAAGCCTTCTCTTCTCCAGGCTGAACAGCCCTAATGCTCTCAGCCTGTCCTCATAGCAGAGGTGCTTCACCCCTCTGATCATCTTCATGGCCCTCCTCTGGGCCTGCTGCAACAGGTCCATGTCCTTCTTGTGCTAAGGACTCCAAAGCTGGACGCAGTACTCCAGGTGGGGTCTCACCAGAGTGGAGTAGAGGGGCAGAATCATCTCCCTCGACCTGCTGTCAATGCTTCTTTTGATGCATCCCAGGATGTGGTTGGCTTTCTGGGCTGCGAGTGCACATTGCTGGCTCATGTTCAGTTTTTCATCCACTAACACTACCAAGTTCTCCTTCTCAGGGCTGTTCTCNTTGCCCTTAGTGAAGCCATGTTGGCTGTCATCAATCACCTCCTCATTTTCCACGTGCCTTAGCAGAGTTTCCAGAAGGATCTACTCCATGATCTTTCCAGGCACAGTGGTGAGACTGACTGGCCTGTAGTTCCCCAGGTCTTCCTTTTTTCTCCTTTTTGATAATGGGGGTTATGTTTCCCCTTTTCCAGTCAGTAGGAACTTCACCAGACTGCCGTGTCTTTTCAAATATAACAAAAAGTGGTTTAGCAACTTCATCTGCCAGTTCACTTAGGACCCGTGGATGGATTTTCATCAGGACCTGTGGACTTGTGCACCTTCAGGTTTCTTAGATGGTCTTGTACTTGATTTTCACCTACAGTGGGAGGTTATTCATTCTCACAGCCCCTGTCTTTGCCTTCTGCAACTTGGGCAGCGTGGTTAGAGCCCTTGCGGGAGAAGTCCGAGGCAAAAAAGTCATTGAGTACCTCAGCCTTCTCCATATCCTGGGTGACTAGGTCTCCTGTTTCCTACTGGAGAGGGCCCACGTCTTCCCTACTCTTCCTTTTACCTTTGATGTGTTGCCTTTGACATCCCTGGCCAGATTTAATTCTATGTGGGCTTTAGCTTTCCTAACCTGATCCCTGGCTGCTTGGACAGTTTCTCTGTATCGTACGCTGCAACTGCTACATCTTCAAACTGGTAACATACAATCATATTGGTCATTTCAGAGGAAATGTAGTTCTGAGAGAACAAATAGAATTAAGTGATAAAGATGGCCCTACTTAACAGCACATTACCAGCATAAACTAAGGAGCATTACCAATCTTAACAGATAAGCAATGACTAGTACTACTAAAAGAAGTGGTTAGCTAGGAATTTCCCAGGACCTGAAATGCAGACATTCCTGCAGTGATTAAGATCAGTACTGAGCTCCCTAAATCTAAAATGAAAACTCACAGTAGCATCACAAAATATGTGAGATATTGTAAGACTCTCCCTTGGTAACTGTATGTTCCACCCCTCAGTAAAACGGGAACGGCTCACTAAGGTCAGTTACACTACAATAAAGACATTTTTTTGTTTGTATTATTCTCATTTTATTAACATTATTTCAAGAGAAAACAAGTTTGATTCTAAACATAAAATCAAGTGGTCCCTCCCTCTCTGTGAGACAAAACTTGGAGTTAACTTTAAATGCAGGTGAGATAATTTAGGCAGCAAAGTCTGGGAATATTAGCCAAAGCACTGCATTTTACTTATAATTTGCATATAAGGCTAAACTATATTATTATGAATCCATTCCTAGAACTGAAGTTAATTTTAGAATTAACTTTAGAATAACTTCAGAATTCAGCATGGACAAATAGAGATAAGAAGAGCATAAAATGTAGATTAGTAGGAAAAAAAATCATGCAATTTGCCTTGAGAGTCTGATTAAGCAAAATGGGTCTTCAGTTGTTGCTACACGTGGGAATGTTTCAATCCAGACTATGCAGGAGCTGGTCTGCTGGATAACTGAAACCTCTGTGCTAGTGGCATGCTGTGCCAAGAGGAATTCATGATCTTGTTTGGCCAGAGGAAGACAGTGAAAGAACATTGCAAAAATGTTTGTGTTTGGTAATGTGGAATTCTGTGTAAAGAAAAGGAAAAAAGATGGCACAGCATGAATGTTTTATAAAGAAAAAACTATTTAGTATATAGATAGTGATAAAATTTGTGTTGAATTTTCTTCAGCTTAGATCTAGATATGAAGTATTCTTTCATATATAACTTTTTGGTTTGCTGGAATTATTTTATTTTTTTTTAAAGTGATGGCAATTTGTATAGTCATAGCAAATTCAGATAAGACAGTTCAGTTTACAGGACTTTTCTTTAGAAAGAGTAAGCTGTGGATAATGTTGTCTGCATCTAAGACAGTGCTAGCAGACACCAAGTAATTATACAAACACCTAAAAGGTAATGTTTGCGCACTGTAAAAAATATTGTTGGATAAACAGAAACCTGTCCCAATAATATTATTCATGTATTTTGCTTTGTTTTGGGGTTGACAGATAGTGGGGGAGGGAGAAATGCTACTAAAAATTCTGCTGCTTTCTATTTGAATACCATTTATTCTTATTAAGCCATTCCAAAATTACACTAATTTATCATGAGCAGAAGTCAGCCCTGCATGCGTATTATTCCAGAGGACTTGTAATTCCATATATGTCTGGAGAATATATTTTTGTTCTTGAATATTTAAACATCCTAACTCTTTGACTGGAGAAAACAATAACATAAAGGGAAGGAGAGAAGGAGAACAGGCTTTTCTGAAACAAAGAGTACTACTAATTGGCAAAGGAAAATGTAAGGCTAATCAGAATCTTAAACACTAAAAATATTCAAAGACATATAGGCTTTGGGATTTGAATATTTTAGTCTGCTAAATCAAAACCAGATTTTTCTAGCTGTCTTGGGATTTGTTCTTGACATGACAGTCTTGAGCCTTCAGCATGCTTGATTTGTCCGTATATAATCAAAGATCACATTATAAATCCCAGTGCAGAACCCGAATACTTGATTTAAAAGAACCATTCCCATCACCTGCATAATGAGTAACAGCCTATATAGTCAAATCTCTGATGCCTTTTTTTTTCCTTATCGAGGAAATGCAATCTGAACATCATATCAGAACTAATTGCAACACACTCATATTATTAGCTGTAAGATCAGCTGCAAGCCTTAAGCAATGCAGTTCTACTTAGCTAGCCATTATCCTTTTTTTCTGTTGTTGTTTTAAATAATCAAGATTAGCTGGCAGCAGACACTATCACTGACAATTTGCTGAAAAGAAATCAAATTAGGATAGATTCCTTAATTAACGAATTAATTCAAAGTGACTTCGATGTGGTATTTTCATGAGATCTGCCAACTTGCTGAAGGACTGTAAATTATAAATGTCATGGACACAAAACCAATAAATGAATCACACTAGTAAATCAAACTGGGGTAAGTTTGCAATAACAAATTGATGTTTGGGAAAGTCATACTGAGAATATTGCCAAATCTATTTTTCTGGAGTATCTTAAAAGCACAGAAAAATGTAACAAGCTTTTAAAAAAATCTGCAGACTGCTTTAATTAGAAGGAATTGTCACTAAAGGCTGAATAAGTAAAAATAGTCACACTGAAGTAACTGTGCTTCTTCCACATGCAGCAATAGTTGATCCTGTTGCAGGTTTATATGCATCTTGCATGCATGAACTCTCAAATCTTGGGTTTGCTTATGCACCTTATAAATCTTCATGCTTCTTTTTATCCGAGTGCACATCAGCCTAGTTGTGAACAGAAAGACATGGTGAATTCTGACGAGAGCAATACGAAAGATGCACCAGGCAGTGTTTGTTATGACCAGAGTACATAGCTTCCTTCTGTCACGTAAATTATTTGGAGAAGAACCCAAATAACTACTGTGTTTGCCTCAGTGGAATTAAGGTGTAGGTATGAGTTTTTCACAACTTTTTGTGATTGGGCTGTCCTTATTGAATGAAATCTATGTGCTGCAACTGTCCAAAGATCATCCATTTTTCTTGCTGAATTGATAACAAACAAAAGGATCATTTTTCATCATACATTGGATGAGAATGACCAAAAGAATTGCAGGAGTTAGATATCATTTTAACATCAGATTAGGAAGGCAAAGGAGAAAGACAGATCACAGAACATCCAGGAACAAGCAGCCAAACACCGGCTGAGTACCGAAACTGCTGTTACCCTTATTCCCTTTTGTTGCCGCAACTATAGGAGAAAATGTCTGCTCCATTTTTTTATATTCTCATGTGAAAGCCGTAGGGGCATATGCATGTCAAATATAGAAACAATTTGGAATTTATGGATGAGGTGTGCACAATGTCAAAGAAGCCATACTTAAGGAACTATAATAAATGTAGAAATAAAGAAATAATGACATTTATCAGTGAAATACATATGCTACCTTGTTTGGAGGAAGTAAGTACTTAGCAAGAATGAAGGGGTTTTTTTTGGAAAAAAATGAAAAGCAGTAATAGTGAAAGAAACTAGAATAACAGTAGACAAGAAACTGGACATGAATTTCCCATTAAATACATCAGCAAACAAAAATTGACTGTTATATTTTACTTTACACAAATACAATTTACTGTAATGTTATCCTCCAAGAATAGAGACCTTCATAGAATACACACGAATCCAGAAATCTAGGGAAATAACTGAAGATTTGGGCATTTTTTCTTTGGAATATATTTTCCAGTTCTTTCATCTCTGTCTTTGAATATTCTGCTATTTTCTTAATTTATTCTACACCTTACAAAGTTGTTTAAAAACCCCTTAGTTTTCCCATCAATGTCTCTTCGCTAAAGAGAGGCTACTTTTTCTTCTTACATTTATTCTCTCCCAGAGAGCCCTTGGCTCTTGTAAAATCTCTGTATAAATCCATACTGCCATTGAATATTGGCACCATTATGTATGAATAGTTATTCAGCAAGGAATTTGGAGATCAAGAATACATTCTTACGATCACAGTCATTAATCAAATTTTAAAGGGGCAAATGTAATTTGTATTAGAACAAATATTATCTTGCCTGCACTGTTTGATCAGCCCTACTAACCCGATGTTAAGCAGCTCATTTTCCCAGACTAGCTTTAGGTTAAAGGTACCCTTTCATCCACTCAGGTAAATTTGTGTCTATAATCTTTACCTCTGCTTTTCTTCATTTTATGAAATAAATGTATGGCTAGAAGAAAAGCAAAAAATCCTATCCTGAAAGGCATCTTTTACCAGACCCCACTAATCAGTGGAACGTATTAACATGGGTTCTTAAAATAGGCAACGGCTCAGGAGAAGAATTATGAATGTTTGATCAAATGACATTGCTCATAGCACTTTCAAAAGACACATTTGTATGCTGAACCACGAAAGGTTTATACTTTTATGCAATCATCTGAGAAAGAAATGGCACCACTGTTTGTTATTATTTTGTAGATTTATGCTGCTGGCAAAGAATTTTGAAAGAGTTAACTAGCTGACAGCTTTTACATCAAAACTTGTATTTGGCCTATTATAACTGAAAAATAGCCCTTACCTCCCTGCTTTCATAGCTTTTGTGAATGTACTTAGTTCTATCACATAAGAAGTCATGGTTTTCATGGTTCCATTTTTGTACTAAATTGCTAAAAATCAGTCTTAATTTCAAATACACTACTTCAGGCCATCTAAATCTGTCTGTATATAAACAAATTGGAAATCTTTATAGGTTTTTTTTCTGCTCTAGGTTATGCATATATTTTTCTGAAATGTAATTTTGCCTCCCCCTAAGACAGACGAGTACAGACCAGTATGTAGTACCTAAAATCCTCCTTAAACTACAATAAATTTAATTTATGCCATTGAAACTATCCTAATGCAGACTGAAACTAAACCTCAAATTCAGTATCATTCACTGAGGAGAAACCTTGTATCTGAATCAGAATTCCAGATTTACCAAAAAATGTCTGCTTTAACTTTTAATTTATGCAAAAAAATCTGCAATTTGCAATTCAGGTTTAACATCAGATTAGAATTACAATTCGGTTTCAAATTACTCTTTTCTCAATTCATTCAAAGAGTCATTCAGAAGGTTTTATTCATGATGAACCTAAAGAACTCTCAGTTTTGAGCTACTCTCAGGACTTCAGGAAACAAGTTTCATTCAAGACTTTGACACCAAAGTCCCTCCAAATGAAGGCGCTCAAAGTCAGAAGTATAATTGCAGCTCTTCATTGAAGTGTCAAATAGGATTATTTATATTGTTGAACTCAGTGTGTCCTCTGGTAAGATGTCTCCCCTTTTAGTTCCATCCATGATGAAGTTGCTCCACTCCCTATACTTTTTTGCAAGTCTCTTAGTTTGTACTTAAGCTGTGGTATTGCTGCTTACCAATTCACTGACCTTCCTTGTCCCTGGAGCATTTTCTCTCCCTGAAAACAGTTTAGCAATCCGCACTTGTGTCCTCTCTGAGTTTTCAAGCTGAGCCAGAAGACAGCAGTTGGGGCAAGGTAACCAGGCAGCCTGCCTCCTACCCATGTCCAGCTGTGTCCCTTTCAACAAAACACAGCAGACAATACCCTGGGAGAATTAAATAAACAAATACAACCCCAGCCACACTCGCAAGACTTTCATGCAGGTTTGTGTTAGGCCTTCCCAGCACTTATTAGCTGGAATAATTAGTTTTATTTCACAATCTCACTCCTCAGCAAGGGTATGCTGAGTAATGATCCAACAGAAGGATACAGACTTCACTGTTATTCATTGCTAACTAGTACAGAGGAATCTGAATTATCTCACTGCGTTCAACATCTCAATTAAATGTCTTGCAGAGAGCATCCAGAAGTTCTTTTCAAATATCTATGACGTTATCACTGTAGTCTGCATTTCACTGGAATCTGTTGCCTTAATCGGTTTCTTTTCCTAAAAATTCTTGATTATTATTTTAAGCGCTCAGTTATTCCATCTGTCACAACATGTACATTTGAGTGTAAAAAAGTTATGTCTAAACCATCTCAAACAGCATATGATGCCCCATACCACATCCTAGGTCAAAGGATGTGATATCCCTCATCCCTACCACAGGGAATAAGGATCAATAAAACAAGGAAGAACCAGTTTATGAAAAAGGCCCGGCCTTCCACAGAGAAACTTTATCCAAAGCCATGACAATCACTTTAAAATCATTATGGAAAATGGAATGAACAGCTCAAGATACGTAAAACATATCTGTTTTTCTTTTGGCACATGGGACTAAAGCTGATTTTGCTAAAAATAATTTTTTAGACCTTTTAAATAGAATGGTTTATATTGGAAAATATAATATTGGAGCTTGTTTGTGATCATCTCAAGAAAACGCAGGAAAAAAAAAAGGAAAAAAAGGGATGCAAAACAGACCTTCCTATTGTAGGGAAGGAACAAAGAGAAGATTGCCGCTGTTATTCTTGGATGTGCTTACATTCAGTGGTGTTGGGCTGTCCTGTAAGTATCCAGTCTACTGAGTCTTCACATTTTCAGCTATTTACCCAAAAATCACCAAATACCTGCTTTGTTACCAGGAAAGCGGAAAAGAGAACAAACCTTCCTCAAATTATCTTCCTAAATCCTCCATGAATAAACCCAAGGCAGGTGGTCCCCACACGTAAATGGGAAGATATCAAGGAGCTCCAAGGCACCACTGAATCAGAGCTCCCTGTTCCCACTCTTCCTTCCATATAACCTCAGAACTGCCCATGGACTTCCTCCACCACAAGAAGGTTCTCAGACCAGCCCTTGTTCTATCACATGAATTCTGTACAAATGTTATCTGTAATTTCCGAGAAACATTATGTTCTTCCAGTGTAATAACAATAGAGCTGTAGCATATATCCCTGAAATGTCTCTGGCTTAAACTAACACTACATCAGATAAGAGAATAATACCAAAAGATAAAAGGCCCCACAAGAAGGACAACCTAGGCCATTCACAAAACCTTATACTGTACCCATCCAATAATAGCCATACAGTTTGCAGTAGTAAAGTTCTGCATTTCAGCAGTAGCAGTGTTCCATCATTTAGTCATTATGCACATTTTTTTCCTTCTCTATTCCAAGGGAGTCATAAGATTGGCTCATCAATTTATTCTATCTGATTCTTCAAGATTTGAACCTTTAGGACAAAATATCCTGTATATAATTAGAACCCTTAGGACTATGCTCATTTTAATTGCTATAGTTTTATCCCTAAAAATAAGACCAGAGCAAATTTTAAAAAGGTTTCCTCTAATTTTAGTTAAATTGCTCTTTCAGAACTGGCATTATATTCTCCTAGTGATGTGCAGATTTACTTCACTCTTACTTACATAAGCTAGAAATATTATTTTCTGTTTTCAAGGATCATAGTTCCTACTTGTATGTCATGTATCTCATACCTGAAAACTGAAACACATTCTTGCATTGTTTTCTTAGTTTTACGATGGACTTCGAAAGATTTGACATGAACAATAAAATACTATTCATCTAAGGAAACAGTTATTTGACTGTAGCTTGATAGTTTTGCTGCTATAGGCAACCTGGCAGCTTATGTACCTGCAATACGTCTGGCTGAGCAATGCTATTTAGGAACTGCCAGTGGTATGGAACCCGTATTGATATATCTGACTGGTAACATCTACATAGTGGAACCTGTATAGCACACGGACCAGGGTGTTACACTCAGTCTTTCTGTAGGTATTTAACCGGTGAACAAGGCAAATATTCACTACAAAAACAATCCCTGTACCTGACTGACAAAAAATCCCCTCTTTCCCTTCCTTGCAAGCCAGCTGTTGTCACTCATAGGAGAAGCAGCAGCTGTAGCTGGAAAGAATCATCATAGGCTGAAAAAACTGAAGACCTGGGAGTCTGATATTGTTTCTCTATCTCATTTGCCTCTTTCCCAGTAGCTGTTAGCTCCTTTTCATTCCTAACCTTAGAGATACCCTACATTTTTGGCAGCCAAACCCAAGCATTCTCACACACAAGTTCTTCTTTTAACTGCCCTTCTGCAATTCATTTCTTTCCAAAACTGTCCTTCTGCCAATTCTTATTCCCAAAACTTACCAAATCTGTAACTTTGTATTGTGAAAACCAAAAAATAATTTGTACACACATGAAAAAGGATAAGCATGGAAAAGCTTTATAATTCATCATCCCGCTTTCATAAGAAATGCAATACTGCACACACCTAATACAAAGGAATGAGCTCTGCATTGCCAAGATATTATATGTTTTATTGTTAAATCTACTCAAAATGGGAGTCTATTTATATGATGTGAAAGGAATGGGATAAGAATAAGGTTTTTTAAATATTATGTATAATATTGATGCTTGCTATAAATGGCAAAACATAATATATATTATTCACAGTATAATCATTACAACATTGTTCTGTGTACTTACAAATACAATAGGGATAAAACCAAATCAATGAGCCTCCACTGAACTTCCAGATATCCTTCTCAGCAAATAAACCATAGGTCCTTATTTTTGGACCTGAAAACACTCCTCACAAAAGAAACAAGAAAGTACAGTGTGTCATCTCAGCTTGGTCAGTGCATGTCCACAAAAAATACTTTCAATTCTCATGTTACCACTTCAAAAAGGCTTGGTTTTGTTGCATTTAGAAAGGTCTATTCCAGTACCATTGGAGCAAATAAAACTCCCAACCACTTGCCAGTTCTCTAAGTGATTTTTCATTTTTCTGTACATGTTTTTATTGCTGTATACTGGACACAATCTTGCAACGTCAGCTAACTAACAAGTGTATTAAGACCAATACAAGAAAAAAATCCTTTAAATTCTCTTGAACAGATAGGCTGATGAAAGTTAATTTCAAGGCATTCCAGTTTGATTTTGTAATGTTTTATTTAAAAATAAAAAATAAAAAAGTGGACTTCCATGAGCACCAGTGCCATAATTAAGATACTGTCAATGATCTTTTCTCAGATGACATTGAAAAAGGGAGATTTTAGATTTTTAAAGTGCATTTCAAAATCATATGCCAAAAAAAAATCTCTTGATGTACTTTTGCATTTTGGGGAAAAAATGTAAAATTCTACCATTGGTTGTGTAAGCAATTAGGGTAACTTCATTATTTTCAATAGAATAATACTAGCATGTCAAAGCAAAATTTAGCCCAAGTAAAAGGGCACAAGGCTGTGCAGTTCTTGGACTACTCTGTTGTGAAACAACAACTATGGTAAAGAATTTTGAATATGCTAAAGCTCATCACAATGCCTGTTCAGCAGTGAGTAACTCACCTTTTCTTAGGGGACCTTCTCATAATAACAATAGCTCTGAGTATTTCTTCTACTGAAGGGTTCATCCTACATTTGTCTTCAAGTTCTAGCTTTCCATCTTTTGTTATCAAAAGACAAAACAAATTTTTATTTTCTGACAGATTTTTCTATTTTTTCAGAAAAGTTGACTCACTTGAGGCAAAAATGGGCATAAAACTTGGTTGTTTTTTTCACCTGCAGGAGCCTGCTGAAGTCAAGGTAACCGTCTAAAGCAAAATTTCTTACGGCTTCTATAAATCCTATTTCATGAGTACATAAATTCAGTTTTAAAACTGTACAATTGTGCTCATTATGAAAACAATATATAACATAACATACCTTTGAAAAATGTAGTGTCTTGTAGCAATTATGTTCCCAGCACGCTCTATAGAACAAAGCTTCTGCTTGTTTGATTAACAAGATATTTATTACATTTTCTAAATTAAATTTTAAAAGGACTTTACTGCAGTAATGAAATTTTCACAATGAAACAGTTTCATTGAGTAGAATGTCTGTATTTATATAGAAATGGAAAGATTTCAAACCTTAAACTGAGAACCAGACCATTACAGGTAGGCTAAATCATTTTAAAAGAGATAATAAACCTTTTACATATATTGATGAGAAACAGTCCTAGCTTATTATTAAATATTTAGTATCTTAAAGAATTTAATGAATGAGAGAAAATATAGGAAAAAAATAGGAAAAGTAATGGGGAGAGGGAAAAAAAAAGAGATTAGGTAGATAAAGAGAAATCATGAAGAAAAGACTGACAGTGAGGTGACAAACAAAGAATGACAGAAAGAATACCAGAACATGTGGAAGAACACAGATGATATTCTTGCAATGCAATAATATAAGTGAGGCACAGGCAACGAGATTAAAATATTGAGTTTCACCAGAATTGGGCATAGTATCATAAATCAAACAATAAAGCAGAATCAGAAATTAAACATGTTGAAGAGAACTAAGAGACTCATGAAGAATGCAGAGAAAAAGTCTTCTCATATTCTTAAATAAAAGACTAAAAAAAATACATCCATATGAAGGTCCAACAGAAACAAAAATAAAGGAATAACATAACCAAAACCTCTTTGTTATATCTTTACATGAGAATTGCTGCAAGATTGTACTATTACATCAGTTTCATAATGCCAACTGGTATCCAAATGCAGAGAATAGATCTCTTTTACTAAATACATATGACATTAAGAGGCTTGTCATTCTAGGGGATCTCAACTGACTTTAAGCATCAGGTCTTATGTGTTTAATAAATTAATTTTTGAAAGTTAACAAACCAGATGGATAAAAGAACTACACATGACTGCTCAGTTTACCACATTTATGAGTTTATTGATCCCCAGTATATTGTCCCTTAAATAACGCTTTTTCAAACTAAACAGTACTTAATCTCTTATATGAAAGTCAGTCCATTCCTCTGATAACCCATCGCCTAAGTTTTTCCTTATTGATTGCATTTAGTTTTTGACATGATGAAGCCAGAATCTGGTTTTGGTTTCTTATCCAACTATTCCCTTATTATTCATAATACTCTATTTGTGTTTTTCATCACTGCTAATAGCAAAGTTTTTAGACTACAGTCCACAATAGTTTCCAGATTTCTTTTCTAAGTAATAATAACCATCAATGTGTGCAATGTTAGAAATTTTTTATCCATCTACTTTAAAATGTAGTTAACAAAACTGAATTCCACCTATTATTTGGTATACTCAGTCACTTGGTATCATGACACCTTTCTGTAAGATTCTATTTCAACTCTAAATTTCAGATCCTTTATGAATATTTTCAACTTCATAATTTCCTTTGCTACACACAGGTACCCTACATCTCTTGTGGAAAGAGACCATGTATTCTTACCATCTTTTTCACATATCTTTCATTATGTTATTAATCCATGAGACAACACACTCTCCTAATGAAAAGAGGTTAACATAGGATAAGAGTCGTATGTAAGGCTCCTTGAGTAAAATTACTTGCAAAATTCATATACCTATTATTAAACAATCTTATTGATATCTAATTGACTTCCAATGACAATGACAGATTTGTGATTCACAATTTCCTGATCTTTTCCAAATACATTATTACACATTTGGTCAAACAGTTGTATTCTTTATTGAAGTTTCTATCTATTTATCCTGTGTAGAAATCAATCCGTTCTGGCAAGTACATCTACTCTTACTGTTGTATAATATTAATAATTTTGTTTTAAAATCTTTTTCCTAAATTCATATATGATCTCTTTCTCCATTAGAAATATCTCTGCTCTGATAATCTTTTGAGATTGGTTGTGGTAAACAATGACAAAAAGAATTTATCTTTTCTATCATAGTCTTAAAAAGTCGTTTTTGTACCATGGTGTCGTGGTTTGGGCC
>VYXH01005872.1:850525-936180 GCA_013397275.1 Burhinus bistriatus | reverse complement strand
TGCAGTGACGCCCACTGGCTGCCCGTGCGCTGGGTGCGCAGCGCCCGCTGTGCTCCATGATCGCTCCTTTAGAACTGCCGCGTGTGGTGTTGGCTCCGACCCCTGCCGCGTCAGCAGCCCGCCCTCGAGCTGCTGGTGCCGGCACAAGCTAGCCACTTTTCCTGGCTTCGAAAAGCTCCCCAAAGAGCCCCTTGCCGGCCCTTTCCACCTCGATCCCCTTCCCCAGCGCCGGCTTACCTTCACTGGAGCTGGTCTCCCTGGTGAAGTCCAAAGTTGTGCTGTAAACATAGCAAGAGAAGTGTTGAGGGAGAAAGGATGGTTTAATCATTAAGACAACTGAATGTTGTGAGAATCCAGATCTTTGCATCATTGCCAGTTGTGATGGAGCCAAGCAATTCACTTAAACCAGCTTTTTCACCAGTAGCCACTACTGTGCATTACTCTTTTTCTGATTACCCAACCTGGGTCACACGGGGTCGGATTTTCCAAAACTGAGCACTCACAGCTGCAAATGAAGTCAGTTGTGTTTGAAAAGTGTTCTAAAAAGTGTTGTTATTCCTGAACTTGTGTGTTTCAAGTAGGGAATCTGAAGTAAGTGTATAAACTTGACAACATTGGTGTTTATCTGTGCCTCAGCTCTCTGTTTATAATATATGGATAATAGCTCCATCAAAGTCTCAGGGGTAGTGTGAAGTCAAAATCCCCTCTTGTGTAAAGTATGTCAACTCCTTGCACAAAAGACCATAGAAATAGCTATAATGATCTTATATTTCCTTCAGAGTTTAGCTAGTATGCTCTAAATAAAATCTACAGCCACATTGTGCCAGAAGAATAGAAAGAAATATTTAATAACATTCATTCACTGTGTTAGGCTTGGAAAAGAAAAAAAAGATTTAGCTTGCATCTCTAACTGACACATGTACACAGACAGGCCAGATGGAGATTGTGCTGGCAACTTCCCCTCTGAGGTGTTTAAAAGTGTTAATATTATTTTTATTTTCTTTCTATTTGTTTGGTGTTACTGGTGTGTCCAAACCTTTCTGGGGTTTTGGAGGTGGGGGTCTAGGGGTGGTTTTATTTTACTTTCTTTTTTCGGCCTGGAATATCAGTTCAATTAAGGATACTGGTCATAAGATTTGGATAACTCAGGTTCCAAATCCCTTCTTCATTCAGATCAATGGAAAGATTTCCAAAATGCTGAAGGGATTTTGCCTTCTTTGCAACATGGCACCAGTCAGAGACACCCAAGCCAATGAGACAATTCTGGAACTGGCAGTGGAGCAGCCATGTCAGCACCCAGCCCAGGTTTCCAACCACCCGTAGGACACATGCAGTAATCTTTGTGCTCTGCTCGGCACTGGGGAGGCCTCATCTGGAAACCGAGCGCTGGTTTGGACACCTGCCTTCAGGTGAGGTGCAGAAACAAGCCAGAGCAGAACAACGAGGTGGAGAAAATATGACTGGGGAGAGGAAATACTGGGAAGAACTGGGATTGTGTAGTCTAAATGAGGAAAGGTTGAGGGAGGTTGGGTTTAGGGTTTGAGTTCAGAACACACAGAATTCTGCAACAGAAGAAAGTAAGAATTATATTATTTGCAAGGCAAATCCAGTAAGAAATACATGACATAATTGAATTTCAGTGGGACCCATTTTAGATATCAGGAATAGTTTCTAATGTAAGCAAAGCACTAGCCGTGATTCACTGAGTCAAAGTGCCCGTGGCAGTTTGGGAACTTCTATTACAGTAAATTCTTAAGAAAAAGTTATAAAAGTATCTCAGGATGGCCAGAGGGATGGATGAGGTGAGCTATCTGGGACCTGCCAATTTTGTCATTCCACACTTCTGTGTTTCAGCTATAAATCTTCTCAGTAAGGCAAATTAACTTATGTTAAGAGCTGCATTATTGTGATTATAACATTCCAAGAATCCTGGGTTCTTGCTTTGTGGTGAAACTGCAGAGATATAAACTATTCTGTCCTGTAGTTACATTCAGTCATTTAGGAGCTATCACCTACAATTAAAGCTTTTGCTAGTTAGTCCAAGACACACTGTTGAAAATATCTCTGTCTAGTTGCTCTCAACAAAAACTGCTGTTAATGTGTAGTTTGTAAGAAGAAATAATATACATTTACATTTAAATGTTTATATAAACGTATTTATATTTATATTTATGTTAACATAATAAATCCTTTGAATGGGAGTCAGGTGCTGAGTGCTGGAATGACATTTGTTTATACTGTTCCAGTCAAACATAAATTATAGACAATAAAATGATTCATGAGGAAAAAAAAGCTCCCCAAAAATACTTTCACATTATAATACATGCATGCTGCTATATACCAAAAACTCCCTCGACGCAAGCAGTGCATATTCAGTTTACATTTCATAATGAAGAAAAAAAAGGAAAAAAAACCCAGAAAGCTCTTAGGAAAATTTTATGCTTTTTAATATGAGTGTAGCATGTGTTAAGACAGTCCTGTCTTCTTTAAGTTCCTGCTTCACACAAAGTGAAGGAAAACCATTGCTTGAGTTAAGTCTCTACTTAGTATAAAATGACCACGTCAGAGTACTCCCCTGAAATCAGCAGCATTACTTGGTTGTACAAGAGAGCAATATTCAAGTATATTAAAGTCAGAAAGCAAACTGTTGAAGGGGAATAAATTATACACGTTAAAAGGATGGAAAAATATTTCATAAACATAAAGCTGTGCTTCCAAAATAAGTTTTATTATTTGAATTGTATCCTCAATCTATGTTTACATTCATAAAGCAGTTTGCTAAGCCCTCAGAGAGACTTTTGTAATGCAAAAGGCATCTTTTAATTACCTTAAAATACTTCTGGGGAGTTGCTGATGTTTGTTGTTTTGTGTTTTTAAGGAATTTTATTCAGGTTAAAGGTTAAATTTTAACTCTATTGTTTGTTAATTTGCTCACTTTAGCGTCTTCAGCCCTTCCCAAGTCAGCACCTCTGAACAGGCTTTTCAAGAGAGATTTCCATTCTGAATACCAGACAAAGTGATACACTCATTCTTTCCTGAGCTTTTAGTTCAAAATTAAATCTTGATCATTTAGAATTCATGTACGTTCAATCATATATCACTTAAAGCTATGCACTTTTCTTTTGGAAACACTTCCAATTTCCTATACCTTTTCACCCTATCAACATTTCATTGAGTAAGCACTGGAAGTCTTCTTTCTCTAGGCACCATATTTCTGTCACTGCCCATTTTATTTATTAACAGTTTCTACGTAATTTAACTGAAACTGAAATAATCCAAAGCACAACACTACCATATTCTGCATTACATAAGATCTTCATGAGCAATCACAGCGGACAGGCAATTGAATAGGTAAATAAACCTCAGTCGGGAGGTGAAAGAAAACATTTATTGCTTGTCCTTGGTGAACTGCTTCTGAAAACATGAAAGGAAAAGCTTTGATAGGCCTTTGGAAGTAACCAACTCCAAAGCTGATGTTTGAAGCAATTGACTGATTCCCTATCAAATGAGATGCCAGAATCCTTTGGGTGCAATCCCGTGCACAAATACAGGCTGGGCAGAGAGTGGGTCGAGAGCAGCCCTGAGGAGAGGGACTTGGGGGTGCTGGTAAATGAGAAGCTCAACATGAGCCAGCAACGTATGGTCGCAAGCCAGAAGGCCAACCACATCCTGGGCTGCGTCAAAAGAAGCATGGCCAGCAGGTCGAGGGAGGGGATTCTGCCCCTATACTCCACTCTCGTGAGACCCCACCTGGAATACTGTGTCCAGCTCTGGAAGCCCCAGCACAAGAAGGACATGGACCTGTTGGAGCAGGTCCAGAGGAGGGCCATGAAGATGATCAGAGGGTTAGAGCACCTCTGCTCTGAGGACAGGCTGAGAGACTTGGGGTTGTTCAGCCTGGAGAAGAGAAGGCTCCAGGGAGACCTTCTAGCAGCATTCCAGTGTCTGAAAGGGGCCTATAAGAAAGCTGGAGAGGTGCTTTTTACAGGGGCATGTAGTGATAGGACAAAGGGTAATGGCTTCAAACTAGAGAGGGTAGATTTAGATTAGATCTCAGGAAGAAATTCTTTACTGTGAGGGTGGTGAGGCACTGGAACAGGTTGCCCAGGGAAGCTGTGGAGACCCCATCCTTGGAAGTGTTCAAGGTCAGGCTGGATGGAGTTTTGAGCAATCTGGTCTAGTAGGAGATGTCCTTGCCCAGGGTAGGGGGGTTGGAGCTAGATGATCTTTAAAGTCCCTTCCAACCTAAACCATTCTATGATTCTATGAATTTCTCTCCTGGATAAACAATGCACTAACAAATAAAGATAAGCCTAATGTTTTTATTTATTTATTTAAACAAGATATATCAGCAGAAGAGTGTGCAAGAAAACTCTGTAAAATGTGCAAGTAATTTAAATTATGAGATTAAAATATGGTGTCTAACTTCAAAAGCCTCCCCTCCCAAATGATTTGCTTTATTTGTAGCTAATCATAAACTGAACATGAATGTTCTGAGACACCGAAGTCCAACTCTGACATTTACTATTACATAAAGTTTACATATGAAGTGGCACTACATCTTGGCTGTTGTGAGGCATTTATGAATGTCGGCACCAGAACTAAAATCAATCTTCTCTAAAAAAAAGTAAATTTATAGCTGACGCTATTAAGGCCAAGAGAGAACACAGAGTTGAACAACCAACCTGAGATTTGTTTGCCCTAGTGCCAACATCTGGGACTTCTTAGACCCTCTTTAGTGTCAGCACAGCATTTGGACATCCCCATGTCTTGCCCAGTAAGATAGACCTGGCTGGGGAAGCCATGCTGCTCATCCCATCCGATGGCCAGGGAACAGCCCAGCTCTGCAGCCGGGCACTGGCTGGGAAGGTAGCATACAGGGCTGAGGGGCTGGCTTATATCTTAAAAAAATAGTAATTGGTGTTTGGCTCACAGCTAATAATTAGAGCTTCCCAAAGCTCCTAAAATGATAAGAAAGTTGAAAGGTGTTAGTGTCGGCTTTGAAAGAATACAATTAGCTCAGTGCTTTCCTTCACTCATTTCTTTTTGAAGTTCTTTGCAGAAAAAGCTAAGCAATTTCCTTTCCCTTTTAACATCAATAACCCTACTTGGTGGAGGACTTTGTTTAAATAGTTTTCTGTTGTCTGCAAACAAATCAAAGGAAAATAAAGTTAATTAACCACATGAAAATGTGGCTGAGAAAAAAGGGGGGATTATTCACTGTTGGTTCTTTGGCTCTAAAATCTTGATTGCATTTAGATACTTGAGCGAGGCCACTCTAACCTAAAAAGCTGCCACTGTGACTTACTGCCAAGACCTCTGGTTTTGCGGGTAAGCCTCGGGCCAAGCTTGAATGACACAGCAGGCTCAAAATAAACCGTAACCTTCTCCTGTGTAACATGCTCGTTTCAATTTGGGTTATGTGAAAAGCAGTGCTTGCGCGATCATTTCAGCTTTTACTGTAAAGCATGAGGTGTGGAGGAGGATGATCAAATCTCACTCTCCCTAAAAATTGTGCCTGTGACTCAAACTCCAGGTTACCTTGTTCTGGCTGGATGAGCACCTCTTGGGAAGTACAAAAGTAACACTAACTGCAGAAATAGCTTTATTAGACAATGTGGTCTTTCCAGTCCTTTCTGGGAAGGAGCAGGCTTTTATAAACCAATTTAATTTTCTTTGCATGAGGAGGTCACACGTGCTTTGCCCTGCCTTAACTATTTAAAAGAAGTTATATACACACTGGATTCCATTTATTAACCATATTGTACAGAAGTAATGCTTCAAAGGTGACACATCTGTGCTGAAAGTCCATGTGTTCGCACTGCCCAAGTAGTGGGATGTTAGGATACTTCTGGTTTTCAAAGAATGAGAACATCTCACATAGAATAGAGAAGCTGAAATGGCTTCACACTTTATTCCATACCTGTAGCTTGTCTCTCTCCAAGGATGGTAAAGTTTTCCTTGTCACAAAGGTTGATAATGGAACAATGAATTACTGAGAGGGTTTTCTCAAACACTAGCAGATAAGTATCTAAAAGAAGGATCAGGAAGGAAGGTCATCCTGGTGTTACTGGAGACAACACAACCATGCAGCAGATTTTATTGCTTTTCCTCCTTCCTGGACGTCCCCGTGATGGCTGTAACTCTCTTCACTGAACAGAGCCAGAGCTCAGAGCCTGCCATACACTGTGCGAGGGGACTGAAAATGAACCATTTGCACAGGGGTGAAATCCCTAAAACCCGTCCTAAAGATGTTTGCCTAACAGACTTTTCCAACTGCTGTTTTCTACACTAAAATTACATACAGGAGTTACCAGCTGACGCTATTAATCACTGACTTCAGCAGAAGTGGGCCAGGGAGGGATGTGAGGTCAGTGCACTGCTATTGATGACTGGAGCTCTCCCAGTGTCCAGCACTGGGGAGATACATCCATCTCTGGCATGTGCTGGGTCTCCAAGCCATCCGCAGGGTCTGCTCCCACTGTCAGCTGAGGTCCAGGTGCCCTGATGGCAGTATCAGGAGCTTCTCCACAATCCCGTTGCTTCCTATGAAGTGCTGCTATTCCTCTGGTAAGAAGTTGCCATGAGTAGTAAGAAGGAAAAGGCACACTTGCTGGTAGAACATTGTAGGCCACTTGTAGCTTCAGCAGTGTTATTACTGTATAGAAAGTATCCTATTACCCAGAGGGTTGCCATCATCTTGTTTGTTGGTTAAAGAAAGAAAAAACAGAAACCCAACACAATTTGGTTTTGATGATGTCGTATGTTTGGGTTGTTTGCTGGAATAGTTAGTAATGATATGTAATCCTCAGCTGTAACTGCAATATAACCATGGTAATATGATAATAAGCAATGGTGTGATTTTGAAGGAAATCACTTCTGCAGCCAGTGAGAATTTTATTCTAACATATTAAACTGTGTTTAAGAAATACTTAGTCAATAATTACGTAAGTAAGCAAAAGTAATTTTCGTAGTTTTTGTTAAAGTAATGTTTCTGGACACGGTGCTGTATACATTTGTCAGGCCAAAGTAAAGTGTCTTTGATTTCAGCAGAATAGAATGCTAACTCTGCGTCTTAATTTCTGTTCAAGCAAGCCTGTGGCTTTTTGTGATGTTAGTATGGTTAATCAGAAATGAACCTAGAAAGGGTAAGAAGTGTGAATTGGACCCTCTAATTAGAATGTGGTCTGGCAGTATGGGAGTGCAGTATTTATGTGTACAGAGAGTTCTGTTTCATTTTTCTTTTTTTTTTTTTTCTTTTCTTCTGCTTTCCTGGTTTTACCCACCTGTGTATAGCTGGGAAATAAGCAGGTCTTTAATCACTGAGGACTGTATGATCCTTACCTAGGCACACTATCCGTTGATGGGAAGTGAAGAAATGTACCACAGGTCCAGCTTCAGACACGTGCTCGGTTGGTGCATCCTCGCTGGTACGGCGCCTCATCGTATGGCAAGTGTAAAACTGGCCCTGCGCAGCCCTTCTCTAAAAGGCCAATGTGAGTGGGTGTGGGCTATGTGGCAAAGCCCAGTTACAACCGGAGCTACCTCGGAAATGAAATTGGGAACAGAAAGTCTGAGATACAGCTTTACAAAACTCTTCCTTCCCTCTTTTCTTCTGGAAAAGCGAAAGTGCCATGGGGGAAATAAAGAAACCAGCATTGGAGTGTAAGAGACAAATAATGCTGAAAAGCATGTTGTGCTGCCTTAGTTCCTTTTTCACTGTGTACAGGTTGGCAAAACTCCTCAACAGAGTTATCTTTAGCAAGAAAAAAGCCTTAACAGAAAAACTACTGGTTTTGATTTATGAAGGACTGATTTATAACTGTTGGTTGAAGGGGAATCTGCCAGTTTTTGTCTCTATAACATTCACGTTCATAATGTAATCGGACTGAGTCTGGAGAAGGGAAAGCTTGTATGCCCACTGAACATAGATGTAATCCAGACCAACCCAACTCTCTCAACATTCTCAGAGATTGGCTTGATTCATAAAATTCAGCTTGGTTTTGAACTGGAATCTCTCAAGATCAAGTTTGTAATATTTGAACGTAGTAATCTGCTTTGTAAAAAATTGCTTGATTCTCAAATTTCAGACTCAAATTGCCATTGAGGTGGGGATGGAGAGGTGGGGGCAATTGTTCTTCAGAATTCTTTTTTTCAGGCCAAATGAAAATAACATAAATTTCAGCATCAGAGGTGAGCTTTCCTGAAATCTCAAATCAGGTAAAGAAAGTTTAACACTTACACCCTAACCTCTTGAACCTCACAAAGCTTTTAACTTCTGAAAGCCTGTTGGATTCTTGCACAGTTGAAAAAACACTGTATAATAGTTCAGGATGGGAAATGTATGCTATGTTATATCCATCCCATATAAAGAGGGAGAGAATGATTTAGTTTCAAATCTAATCTCTGTCAAAGCTTCACCAAGTCGTTGACGTTAAGATCACTGCTTCTACAAGACTGTTGCCCCATGATTTTGGAAAGATGTGCTCAGCATCTATGATTAAAATTAAACTGAAAATAATGCCATCCTCATCGCAACATTCCCTAAACATGTAGTCAAGGCTGATTCAGATAAGAAAATCCACGTAATGAATCATTAGACTTGTTCCCTGCACTGCCTAGGCAGGCCATGCTGCCTCTAATTCCAGTTTTTGCTACAAAATAATTCTTCTACATATGAGACAGACTGGGATAATAACTCAGTGTTGGGATGCGTTTTATTAAATCTGAGCTGGTCACCGTGGGTTTCTTTAAAACTGACAGAGATCTAGGAAATATAGTCAATAAGAATTAAAACTAAATCAATCTCATCATAAGGTAGACAGCTACAATAGGTCAGACGAATTGCTCCCTAAAAAAGAAATGCATATTCCTCTCTGCTGCTTACAAGAGTCACCAGAGGGGCAGCTGAGCTGTAGATATCTCATCCTACATCTCTGCGGTTATCTGGGGTGAATACCCTTCACAGTGTCAGAAATGCAGTGTATCTGTCACATGTCCCTTTTCTCTCGGGCTTTAGAAATGCTCTGTTAGAATTAAGTTCCTCTGAAATCAAAAGTCGTCTCTGGCATGTCACATCCAGTGGCTGGACCTTTTTGTAGAATTCCTCCATATTTGAAATTTCCTTATTAATTTCATCAAACATTTCAGCAAAATCACTTATTTTTTCCATGCTTTACTAAATATTGTAAGATATCTCTGCAAGACTCTAGTCAAATATGCTAATTTATATATTCTCCTTTGCATAATCTCCAGACCTGAATACCATTTTTTGAGCATACCTCATCCTTTTCCTAATTTTATTTGGGCATGTATACATATTTGTATATACATACCTATATAGCAATAATTATACAGAAATAAGGAATTATATCACAGACACCAACTGGGGGCTATCCAGACATAAACTCTGAGTTTTACATGTGTATATATAGCTATACAAATGTTATTAGATCTGTTATTCTTTTAAAGAACAATGCCACAGGATACAAGAGAGGTAATTGTCTTGGGTAGGGTGGCAGAGAATAAGATGTAAGGAAAACCACCAAATTTTAGGTGAATCTATTGAAAAATGTTACTAAAAATAAAAGAAGGCAAACTTTGGAGTTACAGTCTCTTCATCAGTCTATGGGAAAGCAGAACAAAGGGATCAGAAAATGTATACTTAAAGGATGATGATTCAGAACTCATAAGGGAATATGTTATTGTAGTATGAGTAAAAGGTCTATGGGAAATATTTTCCTTGGGAGACCAGGAAATGCCTGAAAAAAACTAAGCCACAGGGTGCATTAAAGAGAAATGTTTCCCTGGGTCACCATTCTTTTTACAGAAGGAAAGAGGAATCTATTAAATCAGGAATGGACAGTAAAATCAAGGGAAATTAATGAGCTGGAAGAGAGCCTTTTAGAGCTGTAGTAATGCTCAGACCTGTGGGCTGCCCTGAAATAGGATTCTGTTTTCCTGAAAACTGGTGATAACTTCATGCAGCTGCTCATTAGATAGTGCAGATACCAAAGGAGAAATTGGAACTCTGGATGTGTTAGATTAGCATTTTCCCTCTATTTCCTCCATTTATTTTCCAGATGGCATACTGTTTCCCTATTACATTTTATTTATACAAGGCTAAGCCCATTCCCCTTCCAACTCCATTAACCTCAGTGGAACAACACCAGAAATTACTATGGCCCATTGACTACAGAATCTTATTTGATATTGACTGTTTTCTTTAGGACAATTTGATTGACACAAATTATTGCAGCAGATGTGTACTGTAATTTGTAATGGAACATTTTATCCATTTGAGTCTAGATAGCCTTTCTTCCAGAGTCTCCGTTTGTAATGCCGCTTATTGAGATCTTTGAAACTTTATTGTATCAAATCACAGGTATTTGTAGGGGCAGCGAAGAGCTATGGAGGATTAATGCTCAATCCTTCCACACTTAAATATCTTGCTGTTTTCATCTTGTCCTAGGTCACCAGTGGGAATGAATTTGGTCACCTTACCTTGGTACATATTTACAAAACTTACGGAAGTGCCATGGAATTTGAAGCAGTTATCAGTCTCACTTCAAAAGGGTACCAGAATTGAAATGATAGAAATCTCATGGACCAGGATTGAGGTACTTTGCAGGGTTATATCAGATGCTTAACACTGGGCTCCAATACATTTCTTTTTCTTTTCTTCTTTTTTTCTCAAGCTCTGAATTTCTTCATCATAAATATTAAGTATATATTACACACGTAGAGAACCTGGCAAAGGCAAGGGGATATGAAAGGGATAATGCTGAACATTTGTCTGTTTTGAACAGGACTCATAAAACTAATCATCGCTTTAAAAATTTACAAATTTACAAATATTTACAAAAATTTACAAATATTGTAATAGCTTTTGTTTGAAGAGCAGGAAAATAGCTATTCCCTGGTTTGATGCTTTGTGAGTTGAAGGATAAGACCTTCTTCTCAGGTTCCATATCAGGGCAATGCATGCATTTGCATGCTTATGACATGGGGGTAACACAGAGTGGAAATCAGGCTGTCTCGGGTAAGTATGGCTTTGAGTATGGCCACAGCTGGCTTGTCTTCACAGCCAAGTAAACAGTGTTTCAGGAAAGGAAAACACTATCCAGGTTGAATGCAGACAGATGTTGGCAGAGAGAGGCAGTGCAGTGCGGCAGCTGCTCTGCCCTCCCCTGGCACAGACCCTGTGCTCCCCCCAGGAGGTGCTGGTGGTCTGGGGTGGGGGGAGACAACCCCTTACCCACAGCTGGGAAACCTGAAAAGTCTGGGAAAACACCATGCTCAAGGTAACCTGCTGCTCAGAAAAGCTCATTATCTTAAATCCAGCTCTGTGTCGATGCACTCATCCTGCCGCCAAGTTAGCTGGGAGCTGGTTCCAGCACACTGCTGCTTGGGGCAGGCAGACCCTCCATGGCTCCTGAGAGAAATCCTGCATCCCTGCGTGCTACAGACGTGTGGAATAATTACTGTGCGCTATAAGTGATGAACAGTTTTTGACAGATGGCCAAGATGGAAATCAGAACAAAAGGTTGTTTCGGCTTGATCCAAAATACAACAGTTTAATTCTTCTGACTTCTCTCTCACCAAAATGAGAAAAACCTAGGAGGGAAAAAAAAATCTGAATTGATTTTTCTTTGATGAAAACCAAAATGTGTTTGATTTTAGTGAAGGGTTTTTTTCTCCCCGTTCCTCCCCTTTTTCTTTCTTTTTGATTAACTTTAGCTGAACTTTCTCTTAAAGCCTATAAACCAGAGAGAAAATACTTTCTATCAAATGAAATCGTCTGATTTCCTCCAGTTTTTTTTTCTTTTTTTTTTTTTTTTTTTTAAGTCCAATGTGCTAATTAAACTACACCTAAAATCACAGATACTTTCTGTTACACAAAAGATGCAATTTTCGTGGCTTAGCAGCTTGAAGCATTACATTTTATTCTACACAAGCGAATCAAATATATCTCTCCCAAAGCGACCTGTAGCATACTTGAAACACATGCCTTTTGCAGGGATAATACCTTTTGATAGCATTGCTCAGATACTACCAGTCTTCTTCTCCTTTCCCATAACACTTATCAGCCTCAGAGGACACATAAATATGCATTAAGAAATTTATGTCTATTTCACAATGTATTAAGGTAGCTGTCCTCTTTTACTAAAAATCTTTTTTATACAAAGGGTCCAACAGAGTTTTCACACTTAAGCTTTCTTGGTAAGGTTTAAGTGATTAGAGGTTCTTTGTTAGTCTGCTGCCTGGAAATGGTCCATCGGTAGTTAATCAGTGTTACATGTCACAGCCCACTTAAAATATGCATAGAAAAAGAAAATGTTTATACCATTAACAGCTGTATTTGACCCTACATTGTAGTTATTACTAAACTGAAAAAAAAAGAAAAAGAGCAGCATGTCACTCATGAAACAATTAGGAAGAAAGGTTTTCATGGATCTGAGACACCTAATACAATCAAGGAAGACCAATTAATTGTGATATTTTAATGCAATAAAGAATATATGATGTTTGTTGACAGGGAACAAAAAGTCTGCTTTTAAAAGATGGAAGAGTGACTTTTTTTCCAGATGCCAACATTGAAGAAGCCTGGGAGTTTGAGAGGAAGATAACCATACCTATGTAAACCATGGACAAAAGCCTCTTTTAAGTTGTTTTCAGTGTGCCTGTTTTTCTCTTGAGCAAGCAAAAACTAATAAAAGTAAGAGTAAGAGTTGGCATTACACCTCTGGGTCATACCACTTTAAAGTTGCTTGTTCTTATCTCTCTCCTAGTATGAATTTCCAAGCGGCTGAGACAAGTTTCAAAGGCTGGAAAATAAAGGTAAACAAAACCAAAGAAAAAAGAAATACAAATTTTTCACAGTGATGGAGAATTTGGTGACTATCAGTCCTGCCTGGAGGAGCGATATGTTCTACCATGTTCTGTGCTTAGAAAAGTATTCCCTGTCTTTCTAAAATATAGACATTAGCTAGTGGGAGAGCGTGCCCGGAGCACACAGTGGTGCAGAGAATGAAAAGGGGCCTTTGCTCAGGTGCTGCCCTTTCGCTCAGCCTTCACCCCGGGTACCTGGCCGCCTCGGAATGGCGGCTCTGTCACCCACACCTCCGCCCTCTTGGAGGCTCACGCTGCCTGGAGTGATGCGAGCATTCCCAAACAAAACGCTGCTGTCTGTGTTATATAAATAGCATACTCGCCTCACAGATGAAGTGATTATAAGGTCTCCTCTCACCGTGAACATCTATGAATCCAGTAATCTATACAGCACTGAGGCAATATTTCTTCGGGAGAAAGCTCTAGCATGTTAGCCTGCTCCTCTCGCTCCTGTGGGGCAGAGGCAGGACATTTTTTCTTTGCCATCTTTCACAGGATTTGAAGCTTTTGTACTGGGTAGAAAGCCAAAGCTGAAATCCTGGGTTAATCCTGTTATCTGGTACACAGCCTAATGTACGCTTCGCAGAATCCACCTCCATGTTTTCCCCGTACGGGAACAATTTCAAAGGTTTTATATTGAAAGGATGATATCAACTCTTGTGTCTCTCCTTCCTCTTCCAAATTTCACTCCCCTCTCTGTGCTGGGTGACAAGATTGACTTTCTAAACTCTGCTAAAATAAACTTTTTAAGTAAGATATATAGGTGTGCATGCAGAGTATCATAATAGCAGATAAGAAAAGAAATCCAATAAAATAATAATGAACTAGCACCAATTTTAATCCATAAATCCTGAAGTACTTTTGCTCCAGCATTCCAATAAAAATTCCAAGACAGGCTAGATGCTTCACTGGTTTCCAGTGATGCTTTTTATGTGAACCAGAATTCACTGCTCCTCTTCCTACATGTACCTCCCACGCAATTTCAGTGGAGTTTAAGTGTTTCAAAGAAAACATGTGGGTGGAGCAGCAGGTTTGTAACTGAAGAGTTAACTAGCCAGAGCGTTTGCTGGAGCTCTGTTGTTACTGGAAGGAAGTCAATTGTATAATTTGCTGGAGAGCACATATTTAACTATTTTTAAGCACTCAAGTGCCACAAATAGGAACTTAGGTCCTTTATATAGTCAGCGGAGAAATACAGATTCTTAAATTAGATGTTCTGGCTTAAATCTGGAAGACTCTACCTCTCTAGAGTCAGACAATATTAATATTTCGCTGGTCCCATTCTTCCCCTACTGAATGGCATGTTTGTCTTGCATTGAATACAAAGAGGGTAGCCTTTGTGGCCACTGAAAACACGTACAGGAACAGAACCTGCTTTCTTCTTTCTTTTTTCAAAGTGAGCAATAGTTCACTGACCAGCACAGTCAAACCGAAGCCACTCTCTGTAAAAGCTTCAGAATTATCCCCTCTTTCTCTCTCCCTGAGTATGGTGGGCAAGCAACTGTAACTGCAAAGTGCCTAGATTCTTAGATAGCAGAGTAAGCCATGGAGACGTGCAAAGCTAAAATAAATTTCTTGCTGTTGTGCCTTCTACTGAAGTAACTGAAAACGTAACTGAGGGCTGCTATGCAAAGCAACACATGCCAGCATGGCGGAGGACAGCTGGCAGAAGAAATGCGTATTGGGAATTGTAATAACAATGGACAGGTGTATGAGAGATTTCTGAACTCGGGAACGTACCCCTGAAACTTGTCACCTGATGCTGTTGGCTGCTGGGCTGGTATCCAGCAGAGAGTGAGAGGGAGCGAAACCGCTGCCATTAGTTACGCAGTGTGCACACTTTCAGATTCACTGGAAACCCAAGTATACTGGTGAAACATTTATAAATCGCACTAGAGCAGCTGCCAGACAAGACAGTATGATCACATTATGTTTGGTGGAATAGAAGGGATCTTTTAAAAATAGAAGATTCACACTGAGGACGGTAAAAAAAAAGAACTAAAGATCAACAAATCTGCTAAAACTGAGAGTTTACTAGCTGTTACGTTCTTAATAGTAGTTAGATAATTATTTACTTAAGTATATATTCTTTGATATTCAGGGTAGAAGTTGCGCATCTTTTCTATGCTAGTTACAGGGGTGTCTCAATGTTTAGCACAGAGGGACAGGTACCTCCAGAACTCGTAACTGACTCAGTCCAACTGAATAAAGAAGGAGCCCATATGATTAGTTCAGACATACAAGGTTGAAGCCATGTAAACAGAACCCCCAAATTCAAACAATATCTAAGTGAAAAACATAGAAACGTACCATTAAGCAAAAATCATATATGAAAAAAATAATGGTGTAGAAAGTCACTTTTCTGTGTGTGTACTACTTCTTAGAGACCGAGTATCCCCAGGCGGGATTACATTCTCCTTTTATTAAGCAATGTTTGTTGAAATTATTAACATTTGGTATACTTCAAATCTGGCTCAGTAGACTATAGGAATTAATTTATTTCCCTTACTATTTTTAGACAATACAGTTTAGAAGTCTACATCAGGGTCAGTTTGTTCCAGGCCCCCTTTAAATTTAATAGACTCACTTCTAGGATACAGACCATCCGATCAAAGGTAGAGGTGTGTGTCACAATGAGTTTTCTCAAACTCATGGGGTCAGGTGACTCCCACTCAAGGTATCTGTCTGTCTGAGACAGAGATTTCAGTCATAGTAAGTGTTTTCAAACAAATGCACCTATATTTAAAAATAGATTTTCTGGTTAAATAATCTGAACAAAACATTTCCTGAAGCATTTACAGGTGACTCCAGGATGAATCCTAACCTTTGGGTACTTAAAATTGAACTCTGCCTGTAATTACTGTGGTCTTACAAAAGCCATATCAAATTGCACATGGTCATAGCATCAGGAATTTTCTGATTAATAATATGATCCACAAAGAATTTTTTGCACTGTTAAAAGTCTTTTTTATCTCTGTCCCAGTGGTAATAATAAATCAATAAATATAAAAATAGCTTGAAGAATATATTGTCGTATATGCTATTCATTGAAATCTAAAGAAAAAATGTGTGGCTTGTTCAATTTCTCATATGCTTATGCCTCTCTGGATAAATCCAAGAAATGCTAATATTTAAAGAGTAGTATGGAAATGAAAAGAAATGATGCCTTGGGTACAGGCAAAGGTTGGCTGCAGAATTCAAAATGCAAAGAGAGATTTAATGTCCTAATCAGGAAGATACTTAAACACATTTTCAATTTTGAAAGCCCAAAGGAATTAAAGATGTGCCTAATGTTAATCACGTGAAACACCCTTCCTGACTGTCAGTGTTTTCTTGAGCTGAACATGAGCCTAAGTCTGGAAGCAACAGAGTGTCGAACGTCAAAATTAAAAAAACCTTAAGCATATTTTATTCTCTTCTCCTTAGAGCACACAGAGTTTTCTGGGCTCCTGTCACACTTTTGAAAAATAAACACTGGTAGAAAAGAAGCCGTCCTAAACCACAATGTGAAAATCCATACTGATGATATAAATGTTGAAGGATCCGTCCAAATAAATCAGCAAGATAGGGGATCACACAGCTCTAATCTGTATGAAGTAATTGTGTAAACCATCTTAGAGGGCAGTAACAACAACCCGGAGAATGGCATTGTTCTGATGGGAAAAAATAAAATAAAATAAAATCTCCAAGATGCAGCAAAGCCTTTGTCATTTGTAAACACTAGGACAGGATCCAACTGGCTCACTTCTTTGTTAATCTCTGTTTCATTCTCTGTGACATTAATTAACTGCATTTGACTGGCAGTCATCTATTCCCAGTTTGGACAGTTTCCCTGTTAGCATACCAGGCATGTGGTTTGTACAGTAGTTATCAGGCAGAACTGTGAGCATGTTGGACCGGACTGAAACAGTTCTGGCTGTGTAAGTCAAATATCACAAGAATTTGTGAGGGCTGTGTTTAGCCAGACATCTCAAGGCCTAGCAAACACTTGGTAGGACAGAAAAATACAAAAAAACCCCCAAACTCTTCATTTTGTAAGTCCTTGTTTTTTGACCTGTGAGCAGTCCATTACCAAGGCATTAGCAAAAGGGTTTTTTCCTCTCTTGCCACCGCAGTACAATGTGTCCCAAGACTTAGTCATTATAAAAGTGCCAGCCCCGCAACTGTAAAGCACAATCATTGATCTCCAACTGACTGCTGGCTCATAAGTATATGAATATCTATACATACACACATATGTACACCCATATACACATATATACGTACAACAATCATCAATGCCTATAAATACTTAAAGGGAGGGTGCCGGGAGGATGGCACCAGTCTTTTTTCAGTGGTGCCCAGGGATAGGACAAGAGGTAATGGGCACAAACTTGAACAGAGGAAGTTCCATCTAAACATGAGGAGGAACTTCTTTTCTTTGAGGGTGGCAGAGCACTGGAACAGGCTGCCCAGAGAAGTGGTGGAGTCTCTGACTCTGGAGACATTCCAAACCCGCCTGGATGCCATCCTGTGCAACCTGCTCTAGGTGAACGTGCTCTGGCAGGGGGGTTGGCCTAGATGATCTCCAGAGGTCCCTTCCAACCCCGGTGATTCTGTGATTACAAATTTCACCATTTTGCCTCCAAGGAACAAAATAATCAAACCACAAAGCAATCATGACTAGAAAATTACTTGGAGGAGTGAAAATTAAACCTTGGCATTATAACTAAGTGATGGTGTTCTTATTTTAGAGAGAAAAATGAAGTAACAGTGGCTTTGAAATCCACAGTGAGGCCATGCACATGTCGACAGAGAGATGAAGCTCGAGGCACAAACCTGGAGCAAATCACACCGTGACAGCAGCGTACAAAGGAGCAGGTCGAGCATTTGAAAGCGTGAAAAAGAAACATGCTGTGTCTGGGAAGGTAAGTGTTTGAAAGCACAACAAACGTAGCCCCGATTCATTCTGAGTAAGTTTGTAGGTAAAAGGGCTAAATTGTTTCTAGGAATTGTTTCATGTGTTTGCAATTTGACATCCGCAGTTTAACACTGTGGTGTACAGCTTTTCGTATGCTGATGTTTGGCTCATCCAGACTGCTAGATCCTCTTCTGTGCTCATTGCAGCTTTACCTTTCATAGGACACAGTAGAAATAGAGTGTTTTAATCTTACTTGTAATAAATGGGCTATTGTTTGCTCCATAGATTATGTGGAGACCCAGCAACTGAAATTGGTCTGCTTTCTCCTTAACTGTCCAGAGTCTGTAAGTAAGTACTGTTACTTTGGAAAGACATTATTCCACTGTCATGTCGAATAGAATATTAAATATCACCCTAAATGGCATTAAATCAGCACTGAATAGACATTTCCCACTGTGAATATAACCAAATGAGTTTTACCGTATCTGGCTAGAGGATATAAACCACATTAGTTGTCTCATGTGGATAAAATGAAAAATTATTTAGACACATGGCTTTCTCCTGGTTTCACCAGTTTATTCCAGCAGTGTTTCTTCTTGGCAATTTCTGTGCTGTTCCATCCAATGCTTAAAAGAAACACGTGTTTGGTGCATGGGGCACATGAGCGGGGAGGAATGGAAAGCTGCAGCAGCCATCGTGCAAGGAGCCAATGCCTTCCAGAAACATTACTGTTTCTGGAAGTGGTTTTGTGGTGAAGTAAATTATTTAAAGCCTAATTGACTACAGATATAAATAAACCTAGCAATTTCACTGCATTGGATCAGACCTGTGGCCCTCTATTTTAGCGCTCCATTTCTTGAAGAGATGAGTAGAAGTCTATTTAGAAAGGTGTAGGGAATTGAGTAATTAGTAGCTAGCCCACTCACAGATAAATTGCTTTCCAACAAAAGTGTTCAAAGGTTGAATTATAATAGACTAATTCAGCTATGTGACTGCATGGTGGGAGAGAAGAATCGTGGGCACACTTAAGAAACTCAACTTTATATAGAGACCTGTATACGAATCACACACGCTGGCATACCAGTTAACAGAAAAATCATGGTCTGGCACCTATCTCTACACCCAAGTAGCCAAAATCAACTTTTGTCAGACCTGGACAGAGCATAAGCCAAACATAAATAGTGGAACTAAAAAGCTAAAGAGCTAGGAAGTAATTCCAGGCAGATTCAAAAAGTGCAAATCAATCAACTGCACGGTTTACACAGAATTGCATAATTCAGGTCTGGTTGTTCTCAGCTAATATTAACTTCATTTTTCTCTACTGTGAAATAAAGTGGATACAGCCGAGACATCTGCTGCTGCAAAATCACAGGTGGTACTCACCTGCCAAAAATAAGGCAGATGGTTCTGGCACCATGACTCTCCCAGTGCCTTTACCCGGTGAGGTTGTCTTCAAGGTAACTTAGGAACTTCTAGAACTCGTGAATATTAGTGACTGTGGAAGTTATGTCCCTTTTCCTGATGACTCTCACTGTCAGGTTTTGACATTGTGTTGCTTTGCTCATGGATCACCAGAGGAACCATGCTTGCTGACAGCTTCAAACTACATCACACGCAAAGGAAGAATGGATATATTTTCCAGGGTGCAATGAAACTTTTAAAATGCAAAACTGTTCCAAGGTAAAAATCAGTATCTCCTACATCTGTATGAGTTTTCAAGGAAAATGCCATATACATCAAACGATACCTGGGGTGGCAGAATTCATCACAGAAGTGCTGAGGTAGATAAACCCACAAACAATCAGCATAAAAGTGTATTGATGAGTGTTTGAAAGAAATGCAGAGCTTTTCCCTTGCTATAATAATGAAATGTAATATAATCTGCAAACGTGATCTGTTTTTTTCACACCTGTTTCTAAGGGTCCTTCATACCGATACTGAGCTCTCGTGCTGACTCACCCTTCGATCAAACAGATGGATCCTTTCACTTCCAGGAGCGTAAGAGAATGAGATTCTCTCTGAAAGCCAGATAGACATAAAGGCAGAGGCAACAGCAAAGGAGAAAGTTAGTGTTGCACTTCACAGTTTCTTCTTTTGCTCTCAAGACAGCATAAATGGCAAATCCAACGAAAGGGGCAGCTTTAGCAGGGATTCAGCAAGGGTATCAGGTGAGAAAAACCTTTCCCTTCAGATACACAGCTGCTTTCATAAGTACATGCTTTTGTCAGGCTTTACTTCTTACCTACGGTTTGTTCATCTGCTGAAATTCCTTACTTGTCCTCAAGTGAGGATTTGCCTGGAGGCTCTTCTGGATGCACTTACACTATTGCTGAGTAAGCTCACAGTAATAAGATTATCATTAACAGAATTTCTCCCATACTAACAGTTCGTCCTCTTTTATTTTCCCCATATGGTAACCTGATACCTGCACAGCTTTTCTGTTCCCACTACAAAATTTTGTTTGCCAGCATATGCATGTTGGACTATGAGAAAAGGTTCTTCCATGCTAGACTAATACCCCTGGAATAAGAGTTCTGTTAGGCATTTCATATTGCCATTAAGAAGACTGATCAACTACAGACATAACTCTGTTTGGAAATACTTCTTCACAGAGACAGAAAATTATTAAGAGAAATAATACAAGGAATGGAAACTGATTTCAGAACTCCAGAAGATAAACACTAAATCTTTTTGTTACTTAGTAATATGACCCTATTCAAACATTCTTTCTCACTGCATGGTTTTGTTTGGGTTTTTTCATATATTAATCTCAAGAAGACTNTCTATTCAGCATGTGCTTTTTATGTAATCTGGCCTCTACAAACTTTGTAATGAATGGAGCCAAGTTCAATAACTTTCTCAGAAAATAAAACTTGATGGAATATTTTATTAGAGATTTTCACTGTAATGGAAGCCTGGTGTGCTCCAGAACGCAGCACTTGGCACATGTAAATAATAAATCATAAGAGAGATTACCAGCCACTAATTTTATGAAAGTCCACTGGCACTAAATCTAAGAGCAGTACTGCTATCACCAAACTTCAAGTATAACAGCAGACTAAAATGAAGGCCTTATTCTTTTTTTTTGTAGAAACAACTTTTGTGATGAAGATGTTTTTTAAGTTGAAAGATTACTAAGGAGAAATGAGGGGAAACATTTTCATGTTCAGAGCTGAAAAATGCTGCCTAAAAAGCAATGTTTTTGAAGAAGTTCAGGCATTGGCCAGGTAAAGTGCTCTAGACAGCCATTTACAAAGGAGTTATAGCAAAATAAAACTAAAATTTGTCTCAGACTAATAGATAAATTTCAGCAGGATAAGGACATTAATAAGAGAGTGTGCTTTCCCAGAACGATTCTGACAGCAGAAGGACTTTATTCTTCATTTTTGCCTTAGGGTGTTTGTTCCATTTTTGTTGTTTTCAACAGAATTGTTCATGTGAGTCTGGGTTATTCACATGCCTTGGAGTTATTGGTCGCACCTAGACTTTGCAATCAGCGACACGGATTCTGATACAGTCGACCACTCACATAACTGTGAATCTGAAAATTCATAAGCACATCAAAATATTTTACACAAGGCAGAGGATGTTCTGATATATTTATGCAGCTAAAAATGGAAACTGAGGTTCATTAATATCTCCCTGGGAGACAGCTACTCTCACATTTCAGAAAATCCCACTAGGTACCATTCTGCCCCTTTGAGTACTTAAATATGCCCAAACAATAGCTTAAAATCAAGCTATGTAAGTGCTTTCAGGAACAGGTGTGGCTTTTAGTTCAATCCTTTTCAAAAGGGGTGAGAAATGTTAATAGTCTTTCGAGGAATGGACATGCGAACAAAGGTTCATGAGTTCAACTATTTAAATCCATAATATGCAACCGTTACAAAAAAAAGATGGTTATTTAATATTTTAAAGAATTTGTCATGTATTTCTGTATCTAATGCTTTTTGGGGCTGTGTTACCTCTTTAATTTTATTGAATTTTCGTATATTTTGCTAACAGTGGGTAGATGAAGGAAACTAGTGTTAGCTTGCCTGGGAAGAGTTTGTAGAACAGTATCCAGCAGTGGAGAGGACATTCTGGTTTTTCTGACTCACAAACAACCAGAATTAGTATATTAGGTCCAATTTCACTGATTCTGGATGAATATGTTTCTTTGCTAAATTCAAGGTTCCCTTTTTTAATGTCAGTTTCCATAGAAAAACCCATTTAATAATGACCATAAGATGCCACTGTATTTAAGACCTTGCCCTTCTTGACTACTAAAAAGTGACAATGCTCACACACAAAAACCAAACAAATAGCAACAACAAACCAATCAACCAACTAAACAAAACACAGGCTGAAGCATCTTTCAACATACCTTTTTAGAAATGTATGTTGGGGGGTTTTTTATTTTTTATTCTGGATCTGAAATTATGGTCCTAGTCTGGTTAAATACTTGCAGTTTTAACTTCACGGGAATTTTTTTTTTTTTTTTAGTGTTTTTCTCCTTTTAGAGTGAAATTAAAATAAACTCTGACAATTTACATCGCTTCTGAAAGTGAAGATCTTGTTTCCAGTTAGTCTATATTTTTAGTTTTGTTCACCACAGTGTCTGATTTTCTAGTTAAGGTTACATCTGTCGGTTTGGAAGTTGTCCTAAAACTCAAAATGAGTTTGATAATCTGTGTTGCAAACACTGTAGCTTGGCGTCCCAGAAGCTTTGTTGCATTGCCAGATATGAAGAGGTCTCTCAGCTTTCCCGTTTCTGCTGTGTGTGTGAAATTGATACAGACATAGCTCTTGAGGAACAGGATGTCCACCAGTTGGATTCCCATCTTCCCTGTCCATGTAAGAAGGTCTTTCTGAACCAAGATTCCTCCTTTTGTGTCTCACAGTAAGAGAAAAGTGAAGAAATATCATACTATGATTCTGTGACTCTAGACTCCTAGAGAGGAATCAATTCCTACAGCCACACACAGACAAAAGAAAAATATAAATGATTTTGATAAGTACTGCAAAATATGATATGAAGAGTTCATGTAGTTCAACCTAGTTTATGTGATCTCGAGGTAAATCTAAAATAGCGGCATAGAAATATTGTGCAGGATTTGTCCAGCTTTTATTGACAGCTTCCTATTTGGTTTTATCTCTGTATCCTTACATATGCAATTTTCTGTGGGACTTAATGAGTACCTATTGAAACCATTGCAAATATCCCCATTGCCATCAATATTCTATTACCAATTCCTTTAAAGTGTAATCAAATGTTTTCCAAATTAATAATAATACTCTATTAATCATTACACAAGTCAATCTTCCCTGTTCCTGCAAACTAAAGCATGAATCTCAAAGCACTGCAGGCATGGGAGGCAGAAGAACTAACCATGATCAATAAACAACATCTCACCCAGGATTCTCTGAATATTCCTAAAGAATTCTGTTCACAAAATACTGAACCACAGAAAGAGCAAAAAACAAAGGTTATTTACATCTCAATCACAAACCCCTTCATTAGTCCTTCTTCGTTGTCAATAATGTTGCTTTTACGTTGCTTGTAGGCATTATTGGCACTTGAACATTTGTCTGAGTCTGGTCTGCTTTTGCTTGTTTTAAAAAGATTAATCACGCTAAACTTCTCTTATGAAGCAAATAGATAACAACAGTCACTCATGATAGAAATAGCTAACACGACTGTTCACTTTTGAGGTATATTTTAGAAGATTTCTGCTCATAAAAAGGGAATTCTTAATGGGAAATGAACCCATGAAAAATAGACATAAAACCTGTCATAGATCCAAAAATGTTCCCCCTAAATCTACATCCTTAATCGGTTCAGAAGCTTCTTCCCCTGCCCTGATACTTACTCTTTTTTTTTTTTTTTTGTCTAGGATTTAAAGCAGATAGCCATGAATTCTTATTGAAATAACAATTTTTCCTTATTTTTGATCCTTGGAAGCAGAAAAATCTTGTGAGAAAGTTTCTCTTCATTTTCTTTTTCTTTTTTGAGGAAGTAATAAAATAGAGGGGTGGTATTGCATTTCAGGCCAGTACTAGGACATTTTTGCTACGTGTCTGAAAAGCATCTTGAAACAATCTATTTGAAATTTACCCTCTGTGGGGGTTCATACAAATGTTGCTTTGAACCATAAAGGATATAATATACTGTATAAAATAGATGATTCATATTTTCCTCTTTTTTCTTCCAACTCCAAAATCACTGCATCTCACTTCCTATCTGTTCACATTTAAGCCTAGTATCTTGCCAGGCAGCTGTCACTTCCTACAGCTACTTTGAGAGAGCTGTGTCGGTATGGGACCGGGCACAAGCATGCTGTGATTTATAGCAGCAGCAGCCTGATGGCAGAATTCACTTGACTTAACTTGCACCATCTAAAAGGTAGGATCCTCCTCCTGCCTTGTCCTCCAGGAGCCATGTCTTTGGAGAGAAGCAGACATCTCTAGAAAGTGATTTATCTAGTGCCGAAGTGGGTATTATATCACTGGGGGAAAAAATTACTCTTTTTCCTTTGGCTGTAGTGAGAACACAGGCAGTTGTCGAAACCAGTCGTTATTTTTACGTGGCTGAAGTCTGATGGCATGGATACAGACTTTTTTCTTATTCAAATGGCTAGGAGTACGTACTAAGTGCTTTGAGTCAGAAGTGAGACTATACCAGGAATTTTCAGGTGAATATCTCAATTCAGGGCCTACTTGAATTGTATTAAAAATAGGACCTCACTGCGTATAGCCACAGAGGAGAGGGTAAAGTTGCCTTTGACTTCCCTGCATGGAAACATGATGACAGCGAGCTATGAGCAGACCACAGCTCCTTCTCTTACAGAGGAAGGGGGAAATTTGTTTTCTTTTCCATAAATTGAAGCAGCAATGTAGCCCATGAGGCCCTTCCATCTTCTTGATTGATGAGCTAAAAAAATGTTTCAGCTGTATTGATCTCCTTTGTCTACAAACTATGAGGATGTGGATCAGGGGAACATTGACGGGGGAACAGCAAAGTGTGAGGAATGAACAGGCCCTTCTCTGTATGCTGGGTAGCAAAAGGATGGAACCAGAAGTGCTTATATGTTTATTGTACGCTTGTTGCAAAATATGGAACAAAAGGGGAGCCAAAGTTTGTTATCCAGTGTGCTGGGGCAGTTATCAACCAGACCCCTATGTTTGCCCTATTCTGAAGGTTCTGAGTTGGGTGCAATGCTCGTGACAGACCTGAGCGAAGTCATGGAGCTGATTATGGGTCTGTTGACTTCAGAAGGCTTTAGAGCTGTTTCTTAAATTTTACGTCATTCCTGTTTATTACTTCAGTGTTCAGAAGGGCAAAGAGGGAGTTGTGAGCTCTGCACAATGCACTCCTTGTACAGCACAGACAGGTGGGTCTGAGTTAATTATTTATGTCTTGCCCTGGCACAACAAAACAGTCTATTACAAGTTCCTCCTTCCCCTTCCCCTTCCCACACCCTTTCAAAAAATCTACCATGGCTCTTTAGTTAAAAGGCTCAAGGATGGTATTTCAGGGGTGATTACTATCTGGTGGTCATCTGTGACAGCCTGTAGCCTGCTATTATTTGCAATTTAAATCCGTCACTGATATTTTATGACTGCATCTGCAGTTGCAGTCAGCTGAACAATATTTAATTGCTTGACTCACAAACTCTGCTCTTGTCAACAAATACACGTTCTCAGGCCCCATTATGCTTCTAGTGGTGTCTGCAGCTTGCTTTGTTTTTTATTTGTTCTACTGCTGGAAATCAGAGTTTACTGTAAGATGTCCAATGTTCACGAGCAGTACAGTCATAAAAGAAATTAAAAAGGTGATAACCAGAAGAAATTCTTGGCTGGTACATAGGTTATTTAAGAGAAGACAATGGGCTTCATTTCCACTTAAAGAGATATTGTGTTCTTTTGCATTAAAAAAAAATAAAATCTGTTGGCCTGTGCAGGGCTTCCCCCTGCCCCCATCATCTAAGAGTGACAGCAGACCTAAATTTTAAAATATATGCCATTACAGATTTCTTTGAGTATCAGCCTACAGTTAAAAATGTTCTAGGATGTGCCAAATTTTAAGGGGTTATACCTATGTTTATATTTCTAGAACCACGACAATACTGGGCAGTTATAGTCATGGGCTTGTTTTCGGACTTGAAATTAGAATTTGTATTTTTACAGTTGAGTTTTAAGCATAGTTTGAATAGTAAATGGAAAGGCCATCTTTTACAAGCTATTTGTAGCAAATGAGGTTGTCTCGTCCAGCGGCTACTGAATGATGGACCACAGGACATGAGAAATGGTCCACAAAAAAATTTAAAACACCCAAGCTCTCCTTATAGAATCAAGTAATCAAATGAAAGAAAATATGGAAAAATAAATATAATAAATGAATACTCAAATGTCAACTTTTTCTGATTGTAAATGAAGGCAAATAAGGAAGAAACATGCAAGATGCTCTACGGCTTTATGTGAAAAACTGTTACATAGCTTTTAAATGATTTTCAGAGCATTTCTATGCTACTTAGATTGACTGAATAAAGGCATTAAGCTACAACCTTTTACTGCCTAATTTATCTTAAAGATCTCCAGTGATGGTATTTCCAGAAATTCTCTGAGCAATCTGTGCCAGTGATTCAACGTTTTCTAATAGACATAAGCTATACCTCTCACTGCAACTTCACTCCATCACTTTTTGTTCTACATCTCGCAGATATAGAGAACAGGTTATTCCCCTCCTCTTTTGCAACAGTCAAAAATGAGCACAAGATTTGAATTACTCATGTGGCTAAAAATGTACATTTACCAGAATGTAATTACAAATCCTGATCATGAATCTCATAAGCCTAGTAATAGCATTTGTCTTAGTGGGACTCCAGAGGTGATAGAAGACAAAAGGTTTGAAACCTGATTAACTAGAAACTACATTCAGAAATAAACAATCTGCTGCCTTTGCAGAAGGATTCACATTTGTCTGGAGACAAGTGGAAAGGTCTCAAATCTACTCATTTAAAACTTTTTTAGCAACACCACTGTGTTGCCTCTGGCAATATTCTTATGACTGTGTATATATTAATATATATTTTTATTTCAAATTACTTCCTCTTCCCTCTAATTGTGTCCTGCAGATTTTGATGCCAGGTAATTGCTTCTCTAGACTCTTAAAAAATTGTCAGGTTTTGTCTAAAAATATGTTTAATTGTAACTTTTCAGAAACCTTGCTTGTTACTGAAAAATTAATCAGTGAAATCAGGGAACTAATTTTAATGATGATTGCTATTTTAATGGGGGAATATTTTTAGCTAAATCTAAAATGCAAAAAGGCTTTATGGTTTGGTGGAACTTTAAGTGAGTACAAAACTGTAATACATCTACCAAGCACAGATAACGCATTATCTTAATTCAAATTATGAAGGTATTTATAGAACAGACCAGCAAGTGGCAGTACATGTTGTGCATAAATCATGAATGATAAGACTAAAATCTTTAAAATGAAACTAAATAGACAGTCAAACAAGCTTTCATGTACAGTCTTATTCATTTTAACTGCCCTGCCAAGAATTGTAAATGCTTCATTCCAAATGACCTTATTTATTTTCCTGGAAATAATAAGTATCTCTCAATTTTAGGAAAGATAGGAAACAACTCTCCTGTAACTGCTGGGATACATTTGTGTCTCAGTTAATCAAAATGTATGTACTGTAAGCCTAATGTTGGCTCAGAGTGGAAAATGGAATTTTCCAGAGACTGTAGTGTTATGAATTGCCATGACTCATAACATATTCCAATAAATAATCACTGCCTATGGGCAGCATATTGTAATGGATGCAGAATGTCTACTCCAGTGGTCTTTGACCCTACTATCTTTTATGTGAACTCCATTTTATGCAGTTTATTTCCATAGTTGAAACGTTAGATGAAACCATAATATTTACTATTGCAGATTTGTTCAAAGTCAGTGTAATATATTGCTAAGCAACATCCAGCAAGGAAAAAGGAAAAAAAAAAGTGTTGCCTTCATTGAGCGAGTTAGCTAAGAGAACAAATATTAAATGTGTGTGTTTTGGTAATATACCAGTTTGAAAGCCCTGGTTGTATTGGTAAAGTATCACAAATGGAAGTATGCTTTTCTTATTCCAGAAATATTTAGATGAATGTACTGTGTGACTGTAATGACTGATACCCTCCAAGGCAAAAATAATCTCCATACCCTAAAGACAGACACAGAGAGAAATAACAGAGGGAACCGTTGGTATTTCACAAGAGTAGATCATCTCTGACCCAGAGATGCCACTAGTATGGGCAAAGGAGGAATATTTGTCCTGGGGCCCTTTTAACCCCTTCTCTGCCAGTTTGGAATATTAGCCAGGGTGCTAAATAGTGCTGCTTGTGAATCTGAGTATTGGCACATTTATACATTATCTGTTGAATCAGATTGGCAATCTTTACTATGTAGCTTTACGGAGAGGTGCAGAAATTGCCTTCCTTTTGCATCTCTGTTCCTGGGGTTGCTAAGCATGACGGCTCCACTTGTTTCCTGTGTAAAATACGGCTGTTCAAGAAGCAGGCTGTGGCATTCATTAGTGAAGTGCAGTTAGAGTTGACTGAAAAAATGTGAACTACACTGTATGAATTTCAGAAAAAATGTCTGCATGTTTAAGTTACATTTGCAAATGGGCCAGAAGCAGTGGGTGGTATTGTCCTCTGATGCAGAAGTCCAGAATGGAAGCAATACATTCAGGTGCAGGAGCACTAAGATTCAGTCCCTTTTCTGACTGATGCGGTTTATTTTTCTCCTTTCCCTCAGAGCTGTGTCTTCTTTGCTGTGCTTTAGCCTATTTTTAGGTGTGCTCTCAGGCTCTCCTTCTAAGGATGTTCACCGTTTCTTGGAATGACTTTTGAGAAAGAAGAACCACAGCTTTTCATCTCACAAATGGAAATCATTAGGCTGAGAGGGTTATTCTTACTTGCTCTCTGAGTAAATATGTGTCCCATGCAAAATGAAATATACCCAGAGGGAGGAACCAAGAGACATTCACCTGCATATATATAAGTGTACTGAGTACAGGCATTTTCTTTGTGCACTTAGAGATTTAAATCTCTGTCTCACAAGCTCTTAGTAGAAGATACCAAGAACGAGATGATGGGAGCGAGATTTAGGAAAAATTTTTCTTGCTGACTTCTGGAGTTATTCCACTTAGTGACAAAAAATACTAAAACAGTACCTGAAGACATGCCTATGAAGTACAAAGGATAAAATACAGGCACAGGACAACAATGTTCTATACTGAGTCCTGCCCAGCCTGGCTGAGAAGCTAAAGCCATGTTTTGTAACTGTAAAGCCCCATTGCATGCACAAGAGACAGGTAAGCGTGCCTGTCTCATCTAGTGCTTAGGAGGTTCTTCTCCGTAAAGACTATGATGGAAACCTTTTCTACAAGGTTGTTTCTTAGCCAGTCTCTTCCCAGCCTCTACTATTCCATGAGATTATTCTGCCCTACCTGCAGAACTTTGCCCTTTTTCTTCTTGAACTTCCTGCAGTTTCTGTTGGCCTGGTTCCCATTTATAAGGGTCCCCTGGACTAAGTCTCTGTTGTGATTTGATGAGACTTCTTGGTCCCAGGGCTGTGTCTGATCAACACCAGAAACTACTTCTGAATTCAGGTTTTATATCTTGTGCTGAAAGTTTCTGAAACATTGGTATCTTTGTATTCTCAACTTTGCTGTGCAAGTTGAAGCTACATAGCCTGAAAAACTGAGAAGGCTGTCTTGAACCACATTTTATGATATCTCCCTCAGAAGAGGAGACACAATTTTCTTCCTACCTAATCTAAGAAAAAAGCTCGAGTTTCCCATTTGACTCATATTTCCAATTTGTTAAATGAGTTTTCTAATCAAAATGCTGTTATACAAAAGGTTGGCAGTACTATGCAGTTAGGTGCATTCAGGATATTCCTAATAACATAGACTTTTCAAAGACTTTATTTAAGATCCCATAGAAATAAAACACAAGGAAGAGATCTAGATGATCAGGTCAAGCATAAAATAGAATTTTATTTATTTACAGGAATATTTACACAGAATCACAGAATCATAGGGGTTGGAAGGGAGCTCTGGAGATCATCTGGTCCAACCGCCCTGCCAGAGCAGGTTCACCTAGAGCACGTTGCACAGGATGGCATGCAGGCAGGTTTGGAATGTCTCCAGAGTCAGAGACTCCACCACCTGTCTGGGCAGCCTGTTCCAGTGCTCTGCCACCCTCAAAGGAAAGAAGTTCCTCCTCATGTTTAGCTGGAACTTCCTCTGTTCAAGTTTGTGCCCATTACCTCTTGTCCTATCACTGGGCACCGCTGAAAAAAGTCTGGTCCCGTCCTCCTGGCATCCTCGCTTTAAGTATTTATAAACACTGATAAGATAAATACCATTAAATACCTCCATATTTGGTTGCTACTCCATTTCCAATGCTAAGGAAGTTAGGAAGGGTTTGGGCTTTATTTGGCTGTGTCTTCTGAATGTAGCTCTCTGAATGCCCCCTCGGTTGCACTTCTGTTGCGTAAGTCCTATGCTAGATCTTTGCCAAGGAACCTTCTCAAATTGAAGTTCAGTGATATATCAGCCAACTCCTGAAGAAATTGCCCTTCTTTTTTTGGGACTGTGTAGACATGCACCTATTCCTACTGAGGACTTTGGCTAAAAGATAGCATCAAGTCTGCAATGACTATATTTAACAGATTAGAAAATGTCAATGTAAATAAGAGTAAGACAAAACTAATATAACTGTGTCTTGGGGCTTATCATGGCCCTAGCCACAAAACACTGGATAATCAGTTACCATGGCTGTAACGTCATAGAGAGGATTCCAGTGTTTCAGAATGGAAGATTTACAGCACCGTATAAATTCTTCTGCACTTGCTATTGCTTTTGTTTCCTATTACAAAGGTAAGGGAATCCCCTGAGTGTGTGGTAACTGGCAATGTTTATTTTGGGATACATTGCAGACGGTATATCCAGGTGCTGTTTTCTGATTCAAAGCTGAGGTCAATAAGAAGTGATGGAAAATGTTAGCAAAGTCTTGGCCAGATTCTCTCTGTGCCTTTAGGAATCTGAATAAGACTTTCCTACTGGTACAAAGTCGTCTTTGTTCTTCTTTGCCCAGCCTCTACCAACCCTCTTATTACATGGCAAAGGAAGATTAAAAAGGAGAACATATCCTCCAGTTGTTTTCCTCTGAAGCAATGGTGTAATAGGGAGAAAAAATACTGTGAAAGGGCGTGAAGCAGAAGTGGAACAACTAAATGACACACGTTTAATTTATCTGTTAAGATTCCTTCTACAAGAAAAAGGGAGATGGGCTAAAATGTTTCAAACCAACCACATCAAAGTAGGGAAAAGATATAAAAATTCAGGATCAACAATAAAGGACACACATAACATATCCAGAATTTAAACTTTCTGGTAGTAATGACAAAGGTATGTGATCTTATTTAAGCTTCATTTTTTTTTCAGTTTAAAACAAAATATGCCTTTCTGTTCAAGGTTGAGTTCTGCCAGTACTGTAACTTGGTGAACAAGCAACAATACTATTAAGCTGAGGGTGCTTTCGTGAATGAGAGACCCAGCAACAATCCACTACTATACCAGGAAAAATAGGAAGCCAAAACCACAATTGCAAATACTAACAGACCTCCGTGAACAGCTCCTGGACCCTCTGGTGTTCTCATTCTTGCCATATGCAACAATTGTTATGTGAGCTCTCAATAGGTCATAATCTGAAACTTTTTCATCAAGTATATTCAACAAAAACTATGAATGCAAAGTAAAATCACAATCAGCTCAGCTGCATGATCCATGAATCAAATAAAAAGCAGACAAAAAATGTCATCTTTTAGGTCAATATATAACAACCGTAGTGGAGTCTGCTGTTTTCAACTGAAAGAAAAATAGAAGCCTCGGAAAGTAAATTGCTGAAGGGTAGGAAAAAAGTTATTCTGAGCCTCTAAATATAGAAATCACTCCTGTGCTTTTGTATAAAAGATATGGCCAGCTGCAAGAGCCATCCAGATCAGCACATTTTTTCATGATATCTTGTTGACCTTTTCCCTTACATTGAACACAAGTCCCAAAGCAGAAGGGATCTGTATCCTTGCATATCTCTAATAAAACTGGGGGAAAAAAGCCACACATAAATAATGATTAAACCCAGGTAGTAGTCCAAAACAATTAATTATTGATCTACCTAAGCCCCTAAATTAAATAGCAAAAAAATTAACTTTAATAGGTATTGCCAGACAATCTCTCTCTGTGAGAATAAAAATGTGTTGAAGTAACATATTATTAGTTACAGTTCACTTGTGTATATATATAGTTTGATTTGGTTTTGCTTGTGTTGTGGAGGTAGGTATGTTCTTAGCTGAGAACGGACATGACAGCAAGAATGAGTAGGAGGAAGTGGAAGAATAAATTCATGAGCCCTCACATATAACAGCTTCAGCAAAAGGACTTTTGTGATGATCCAAACCTTTCAAACATTTAGTTCCATATTGTCACTTTTTATTCATGTTGGTTGGTTGTTCTATCATGTTAAGTCATATTCAAGTTTATGAATAATACTGTTGGAGCAAGTGGATCAGAATCAGAGTTCAAAGCCTTCATTTGGAAGAAGATCTCATTCAAGAAGTAACCTAAAGCAGGTACTTAAACTCCCAAGTGTTTTATAAAACTGATTTTTTTTACAGTCTTGGATTTAAAAAAACATCAAATATTTATTGTTTTATTAAACACTTTTCTGATTGTTCAGAGCCATCAAAACATTTCTTTCTCAGTGTTCTGCACAAATAAGCTGGATACCTCTAAGTCAACTGGGTGGGTTTTTTTAAGTAATTTAGATATTGTTATGATTAATTTTGGAAAATACAACTACTGACAAGATCTTAAAGAAGAAAAACAGCAATTAAAAAAGAAAATGTGTGTAACGTTCAGGGTTCCTTCACCTCTTCTTTGTGCCTTATAACAATGAAGTTGAGCTACCAGCAACTAGTAAAGAAGTCTAGTGACCTGTCTCTATGAATACTGAATAACACTAAAAAAATGTCCCTTTGCTTAATGCTTTGTGTAACCTGTTTCAAGGGCTTCTGAAACTACACTTATCTCAGAGACATACTATAGGCCTCGTGGCATGTCTGTTAAAGGTATGAACGTACACCATTGAAAACCACCTACCATCGGGTCAGTAGAAGACATATTTCATTATTGTATATTTCTACAGCATTTTTAAGAAATGCCACAGTAACCAAGGTCTTTCCCAACCTGCACTCATAGAGGTGATTGATTCTAGATTTATGGGGTTTAGAGTCTTACTTCTGACAAGCACATCCCACCTGTGACCACAGCTGCTGTCTTTACTCTCAGAGGAGAGAAGAAGAATTGCAGTGGCATAAGTAACACCTAAAACGTGGGAAATCATAGGCCTTCCTGTCCTGTGTAACTGGGCAAGCTCCACTCCGACTTCAGCAAGCTCCCAGAATATATGGGTTTGGTGCATCTGAGTTACTGGGAACTTGTCTCTCTTTGTTTTCTCTTAGTGTATGCTAAGCTAAGTTATAAAGTTTATTTATATCTATATTTATATGTATGCATTTGTATATTTAAGCATTTCTGGAAATATGTTTTTTAATCTAGAAGGTAAAATTAATGCTATAGCCATATATTAGGACACATCAATTTTTATAGTCCCTATTTCCTTCTCTCTCAGAGCTGTACATTCCAAAAAAAATGGTATCTGGATACCCTAATCGAACAAATTGTGTATATGCATATAAGACAAATACATTTAGTAATAAAAGCACGATTCACCATGAAAATGATCAAGAAATTAAGGAGGCAGCAGAGATGAGCTACAAAACATTGCTTGCTGGAGAATGAGTAAGAGTTCACTGAAACAAGATCAAAGAAGTTAAAACACCATAAGAAAAGCAAAAAGAGGAGAAAAAGATAATTATACAAGTGGTTAAGATAAATAATAGGAAATATTTCAAGTATACAAAGAACAAGAAGCAAACGAATGAGAACCTTGTACTTCTAAGAGGCAGCAAAGATAATTTATTAAAGAAAACATTCAGTTGAGACCAAGACTAACCATTTTCCTCATTATTCACAAAGCAGATGGAGAGATGATACCAGAAGCAAACTTATTGGGAGGAAGACGATATACTGGTGTTAAGAAACATGCATGTTGTAAGAATGATTTTTTCCAGGTCAGTGGTGGCTTTTTCAGAAAACTGTAAGAAGGGTAAAAGACACAAATACAGTCATTACCAGCCATGGACAGGAAGACACACAACTGCATTAGTACCCTCTTGAACTTGGAAAACTTTATGCCATTTTTAAAATGTCAATTTATGAAGTACATCAGACTGTAATGCTTCTTAATTATAAGTAGACCATTGCCTCCATGTATTCAAAATTCCACTTCGGTGTGTATTATTTGTCTCCACAAATTTGTCTGTCCTTTTAAGCATTAATTTCTGTGAATATTATAAATATACCTTCTCAGTGGGTAGTAGAAATAAAACAGAAAAAAACCCTTCTTTTTTGTGAAATGCCAAAGGAGTTTTCTTAATGAAATCTCATTATGTGATTATTTAGATGCTCGTATTTTGTAGGGAAGAAAGATACAGGGACTGAAGCAGACATACATTTAATTTTTTTAATTTTTTTTTTTAGTTTGGCCATACAAATGCTATAATACCTCAAGGATGTAGATTATCTTGATATATCAAGACTTCTAACCATAAACTGGCTGCCTGTTGGGTTTATTCTGTGTAATAAGAGCATCCTGAGTTTCTGCAGACACTCCAGTAATGTTCTTCCTTTATCTGGAATGTTACTTAAAGCAACTGGCATGTTTTCAGGAAATCTACATTCTGGTTAGGTAGGAATTGAAGAACAAGAAACCAAAGCATGATCAGGTACTTGAAAGTTTATCTCAGATCTTATTCTCAAGGGTACACATGCAGTTGTTCAAACTGAACATACATATCAAACAGGTGCCCATGGAAATGCTAATATAAGTATCTCAATAGTTGGAAAATGTAGTAAAAAATCATAATACTACACTGACAATTATTTGTGGAAATGTCAACAAACAGATGAATACAGATTAGTGCGAACTGGATTCTTGACTCTCTTTGGAAAAATACTGCAAAAAAATTAATTCTGTGATGAATGTATGAAAAATATACTGAAATCATTACAAAAAAATAATCAAGTAAATTATTTCATATTATTTCATACGAAATAGAGCAGATACTGAAGCCCATTTTAGATTGGGTCGATACAGTAGCAATCCAAACTCTTATTCACCATCTACTGTGTCAGTTGCAAACTTCCATTAATGTCAGTGGTGCAAGATAAAACTCCTGAAGCTTAAACACTTCAGTCAATATGTTGTTAGTGATCTATTTGTGTGGATAGCAAACGAGCTTAGATGAGGTGAGCACTGAAAAGCCCTGTTATCACCTCTCATCTTTTTTATTCTATAAACCAATGTCATGTGAACAGAGTCATCCATAAACTGAAAAAAATTATGAAAAGAGGAACAGGGAAATCAATAAAAATGTAAGAAGGCAATAAAAATCAAAATTGCTTAGAAAAGGAAAGGCTGGGGAGCTATAGTAAATACCTTAAACACATCAATAAAATGAAATGTATACTTCAAAATAAGAATGAGAATAAAGTAAAATATAAGATTAAAGACATATTTCAAAATACAGATTTGAAAACTAAAAATGTTCCTGTATTTTCTGTCAGGTCCCTAAAAAGGGATTGATTTTATTCAGTGCAACTTTAATCCCCCCAAAATATATATTGCTTTTTCTTTGAGGAGTGGGTTTGTTGTCTTTGTCTTGAGATGTTTGTTTGTTTATTGCCTTGTTTGTTTCGGGTTTTTTTGCTTTTGGCATTCGGATTTCTTTGCAAGCAGTAAAAACTGACATCAAAAAATAAAAGTTGAGTTTCACTTACAATTTCATACTGCCAGAATCTTGGGCTTCAGAAACATGACAACACTAGAAATAAAGTGCTAGGACCTGTGGAAGTCAACACAAAAGTTTTAACTTCGCTGCAAGTACTGCTAAGTTTGTGGTAAAAGCGCAAGACCTCTTAATATCAAAGTGCCTGAATAGTCTTTAAGGTTTTTTTGGTTAGCAAAGTTCTCAGTTTAAAATTGCAGATCCTAAAAATAAGCTTGCAGATACTTAGTGCTGAAATTGTTGTTGTTGGGCATTTTAACTTTTCTCAACATTAGCTGGGTTAGGAACAGAAGTCATTTACATAGACCTGACCTTATTATTATTAGTCTTAGTGCAGAACTTGATGAGGTTCAAGATTAAAATCAAGACTTCTCTATTGAAATATATATAAAAATTCTCATAAAATAAATACAGAGAAGCTACCTGTGATGAACATGAAGAAAAGAGACCACAACTAAAAAACTTAAGGAAGACATAGTAAAGGATTTAAATAAAATTTATTTGTATTTGAATATAGGAAAAAAAAAAAGCACACATACTTGGTAGGGCTTATTTACCAAGAAGCCTATGAAGTAAATAGGTTAGGGACTTGATTAAAACAGGAGATGATGTTAGGGGCAAATCCTCCTCTCTGCTACATCTCTTGGTGTTTGAATAGCGGCAGGAAGGCTTTTCCTCCACACAGCAGACGGGCTGTGTTTTAGCAGAGGGGACCGTTAGCTTTGATCAGGTTAAGGCACTGGGGTGGGATTTGGAAGAACTTGGAGCGTTTCTGCAGCAGACTGTTGGGATGTTGAGCAAAAAAGCAAACCTCTCTACAGCAACATGAAATGCTAAATGGCTGCACCTGGTCTTACACTGAAGAGCTAAACGGTTTCTGTGGCCAATCTGGTTTGTTTAAAGCAAGAGGCATAGGCGTCTAGCACAGGCACAGGGTAGAGACAACCTGTCTTTAGATTGGCCAAAGGTCTTCTGAAACAGCTTACACAACTTCTCTATTATCCATCTATTGTCACTATTTCTCCTTATGAAGGACTGAGCCCAAGGAGCACTGAATGCCATTTGGCATTCAGGACACCAGTATAAAATAAAAAGAAAAAAAAAATATCAACGATCATAATAGCCTATTCATAGTGCATTAGTAAAGCCAGACATCTAACTGAGTAAGGCTTATTAGTGTGTCATTAGCAAATACCATTAGCTTGTGGCACAGATTTCCTTAAAAGATATTGTACACCATATTATCATCAGGAAGGTTCATGATCGGTGGGATCTTTGTATTTCACAAAAGGCCAGGACCGGGAAAAATCTATTTTCTTATCCTGTATCAACTCAGATGTTGAATGAAATCAGTGGAGATATAATCATTTTTCAGAGAGAATCACATCAAAATCAATTTCAGGTAAAGGAAATGTGTACTTCTTGAAGACCAGCATGCCAAGACAAATTTTTGAATTATTAGAAAATACACAGTATAGATATTTGTTGGAGAGAGACAAATTACATAGTCTAGATGTATTGACATGAAAACACACTAAATGACAGATTATGGTGGTCTCAATCTGGAATGCCTATGAACTTCTGACATTGCGACATCTACTGTGTGAGATTTAAAAAAAAAACAACATACATACATATATATGTGTACATATTTTTTAAGGGGGCAGAAATGGAAGTCTAAGACATAAGTCTAGGCTTAAATTATGAAGTAAAGCCTCCGATACCACAAACAAAACAGTTGTGTATTGCAGTAGCATTTTCAAATTAGGCATATAGAAAACAATAACCAATCAAAGTCACCAAAGAGCCTCTAATTGTCCCCATCTAAACAGCATTTCAAAAAGGTTAAATGAGAATAGAGTATATCTAGTGTGTCCTTGAAATTAAACAAGAAAATCCTGCTCTTGCAGCTATGTCTGGCAAAATTCTCAATAGTGCAGCACAGGAAGAAGACCTCCACAGGTGTAGACACACACACAAAAATAGGTCATTTATACCTCTATGTGATGCACAAAAGACAACAACAAAACATATTTTTTTAAAAAAAATGCACTTAAAGCAATATTCACAAAGGCAAGGTGTCTCGGTGTCTTGTTATAAAAAGTGGTGACAAGTTATTTGCTGATGGCAGGGACTGAGATAGCAGTCTGTCATCTAGGAAAGGAACATTTGCAAGTGTCCTTGTCTCTGTGGAGTTGTTATTTTTTCCCCTGAGTATACTGGTGGTGGAGGTGGGGGCAAGGGAAACTCTCGTACCTGTTCATATCGGTTTAAAGTCAAATTAAAGGATTTCAGCTGTGAAAATTAGGAAATGCCATGCACCACACACAACTAATTTCATGTTGGAGGCTGCTCTTTCTTTTCGCTTTTCCTGTAAACTGTGTGGCTATAAGTCAAGAGTCCATGTGCAGCAAAAGAAGGAAGGACGTGTCTTCTCACTAATACGCTTTTTATATATACGTATATATATGATGACTTCAGCAGCAAGCCAAGATAGGATTTATCTGACTGAATGTACACATTGACAATATAGTCACCCTAAGCTCTTTTTGCTGCTATTGAACATCAAGTCAGGATAATAAGTTACACCTAAGACACAATTTATCTATCTTAAAGTAAATGCCTAAAATGCATTAGACTAATCATTCCTTACAACCAAACTTGCTATAAAACAAGCTTAGAGCGTAGTCATCTATATGTAAATGTGTAAAGCTAGGTTGAGCAAATATGTAATAAAGCAAATATTGACACATCTCTTGATTCCTTAGCTTTGTACCTTCAAGTAAGTGATTATTTATGTGATGAACTTTTGGGTTTTTTTCCTCCTCTCTTGGATTTGCTTTTAAATAAAAGCTGGACATGGGTCACTTCTATTTATCAAGAGCACACACAAAGTTCTGCCAGTTATATTGTTTCCTGGAATAATACCTTAACAAGAAAGGCTGTGAAAAGTGTTGCTGTTCTACATCCCAGTGCGTTGGATATGACAAGATGCCTCTGAGTGCGCTCCAGTCACTGCGAGTGGGGATTCTGCCATTCCTCAGAGCTCATACAAATGATTTACTACTATCTGCTCTGGGTATCAAAACCAGCCATCAGTCATGCAGTAGCCAAAATCTGAACTGGATACTGCAGAAGAGGGAAAGGAGAAATATAGCCATCCATAACAATTCTCAGTAGCAATCCTGAAGGTAATGTACTTTAGAGTTGAAATGTCTTTGTCTTCACCTTCACAGGGGGTGCAAGTTTGAGTTCCAAAAGCTCTCTGTTGAAGACCTATATATAAATCTTCTTGGTTTAAGTAATTATCAATTTTGCGCAAAAACACACGATGCTACTACTGGCATTGTCCTCATTTAAAACAATATTCCACAGCAAAGGAGCATTTCCAGTTAGAAAGGATGTTTTAAAGAATTTGGCAGTGAAGTGAGGACTTGATAGACTTGTGAAACCTATAAAATTAGGATACACATTTCTTAAAAATTAGGATAATATTTCCCTGCTTCATAGGAGTACTTTAACAATAATAAATTGATAGTGTAAGGTGATGAGACACTTCACAGGAACCCAACGAATGTGTGGAATTATCCTTTAATTTTAGAGTATTGTTCATAAAATCAAGATCACGCCTGTGAAGTTGCCTCTCTTGTTGTTGCTTTTATGAAAGTTTAATTTTGACAAGCATGCTTTACCTGAGGGATAGCTTTTTAAAACATGATTGTCCCTCTCTGATTATTAAGACCACAGTTCACTTTCAGTCAAGATGATTATTGAGAAAGGTTTGTTTAATTTCCTGCCTCTAAGTTGCCTGCATGGATTTAAAAAAAAAAAAAAAAGAATCCCATTGCACTTAATTTGACACAAATCAATATGATTGGCAGGCTTTTCTACAAAAGTGTCTAATATTAAACACACGTGCTGCCTGAATTGTCTCTAGCAGTCTGTGATTTAAACTGGTTCCAGTCAGGGCAGGCATGTCATTTCCTAGGGAAGGTAGATTATAGTTTTGGCATTAGACCTAGTTGCCCAGATTTCCTCTTGCAAGTCTTCAAGAGTAGCACCGTTTCTAAAAGGGCATAGTCGAATAGGGCAGCCTGAACGATCAATCCCTTTGCAAGATCAGAGTAATCATTTCCTAATGGAGCATCTAGGAGAAAGGAAATACTGGAGGATGGAATATGCAAAAGCATATTGAGTGATGCTTAGTAGATACATAGGGGAATGGATACAGAGAGACATTTAAAGATGGAGCTGCAGAGCTTGAATTATTCAGTATAGAAAAATAGCTGACATTACTCAAGTTATAAAAGAAAGAAGGTGAAGATGTAGGAGAATAATTATCTTTACTGGAAAACTAGAGAGCCTAAGGAGTGAGACAGGAGTGGGGGAGAAAGAAGAAAAGTAGGTGAAAGGGATGAGGGAAGACAAAAATGCAATTGTTAAAGTTAGACAGCATCAGATATTTCTTGAAGAATTTAGCAGTTAGGCAAGAATAAAACAGGGAGATTTAGCTAAATACACACAAAAAAGACTCCAATAGTAATACAATACCACTGATTTAATATGAACAATTCTGATTAGTTGTGTAGTTTCAAGCTACTACCTCAAGATTTGTCTTCTTTGGAAAAATCCATTAAAATATAATCATGCAGTTTAAGCATATCCTGGAGCCTAAGCCACTATGCCTTGGTATAGTGGTCTCTATATATGATACAGAGAATGGGTTAAAGCCCTTTACTCCCCATGTGTTACTGGAAACACACACAGGACAATTTTAGTTTAGAAGCCTACAAAGGAGAAGCGGGGGTCAAGAGTGACAAGGGACTTTGTACAAAGCTCCAGGCCTGCAGTAGTCTGTGGACATATTTAAAGAACTAATGACATCTGATGCACTCCAGTGCTTTCCAAAGATAAATCAAATTGCTCTTCAGAAAAATCTTTATGAACCGAGGAGGATTTATTGGTAGAGAGAGTATGATCACAATCAAATGTAGGGAAATCCTCTCGTTTCTCCCTCTCCCAAAGCTTTGCTATGAGAATACTGTCAAGTTGAAAATGGAAATAGCCCTGTTCTGCACTGGACCTCTCTCTGTCTTCTCCAGGCAGAGAGAATATGTTAAGATGCTTTGGGAGAATCAGGTTCACTTTTTACTTGTGTCTGGCATATTGCTTTTCATGCAGAAGTAATGACCTCATCTTCCCTCTTGCAGTACCAGTTTAGCACCAAGGCTATCAGTTCTCCAGCCTCCCTACGCGCAGCTATAGAGTTCATGAGGCCATTGGATTTCCTGTGTTATGTTACAATATGCCCAAAAGCTCCATTAGCAAGCTGCCAGGAAGTACACTATGGAGTAAAATTTGGTTCAAAATAACCCTGTCCCTACATCTTTCAACTGTATTCCAGGTGTTTTTCTTCCTGATTTAGTTATAGAATAAAATATTCCTGCAGGAAATGGCCTCTGCTGATCTATACAGTCATATAAATGTCCTGTTGGCAGAAGCAGCAGCTACAGCTGTTACGATAAAATGCTTGCTGCAGTAACATTTCTCAAAGAAATAAGATGATTTAAATGTATCCTTCTCTGTCATTCATGTATGCCATTAACTGCCTGAGAAGAGATTAGATTACAGTGTGTTCTGTGGCATTTCTTGATCAAATCACTGGCTTCAAGTGAGGTTTTCTTCCAAGGACTCAAAAATTCCATGTTACTTTGTAGCCATGTAACTAAAATGATTCATAAAACAGCAGTTATGAATGGAACAGTTTTAGAAAATACCAAAATTGGTTGCTTTTCTAAGCTGTCCTCCCTTTTCCCTTTCCCTTTCCCTTTCCCTTTCCCTTTCCCTTTCCCTTTCCCTTTCCCTTTCCCTTTCCCTTTCCCTTCCCTTTCCTTTTCTCCTTCCCCTTACCCCCTTCCTCCCTTCCTTCCAAAGACAAATTCTCAGCTTTACAGAAAAAAACCCACACCAAAAGGCGCAGACAGAGCCTGTGCTGTGATGCCCTGAGTGCTTACTGGAAGGCTGGAGAGTGGCCTTGAGGCTACAACTGTTTGGCTGTTGGAAAGCCTGACAGGAGAAAACCCAGGAGGCCACATCTGTGAGCGCGAGTGTGTGAATGGAGTGGAGCCGCCCTCCCACACAACAGGAATGCCATCAGAAATATGTACTCTGCATGGGAGGAGAAAAAATAATCTCTTCGGTAGATCACTACGGAAACCCAGCTCCGGTATCACAGCCAAAGTACAGGAGAGAGTACAGTTTGTGACTATGAGTCAAAATGACTAAAGCAGAGGTCTTTAAATGATGTCGATAAAGCAGGAAAATATAAAAAAAAGGAGAAACACGCTTTTAAAAAGTGATCTAAAGAAATATAATGCTCCCTTTTTGCATCACTGGGAAATACAACTATAGGTTATTTCTTGGCTGCAGTGCATTGAGGTTACAGAAACTAGAAATGTGCTTCATAGAGCATGCTACTACAAATTATGTTTTTCTCACAATTTCCAAAATGTAAGCAATCTATCTATTTAGAGATTCTGTTTTAAGAGATGTTTTCTTCTCTGTGGTATCTTGAAGTTGTAACAGTGTGGAAAGGGGCATTGCATGGGTGCATGTGTAAACGCAAATGAATGTCCTTTGGAGCTCTGCTTTGCCCTTGGCTCTTACCAGCATTTTCCAAACTGTCAAGATTATAAGGATAAAAACTGCACGTCTGCAGCCTCCCAGTTGTGCCACACGCAGGCTACAGCCGTAGCTTAATCTCAGACAGTTACTGGATTAAGATTTGCATGCATAATTGCAGAACAATTACTCTTTGAAACAGCCAAAAGATTCTGGGATTTATAGATTGCATATAGGTTGCCAGAAACCATGATTTTTGCAATATTATCTCATACCCAAAACGAAACAAAAACAAAAAATGAGAGTAAACACAGCAAATTTCCTTATATAAGAGGTTATTGGATTTACTGTAAACTGTTTTTATTAAGGCAGTTCTGCTCTGTGGCATGCGATCTAAGAAAATGCTGTCTCATTATGGAGGAGATAGGAATATATCTTTGCTTTTCAGGCTATAGTTTCACTTTCTTCCCCCCCTGCCCCCCCAACGTTATCATGTATTATTTACTGCAACACCTTAGTCACAACAAGAAAGAGAGTGTTGAAATCCACAGAGATTTGGCCATTTAAAAGTTGGCAATGGGAGGCAGCATGTAAATACAGCTTTTATAGAGTTCTTTAACACGGCAAACAGATAGCAGATTATTGGATCAAACTTCCAGCAGTAAAAAATGTATTGGCCAGTGGTGGGTCTGTTTGTCTGTTCTTGTTAACAGAAGTGCAAACATCCTGAAAAATATTGTTCTGTACCTTGTGACTGTGTATATTGTACATTTTATTATTCAGTTCTTTTGGCTGGTAGCTTGAAACAGATGGGACTCCTAGAAAATAAATATTTAACCCAGTAGGCCAGTAGCTAATGTTTGAAATCATATTTAGTGAAAGTATAATGGCATTTATACCATTGATAGTTATACAAACCTTATGCCTATAACATTTCTACCTAGCCTTCCATTTTCACTTGTTCATAATTTTATGAATATGTGCCCTTTACAGCTAAGAGTGTCCTTACTTTGTTGACCTCAGATATATTCTTTATGGAAGGTTAGAAGAGAAAGAAAAATATTTTCAGCTGTTTTTAAGAAATGTGAAGTTGGAAAAATATGCTCTCTTTTATGCATTTTTTTCCTTTTTGAATCCATCAAGAAAGTACTCCCTTTTGAAATTTAAAAAAAAATAAATAAATAGTTCACTGAGTGAAACGGCACTTTTCTTAGCTGGAAAAAAATAACAAAGGCATAATTAAATAATGTTTAAAATCACTGAAATTCTCATGCTGAGCACCTCAGTGGGTACAAATAAAAGGCCAAGAGTATTAGCAAGACCAGCTGATGTAAAGCAGCATGACTACAGTGAACGCACAACAAATGCATCAGTTTCCCTATTGAGCTGAGCTGCATCCAAGGGCCTGTTGAGCTTTCTCTCATTTGAGAGCACCATATTACATCTCCTCCTTTGCACCAAAAAGGCTAAGAATGCTTCCATATTGTTAGGATTTTGCATTTGTGAGGGTGGGGTTGCGAATGATTTATTGAAACACCTGTACAAGTCTTTTTCTTGAGACTTTTTTTTTCAGGTAGTGTAGGCCTCCACCTTAGGGAAGTGAGTTCCTGCCCCGTACTATCACACCGCTGCACCATTCAGATTTCCATTTTTCCTGGGTGTAAGACTTAACCTTGGCAAGAAGCTGTCTCATAGGTCATGCGTGAAGCTAAGAACGATGCTAGCAGTCAAGGAGTGCAGGAGTATAAACGGAATTGTGGTAGGTTTCTTCCAGCAAAAAGTGACTCCCGAGTTCTCCAGTAGTCTTAACCTCTTTTCCAACTCAGGTGTCACAAGAAGAAGGAGACTGGCTATGGCAATCATTAGCATCCCTAATATCCCCCACAATGTAAGGGTTATCCCTGTAGTGAGATGGTCAAACTTTCTGCCTTCCAAATAAAAGCTGGGTCTAAATGCCTAAACATAAGACAATAGAAATTCCCCAAGATTCATTTTTGGAGTACGCCTTGTACTTTGCTCAGATGTTACTACTGGAGTTGCTACAGGATTAAAACCTTCAATGTGTTTTGAACACTGCAATAAAAAACTTGATTAGCAAGAGCAACTTCAAAACTTCTTATCTTATGAGTTCGACAGTGTAGCATTTTGTGACGCAAATGTTGCAGACGTAGGAACCCTGTATAAAAGTCAAATTTTGATTACTTGATTGCAACAATGGGCCAAGAAGTGTGGGAGGTAGCAAGGAATTGGTCTTCTCCTTGATCACACGGGGTGTGCTGGTTGTAATTACAATTATTATACTCTATTACAGATTGCAGAATAAGTTCTTGGATAGTATTGGTAGCCAGACCAGGGCTACCAACTGATGCCCTCACCACAACTATCTGAAGAATTTTAAATATAAAAGCACCTCCATCTTTTAAATGTATGGCACAACAGATGGGAAAATGCCTTTGCTGGGCATAATTCTTTCTTCTTGTGTTTTCTTTGCAATAAATAATGAGCTTAGAAGGAATGCCTTATGTTTTCCTGTCTCATTCATGTTTTGAATTATTGAATCTGTACACCATCACAGCACTTGCTTATGCAGTTTACTGTGCAGTCATGTAAAAGCTCATTTGTTTACCAGTTAGTGGAAAGCTGAAAACTTCAATCTACAAAAAATATAATGCAATTGACATAAAGACAATGAGAGAACTGTACAATAAAATCAAGGCTGAACAACTGGTCAGCCAATCTTCAAAGGCAGTGAGAAACCAAACTGGTGGTTGTGGCTCTTTAAAGATTCTGCCACTGAGTGGTGGAAACGGATGGACAAGTATGGCAGAGGCTTAGGTGTGTACAAAGATCTAGCAGTCTACGTTAGCATCAAATTCTGATCACAGTCATCTATTTTCTGCCTTTTCAGGTGAAGAAACGTGATATGGCAATTATGTTATCAGTGTTTTTACTGAGGAAAAAAAAAGATGAGGAAAAAGAGAAGATGCATTATCAAAATCTAAATCTACACTAGTTAAAACCCCTACAGAAGCCTCAAAAAATTCCTGCTTCTTTTTGAAATCTATAAGCTGGCATTTATGTCAATAATAATGGAATTGTCTTGTCTTTACTTCACTTACAGCATAGTGCTTCACTTCTCCAGACTTATACTTCACTGTCAATTGACATTAGACCATTAGAGCAAAAAGACCTTTACTAACTTTGGATGGAAAATAATTTTCTACTGTTGTTTCTATGGCTAATATGCAATAAAGAGTTTTGCTTTGAAACACGGTATATTTTTTTCGTCAGATTGATATTCTATGCTATATAACCAGCCAGATACACAAAGGCTTCACTTCTCTTGCCTCTTTTTGTGATAGTGTCACATCCATGAACAGTCTATAATATGTCAGTCCTTCTGCCTCTCTTTGCATCAGCATCTCAGTTCCTGTTGTCTCAAGAGAGAACATGATACCACCAATTATTTGAACTGTAGAGAAGAATAAGTCTAATTTCGACTTTGCTTGTCAGAGTTAAGGTTTCTTGTGAAATCAATATTGCATATTTGTATATATCGTTGTTGCTATTGAAAATTGTTGAGTGAACTAAATGAAATTAAATATTTTGTTGTGATCTCGCTGTGTTTTTGAAGGTTTTACGTAGCATTCTCATCATGCATTTTGGATTGTCACAGATCTGTTATTTATTTTAGCAGTCATTTAGACCTCATAAATATAATAACCATAACAGGACATGACTCATGACCGTAAGGCTCATAAATTAAGATAACTTATCTTTTGACCCCTTTACAGGATATCTGTTTCTTTAAATCACTGCACCAACCTTAATTCATTGTATATTTTTCTGTGTTTTCACAAAGAACTATTTTCATGGGGTTGAGGAGTATGTGAATGAATAAATTAACACAAACAACTTGCTTCTAGGGAAATTAACAATTTTTTTTCTTGCTGGGAATAATAGAACTGATATCCTTCCTAGACAATCACATATATTAGCAGTACATCCTAAATCTACTGCCTATAGTTCTGCTCCAAGTTTTAAATGGAAATGAGCAATTGATTTTTATGTTTGTAATTTTTTGGTCTCATGAATTGCTTTAGAGAGAATTTATTGTGCAGTATGTGAAATGAAGCTTGCTTTACCAATATGCTAAAAGAAAACATGGATAAATTATTCATTGTCAAAATATTTAGTTGCAAATGTAGCCCTTTTCCTATTAATTAATCATAGACACAGTAGTCCTAATTTGTAAAATATATGAACTAAGCCTAATTCCCATTTTGTTATACTAGCTGTAACCTCATGTATTAAAATAGAGAAATATATTTATAGAAGTATTGGATTACAGAATTATTTAAAGGAAAAGACAGATTTTTGTTCATTGAAACTTTCTAAATAGTGTTTATTTGGCTTATCAGTTGTTTGCAAACTGTTTAATAACAATGATTGCAAGTTAGTGCTTCTGGTGAGAGCAGCTGTTCCCTTTGTCTCCATAGATTCTGTTTCACCCTATGGATTGTTGTTCCTGTATGAGACTTTTTAAAGCTAGAAAGAAATCATTAGGTCCAATAAAGACTCTTGGAGTTTGTTTTCACATGGATACTTTATTTGTGCTTAACTCTAGGATTCAAGTCTTTTTCTCAACAACAGAGGCAGTTCTGTATGAATAAGGGCCGTTACAATCTCCCAGAGCAATCAGAACCTCAATTCTTGCCTTGGCAGAAACATGTGTGAGCCAGTTTTTACACTGTATACAGTTAAAAAGAGAAAGAGAGAGACAAAGAGACTGAAAATAAAGAAAAAGATTGAGTATCCTGTTATTTGCTCTTTCTTGGCATGTTTCATATGTAATCTCAGCAGTTGTATCTCAGATGCTTAGCTGTCAACACCTTAATGAAATATTCAGTAGATCAAATTCTGTCTGTACCTTAGCACACATGTAAGCAAAGAATGAATCTGCATAAGTTTTGCTCACAACAATATGGATGTTTTCCTCTCTTGTACTTCTTCTTCTTCTTCTTCTTCTTCTTATTATTATTATTATTACTACTATTATTATCATTACCCTAACATGAAAGCTATTTAAATTAAAGAACTTAATGTCATAGCAGGCCTTGGCCATAAAATAGAACTGATTCTTTCTAATCTGTAGATTTTTCCACAAGTACTATTTAAGAACCAATAAGTATTTAGACTGTTTCATGCATTTGATTTTTACTTAAGCCTCATCCTGCATCTGTTGATGGTATGACGGGGTTCCGTCATGAAGCACTATACAATGAATTGTTGTTTACCCCTCTTGAGGGACTGCGAATGTGCCTGCAGCAGTTTGCCATGAAGTCCAGCGTGAGTCACTTGCCCTGTAGGGAATGAAGAAGACACTGCCAGACCTACAGCTCCTACCTCCCTCCACTGAAAGCAAGGCATTAGTAACCTTGCAATTGGTCTTTCTTCTGCACTCCAACTTGATTTTGTGCATTAACAAGATGTATATTCATGTGAGAGGAGGAATATTGGCAACATCTCTGCCTATATTTCTCAAGAGTAAAGAAGTTATTTTGGTAAAAGGATAAAAAATGGACTACTAATTCTATTGTTAACGCAAAAATGCCTGAGGGCAATTTAACACCTAACAGTTGTTCTATACAAGAGCAAGAATGTGAACTTTTATTGTTTGCTTTAGAGTATCAACTGTTCAAACAGCTAAGAAAATGTACTACGTTACACCTTCCGAATATAGAGGGTGTAAGTACACATTAGGCACATACTTTGAATTACTGATAGCTTGGGCTTGAAAGAGCTAAAGAACAAAGAGACACAGTGAGAGATAGTCTGAATCATGTTGAAAATAAAACACTCCCTGTACTTGACCTTAAGGATTTATAGTTGCATTCTTTAGTTTATCCCAATCTTTGGCAATGTTCCTAATTTATGAGTAATACCCCTGCAAAAAACTTGAGCATCTTGCTTTTATGCAGTAAGGTTAGTCAATAATTCATGAAGGTGATTATTTCTTGCAAAAGCAAAATTATTTTTTCCCAGAACCCAATTTTAAAACCAGAAATATGTGAGATTAGAGATTAACTAAACCAATGCAAAGATGTATAGTTTTTTGTGTTTTGTTTTAGTATTGCCTTTATAATTAAAATAACCTATAGCAACATAAACCAATGTTTTGAAAGTACAAAGTCACTTAAATAGAAGTTTGCTTTTCAAAAGCACTGAGCACTTACAATATAGCAGCATTATGAGAAATGACTGCTCAGTACTGTTGTAATGAAGACTGCTAAATTCAGAGACTGTGTTTGAATCACCTCAGCATCCAGAAGCAAAATTGAATTAAAGGACCAGTGAAAGAAGCCTCTTGCATGTCTCACAGAGGGCTTTCAAACCTGCCATTTTTGTACCAACTTTAAATTCCCCAACTTTTTCTCCTCAAAGGAGAAGGGGAGCTCTGAAGGGAAGATGAAGGTCAATGGTGGCATCTTTCTTCATTTAGGGCCATCAGTTATGAACTTTTGCTTCCATTGGAAACTTAAGCAAGTTGAACTTTCCTACAGAAAAATAAAAAAGCCCAAACACCTGCCTGCCCCATTTTCTCCACTTCAGTGTTCTCTAATTGTTGATAAGAGGAATAGAAATCACTAAGGAGGCATTTAAAAATTGTCCTGCACTTCAAATCCCCATATCACCTGCCTTGGAATAGGAATTTGAATCCAAGTTTCAGATGTCCTTGTTTAGCAATTTAATCTGCAGAGTATGAACTATTTGAGACTCCTGGAGTGTCTCCTGTTGGATTTTTTCAATGTTATATAACAGATTAAATATTCATTGGTACAAGAATTTGAATATTTCGTCTTGCTAATAACTAACCCTTACATTATATAATTACATACTTTCTGCCTCTTCCGTCTACCACTCTTCCCCTCTCCCCTCATTTTGCCAGCCAGTGACTATTTGTTATTTCATATCGATGTAAATTCAAGTGACATTTGAAGAAAGAAGTGCATGCTATGAGCCACTTAAGAAAACACTTCTTGCTTAAGTCTCTCTGTGGATTTAGCCCCAAATGCCTGCATTTCCATGTAAGTACCATACCTGAGCAGAGTTTTAGACAAAGGATAAGACTATAATTACTTTCTGAATGTGTTTTCTAAAGCAAGTAAAAAGAGATTTTTCTTAGTAGCATATTTCATATTTAGTTATAATATTGTTCATAATAAACTACAACAAAAATATTGTAATTGTATGCAAAGTTTGAAAATAGCAGAATTAAGAATATTAGAAGCACATACCATTGACAAGGACAGTAGATTAGCATGCTTTTGAGAGGTCTCTCACTTCCCATTTAGTAATGGCATTTGACAAGTAAGGTGGTGCTTTGAATGAGGGAAGATATTACGATCTAGCAGATTATTTGAAATAACATTTGGAGTCTGAATTAAAGTCCTTCTGAAGTCAATTAAAAGACTATCATTGCCTCAGAACATTATGGATTACGGTCCCAAAAGCTGCAACTTTTTGTTATTATGAATTCAATATTTCTTTTCAGATAAAAATTGTAACACTTCTATTGTTATTTACTGTAAAAATAGAGCCATCATTGACTTCATTTTTAGGGATCTTGTCTTTTTCCTTGACTTCTTTAGACCTTCTTTGCTGCCACTATTAGGCAACATTCCAGGTTGTGCAAACAGCTGATCTCAAAATTGAAAAAAACCAAATGTTCATTGAAAGTAACAGTAACTTTCTTCCATAAGCCCAAACCTCTGAAACCAGCGTCTGGAATGAAAACTTAAAAGGCTGATCTAGTCCCAGAAAAAAGCAAATAACATCAGAGTCCAAAACTCCCTAAAATCCAGCTTCAAGAACTTCAATACTCCCTATTGTATGGAAACTGTATCTGACAAGTCCAAGGGCTGTTATTTTGTCATCTGTCTCCAGGAAGCTGCCAGAGTGACAGTCAGGATTCTCTGAAAATTTGCCCAAAAGAAGACATTCCATCTTCTGTTTCAACAAACTGACTTTTTTTTTTTTAAATGGAATGTTTTTCTTTTGGAAAAATTCTCTCGTAAAAAGATTGTTGTGTAACTGTTAATTTTCCCCATCTAATTAATTTAAAATGAAAACATTCACACATGCCATTGCCATTTATTAATCTTCAGTGAGGTTCATTAGAAGTTCTGGTTAAGTGTGAGATCTAGTTAAATCTTTGTGAAGAAACAAAGCAAAACAAAAATAAAGTAAACATACTGGTTTCCCAAATAAATAACCAAAACAGGTAAGCCTGATATGCTGCAGTACAGATTGAATTGCTGACCTCACTCGCATCTTCTTCAACATGGGCATTCACCATGACTGGACTATACTTTCAGTATGCTCCAGAGCAAGGGACCCACTGCACCAGGAGATGTGGTAATTAATACACATTAACTCATGAATATACACTAACTCAAGGAAGTGTGAGGACATGAGACACATAAGCTGCAACTTTCTTGGCAGACACAGGTACACTAAGTTCTTGCAACAAAAATTTGGAATTAAAAACATGAGTTTTTGACTGGAAAAGAGGTATGTTATATCTAAATTTTCTATATTTAATGTTTGTCTCTAAAGAGTTAACAGATTTATAAGAAAATATGTTAAGAATACTTATTTCCATCAAAATATTCTATGTCAATAATTATAATAATAATTCCAGTCCTCTTCAGACCTCTGGAAGTGAATAGTAGCTGTCTAACTCTGGTTTGTGAAAGTTTTGTATTTGGTATACATTGGGTATTACTTAGACAATTTCACAAAGTATATTTTTTAAGTTTATATTGACTAGTAAATGTTCCTTTCTTGTCTTTTCATGAAATTGAATGTTACTGTGATGATTTTAGTGCAGAAATGTATGCATATAGCTAAGAAATAATACCAAAATATAGCTGAGAAATAATATCAAAATCTAAATCAATTTATATCTCTTTCCTGAACATTGAGTTTATTGTAAACAGGGGCACAAACCGATACCAGCAACTTATTTGCTTCCCATTTTGTTACTGTTTGATCTGCAAATACATGTTCATAGTGGGTTTAGATTTCCCTGATTTGAAGGAGAAGAAAATATAATTTGGTCCATTGCCATTTACATAACAGAAGAAAGTATTTGGAAAACTACAAGAATTTCCTGACTAAATTGTAACAATTTCTATCTCATGAACTTGCATGGGATCAAAATAGTATTTGAAAATCCTAAGAATTATTGCATACATTTCCTCAACTGAGTCTGCAGTTTATTTTCAGCAGGTTTGCCTAGATTAAGCAAGTTAGGAGTTTCCTAATATAAGCAAATCTAGAGAAATCTACAAAAGGAAGAAGTGTACTAATTTCATATGGAAATGGTTTCTTATGAAAACTTTTTAGCCTAGAAATTGCTATGTAGAGGACACAATTACTTAAGAGAAACATTTAAATACACCAGAATATTTTTCCTTCATCATTACCAAGTAGTTGTTGCCAACAAATTAGACAGCAGCCAATGGTGTTGAAACATCCTTTTCTTAACTGAGCTGTTGTCTTTCTTATTTGTGCTAGATTGTGGATGAACCAGAAGTATCATCCTAACCCTGCTACAGATACATTTTTAAAGTCCTGCCACTTTTTTTTTTTTTGCTTCCAGTCCTTTGCCTCTCTTCCTCAAATTACACAGAGCCATTACTTACCTCATGCAGAAAGGTGGCAAAGGTGAAAAGCTTATTCCAAATCCAGGCGTCTGCACTTGAATCTGACAATGAAGTGTTGCTGCTGGCCAAGAATAGAGGAGGGAGACTCATATAGTGATGGCTGGAAAAAAGCTATGTCGAAAGAGGCCAAGGAAGCAGGAAGGGCAGACAGTCCACGCCAGAATATAGTTGCAGTTCTGATGTCACATGCAAGTTACTTTATCACTTAATTCCACTTGTGCTGTATCATGCCATGTTTCCACCGACCTCAGTGGCTGACTGACACCTGTAAACCCAAGGTGTGAGCATCCTAACCTTCCATTTGAGCACTTTGAACTTAAAATCACCAACACTATCATCAAATAATACTGAATCTGTCCCTGAAGTAGTTCATCACCTCTGCAGAGGCAACATCTTTGATCAACATAGCTCAAATCTTCATAAAGGTATTCTCAAAACCAATTCAGAACCACAAAGTTGGTACCTGAGGGATGTTCCTCTCACTTCATTTTAGCCACCCAAATGTTATTTGTCTAAGTCTAAATGAATCATCTAACCTCCACTATAGTAAATGGAAAAGAATATTCACCTCCAGAGTGCCATAGATGACATTGTAAGGTAGGTGTAAGAGTTGTTGGGTTCGATTGTGTTCTGAAAGCAACTTTCAGTGGGCTAAAATTAGCAAGAAGAATGCATTGGTTTGCAAATCTAGGTCCTTACTTCTTCTGTTTAGTGTAGCAAGACAAACCAAACCTGAATTGAGTCATTTGATTGATGCTCAGTTCGTTTACACTGATATCTGGGCTCTTCACCCTGAGCCTTTATAGTCAGTGGAGATCTGAGCATTCTGAAGGCAATCGTCATGAAAGTCCAGAGTGCTATTTAGTTAATTCTAAGTAGGCAGATAAAGTAGGTCAAATGGATCATGGTCTAAAAGTACTTATAATTACAAGGGGACCCTGGGGGACCTAAGTTAGCAACTTCCCAAAGAGTATAAACCAACATGCACTGATACTGCTCGGCAATTTTTCTTGAAATCCTTGTTCAGATCCTAAATGTCCTGAATTCCTCCTGGCTCTCCCACAAATCACTTCTTTTTTTCATGTTCAGCCTAGTTAAGATAATTAAATAAGATGTGGAAGGTGTGGTATCTAAGTATGCCTGGACTCAAGCACTGAAAATGCTAATGTTTAAAAACATTTTCCCCTTTTTACTTTTAGTACTACAATCATTTTGGACAGCAAATGACAGGCAATATAAACACTTAAGAGAATCACAGTGACTACTCTAGGGATAAATCCATAGCACATGGATATTCCTTCTTGGACCTCTGTTTCCTACTCAAGTTATTCTGCAATTAAAAATCATCAGTACAGTAAGAACAACCGAGCAAATGACCACTTGTACAGGATATGGAAAGGAAACATTCAACATTGTTCAGATAAATATTTACTTAGCTGTTCAAAATTGCTTGCAGACAGAGAAAATATGATGCCCAATGACACCATTTACAAGTGTCAAAGTGCATTTAGAGTGTTCTAAATGCAAGCAGAGATCTGTTTTTTAAAGTCACTGGTCAAATTTGGGAGCAGAAGTATTGAATGATGTTACCCACAACTACTCCTTTCAGGCACCCAATTCTGACCTGATAGAATATCTGCTAAGGAGATTGTTTTGTGTGATGTTGGAAAGCAAAAATGTATAAGTAGCAGATGTGGATTTTTACATTTGCAATGCCTTTCTGTCTGAGTAGTGATAGTTCTGATAGATATTTTGACATGGCATGCTGGCAGAAAACAGGAAAACAGGCATGCCAGGGATGAGCTGGAAGACCACTGAAGTAATTTAAAAAAATAAAGACTGTCAAAAGCAATAACATGAATACACTGATCTCTATTACAGGTGTCACAAGATAGTCAAAAGACATTCTGTGACAGATATCCAGAATAAACTACTTACGGCACTGTATCAGGAGAAACAACCACAACGGCAGCCTTCCAAATGTCCAAAAGGTTTGCAAGGCTGACCAGCTGCATTAGCAGGGATAACAGTATGAGCTGATCTATGTGAGAGTTTTCTGCTTCTTGTGCTGCATCCACTTAGATAATTTTGCTTTAGTCCTCTTGGAGCTGCATGAAAATTCAAATGTTCTTGAATAATTTTTTTAAAAAGGCACATTATAGTCGAGAATGAGAATTTAGAAAATCAAGAAAGCCCTCCCAAAATCACCAGTATTGCTTAAGCTAAACTGTTACAAAACAATAATATTTTATAAGTTATTTGATTTGTTTAATTTTTTATTTTCTTTTTTTCTCTTGCTCTCAGGAATAGGTTACAATGGGGAAAAGGTAAGGGTTTTTTTAAATGAAAACAGAAGCTCACAAATACAATTATTCTAGAACCAAGGTTGGGAAAAAAATATGCAACACTGTAACTGAAACTCAAAACTGACAAACACATGAAAAACTGCAAAATATGCCACTGTAGAAGTTTTTGACTGTGCAAAGTAGACTTATGTACCTAAGCCCCATTAATTTTCAATGAGAACTGGATAGCTAACTGTTCTTGCTGCCTTTGAAAATGTTCCTGTAATCAATCCTTAAAAAAATTTGTGCTCTGCTGCAAATTTTACTATAAAAAGCAATGTACTATGTACTAATTTCTTTCATTTTCTTTGCAATTAGTTAATCTATTTGAAGAGCTTTTCCTGTTCTGCTTAACTTTGCAATAAATTCATTACATAGACTTGTTCTTAAGGAATCACAATTTAGTACTTGGATTTTACTGTAAGTTCAAATGCAAAGTCCACACATAGCTGATGATGAAAACAGATGTTTAGTGTAAATGTACACCTGACAATGACAAAAATGGCAATCAAAGGTAAGAAGATTCCAAAGTTCCAGAGAATTTTAGACACCAACATCCTAGAAAACTCCAGCAATGAGGACCCTTAACAGTTTTAGTCTGAGAATAAAATGTTAACTAAGTGGAAAAACTCTTATTGTCTTCAGAGAGCTAGGATTTACCTTGTTTTTTTATTTCCTAATCAGTCATTAAAGAACATACTAGAATATAACAGAAACTGGTCTTGATACTATATCCATCTTATCTGGTCCTTCATTCAGAAAGGAAATCAAACACATTTGAGCCAAATAATTGAAATTTCATTTAGACATGCTTGTGGCCAGGATTATGTCAATGGCATGGTATGGTCACAGAATTAAATCATCCTAAAATACTCTTAAAATATTATCAGAATAATCAATTATTTTGGTTTTCCATGAGAATGCCTCTGTGCAACGTAGTTCACAGATGACAGAGCAAAACTTCAGTGCTCCATGTTAATGAACTTAATGGAGAAGATGCCTGTTCTTAGCTAGCAGGTGGAACAGGCACACACACAAGACAAAATTCTCGGAACGGTAGAAAATGGAATTGGTTCATCAGTACCTAAAAAAATATTATTACTTTCTCTCTATTGCATCGCTTTGGCTGATTGACTGCTTTTTATCAGCTGAGGATTGGGCCCAGCAACAGTAACATGCACACATAAAAATCAGTAAATCAAAGAAAGCAAGGGAACAGATTTTTATAACAGATTGTGATATCCTATTTGAATATTTCATAAATCCTGCTAAGAAACCTCCCATGTAATTCTAGTCTATGATCAATAAAAAGAATATGACACAAGAAGTATTACAAGAGATGATGAAAATGCAATTTCTGTCTTAGTAGATGGATGAGAAAACTTATTATTTTGTCCTTAATTTTTAAAAAGTCACAATGGCATGCTAATAAATTGGTGTGGTCTTCGAAGGATACGCAGAAAACTTGTCTGCTATAGTTCATAAATCTCCCAAGTGTTTTGGAATTACCAGTGCCTTCAGGACACAGAAACACAAATCGTTGGTTCAATGTCAGCTCTGCAAAAACTGCGAATGTTTAAACAAATAATGAGATAAAAAGTAATGCATAATTAAAGGGTTTCTTCAGAAGAAGTCTGGATTGTATTTATTTTAAGGGTGGCAGTGAAATACATTTACACCTGTGTATGCTCCAAAGGTGTCATTTTCACAAGTCTTACTGCACAAATAGGACCTAAGCACATAATACATTATTAAAAGGGTTATGCATTTCAAAGAGAATAAAACTACATGAAAATAAATCTAATATTTAATTTTAATAATGTATCAGAATTGCTAGCATATTGGTCCAGAAGAAGAGATTTAAACAAATGATCAAGCAACACAGGTCAATATTTTGTGCTTTATTTTGTTTTGTTTCAAAATCGCATTTATTCAAGAGGTGTGTGGCAAGCAGGTCATGGGAGGTTATCCTCCTCCTCTACTCTGCCCTGGTGAGGCCATACCTGGAGCACTGTGTCCAGTTCTGGGCTCCCCAGCTCAAAAAGGACAGGGAACTGCTGGAGAGGGTACAGCAAAGGGCTACGAAGATGATTAGGGGACTGGAACATCTTTCTTATGAGGAAAGGCTGAGGGACTTGGGTCTTTTTAGTCTGGAGAAGAGAAGGCTCAGAGGTGATCTCATCAATGCTTATAAATACTTAAAGGGAGGGTGCTGGGAGGATGGCACCAGTCTTTTTGCAGTGGTGCCCAGTGATAGGACAAGAGGTAATGGGCACAAACTTGAACAGAGGAAGTTCCATCTAAACATGAGGAGGAACTTTTTTCCTTTGAGGGTGGCAGAGCACTGGAACAGGCTGCACAGAGAGGTTGTGGAGTCTCCAACTCTGGAGACATTCCGAACCCGCCCGGACGCCAACCTGTGCATCCTGCTTTAGGTGACCATGCTCTGGCAGGGGGGTTGGACTAGATGATCTCCAGAGGTTCCTTCCAACCTCTGTGATTCTGTAACAGTCTAACAAAAGACCATTTTGCATCAGTGTAATCGGCCTTATTTAAGGAGTGATAAAGGTAAGATCTGTTCTCTGTTTCACAGTTTCTCTGATGAAGATACCGATTTGAAATTGGTCCCTATTAATAGTTCAGCAGCAATATTTAACTTCACCAGGCAATGAAAACATATTCTAACTAGCTCAGTATCATAAGGGATGTGGAATATTTGCCATAATAGACTTTGGGCTCAGAACCCCCACTCCCTCTCTAATGCAACAGAAACTGTCTTCCAACAAGTCAAGGGCCTTTCTGGTTTGGACAAATCACTGAAACACTTGCAGATTCCTTCAAAATGTGACATACGAACCACACGACTATAAGTAAAGTACTTCACTGTGAAGCTTAAATTAGGAAACTAGTCCCTTTAGTAACTTTATTTCTAAGTAGAAAACTGCTTTTCTTGTTCAGGCCACAGACACAGAGCTGTATGCCAGCAAGTAGTGCGCTACACTAAGAGGAGATCTGGAGAACAAAACAGTTCCAGACTACCTGCATTTTGGGGTTGCAGTTCAGATTACCTCTGGTCTGGTTCTGCAAGATACAGGCCAATTAGGAGCTGGGAATCATTAGGAGTCCCTCTGGAGAACATCTTCTGGTTTAGTTTCCACCTGAAAGGAGTCTGGTCCTTGAGCTGTAAGAATTTCTCTGTAATGCAAACACAAGGATGGTAAGACTAGTCAACTGGGAAATTCATTACAGCGGTACATGCCTGACTTGAACTGACATTCCTGTGTGAACACTAGCATAAGCAACCTCAGCAGATGGCTCATTATTCCTAGGACTAAAGGTGGTGTTTCTGTCCTAAATGAGGGACCTCAAGGATCTTAAATTTAAGTGTGGTGATTCTGGCCTAAGATACTGACCCCCTACATTTTGGACAAACTTCAGGAATTTACTTATCCTGCTCTTCCATGAGCCCCACCATGCCCAATATGAGCTGATGTGATGGATCCTATTTTTTTGTGACAAAAGATACATGTAAATTTCGACTCCCTGAGACTTAATGAACAACACACATTCTCTGCTTTACCTTTCCCTCTGTATAATTCATTTCAGTGACAAGCAGTGCCAACATACAAATAAAGGTAGATACTATTTTTTGGTTTTACCATGTGAAATTCTGTGGAGTGTAATCCCATAGTTAGGAAACTTCATTCACATAGTTAAATGTCTTAACTCACATCTGTCTGCATCATATCAACACAACTATTGGCACAGAAAAGAAGTGAAAGACTGGACTAGGAACCTGAATGAAGATCATTGGCTTTATGTCTCTTCCCTTTTCTCTCCTCTGAATGTGTTCATCCACACTGATGATTCACCAGTTATTAATACTATATTTGCTGAAGTTGACTAGAAAGCTAATGGAAGAGTACAGACATCTTTGTTTGTGGAAAGAAACCTTAACATGTGGCTCCATGCATGAATAAACATAAATGACAAAGTTATTGAGGCATTTGAATGGACCGTCATGTACTGGATCTGTACAGGTCTGATCATCTGGTTTTTCTGCACTGCAATGTGTCACCAAATGGCATTATCTCTTAGTGTAGTTAAGATGCTGTGAAAGGAACATACTCAGTTTTTAATATTAAATCTTGTGTTTTAATTAAAAGTTGTTTCAAGAGGCCTCAGCTGACACTAGTTAAGGCTATAAATGTTCCACTGTTTAATTACATGAAAATCTGAGGTTTCTTCTTCTTGGTAAGCCACCCAGCTATGCAAGCTAGTGATGATCTCTTTAGATACCAGTAGTTAAAAATTAAGATTCAGTGTTACTGTCTTTCATGCTGTCTTCAAAGCATTCCCGTAATGCCTCAGAAGTGACTTTGCTTTCTAAATATTTTTTTTGCAGGTGCCCAATAGCTAACCTAAATAGTTCTCTTTGTATTATTTACTTGAAAATCAACAGTCCCATCAAGCCAATCCATATGTGAACTGTGTTTTTAACACAATTGCCAGTGTTAGATGGTGATCTATTGTCAAAATGTAGGAGGAAACTGATGGTGTTCTCAAGCAATTGTGAAAGGAACAGTCTTTTGCAGTACTACTCTGCTTTTTTGTTTATGTCAAGGCTTTACATTTGGGACCAGTGTCCTGGTTTGAGAAACTGTCCTGGTTTGAGGTAAAACAAGACCAATTTTGTTCAGTAACTTTACTTTTTAGCTAAGTCTCTTCTAACTGCTGAAATTAACAACATGTTGTGCAGAAAACTGTTCACTCTCAGAGTGATAAGACCCATGTTTATAGTTGATGCCAAGGAACGGTATGCAGAGAGGCTCTTGCTTATCCTTATTGCTATAACAACCAAGGCCAGCCAACTTTGTTACTTGCCCCGTTGGAGGGTCGGAAATGGAAAAGCGTAGAGGGGTCACACCTGTGGGGAGGAGCGGACAGGACAGGTGACCCAAAACTGACCAACAGGGTATTCTGTCCCGTCTGCCTCATGCTCAGTGTAAAAGCTGAAAGATCAAAGGGTCAGCGCTCTTNTTTTCTAATGCTTGGGAGAACTATGCTTTTAGAAGACTCTAGTGTCCAAATTTGTGAAATTATTTACTTTATAGCCAGCTATGGTGTGTGGGTGTCAAGGTCTCTATGTTTTTGAGCTTGCCAGGAGCAGGGATGAGGAGAAGTGAGACCCGGGCACTTGACCCAATCTGGCCGACAGGATTATTTCATACCATGAACATCACATTCAATATAAATTAGAAAGTTTTTGAGGAGTTCTAAGCTCTCCCTTGATGGCGGCTATCCAGAGAACTTCTTGCCCCAGTGCCGTACCCCTGAGCCCTTCCCTTCCTCCCAAAGCTGTAGAGCTCGCAGTGTCCAACATTTACTGTCCACTGTTGGGAGTGCACAACTTCCTACCGATACAACTGGCTGAGTATAATCCTTATATATTTTTAGATTAGTATTGGGATCACTATTGGTTCTGTAGTGTTATTTCTGTTAATTTTTAGTCTTATTCTATTAAATCTATTTATATTTCAGCCCCTGGGTTTCCTGGTTTTCATCCCAATTCCCCCTTCCTGTGTTAGGAAGGGTCATCAGGGGTTATCAGAATAATTGTCTAAATGACAATAAATTGTTGTGGATTTCTCAAACCATAACAACCAGTTTCAACAGATAGTGACACATTACACAACAGAATGACACAATGGATAAGGAAGGGATTATTCCTCTAACAACCACAAATTATTTATTGCAGATATGACAGGGATCCAAATATTTCTGGAAACCTTGTTGCTGGAATCAGGAGTTGCTTTCCAAGCAGTAGCCATTGATATGAACCATGTATTGATTCAACCACTCAAGTTATTGCCAACCTCTTCAACATGCCTTTTATATGAAGTGTCGAAATAGGAAGTGTATCATGGCTTTATTCTATTTGAAAAGAAGCTTGAAATTTAAAAAAAGACAGTAGTAAAGTATTTGAACACCCTCAGCATTATTCCAGCCTCTAACTATGCCAAGTTATAAATTTATTAGCAGTAGCAGTAGTATCCATGCTTTTCTCTTTAAGTTTCTAATTTTCTTAAGATGGAGGGTGATACTTTCATCGTCTTTATAAATGTGGATAAAACAAAATTGTTTGTTTCTTGTTCTAAGAGTATATGTGAACCTTATTAGTGATGACTGATGATGGTGTCAAGAAAGTCAGAGATGATTAAAACTATGTAGTTATAAAACCTTAATTTTAGTGTTCCAAACCCTTTCAGAAATTTGGCTATACAAAGTATTTAGACATCAAAGCCAGCTGTATTCTCCTAAATTAATTCTTGGATCTGGACCACACTGTTTTCTTGGTTTTGTGCACCTGATCCCATGGGCAGGAAAGCAAATAATACTTTCAACTTTTGCATACTTTGTTTTGTATCACAAATAACCAAGAAATCCCATATATAGTAACTCCCTTCGTCTCACTCATACACCAATAAACAAGGAAAAAGAAACCTGTTTAGCTAACCTGAGGTCCCTAACATAATTATTTTTGCACCTAACTGCCCAAACCACGACAGCAACACATTCAAACTCTGAGGTTCCACAGAATATTTCCCTCTGGCTTTATAAATAAACGATTCTGTTTCTGCTTTCATAAGGGTTCATAAGAAGGTGAAAGCATGCACTTTTTTCCTGTATGGTTTTCCTCGCACACTCCGTGAATACAAAGCATATATTAAGAATCAAAGTTAGTTTGTCTGTTTGTTTGTTTGTTTGTTTTTATTTGAATAAAGTCTGGAATGTATGTAGTTTAATAAAAGGTATGTGCTGAAGGTGAAAGGCAAGTCTGCTTACTGGAGTTGAATTTACAGACAAATTTATTGAGAACATGTCAAAAATGGGAACTTGGGGTACATAACAGGCATCCTCAGGGAAATGTGGGTCATTTAACTATATTGTCAAAGAATGTCGGAGCAAACTGAATTTAATAAAGCATTTAGATTCACACTCTAAGAAGTCTGGTATTCAAGTGGTCTAAATGACTCTGCCAGTAAAAAAGTTGATACTCGATGAATATAAATCTAATAAGAGTGTAAGTTCTTAAGTTTTTTCATCCAAGTTGTAAGTAATATATCTGACAACTCAGGCAGATGTCAATAAGGTGTTACTATGAGACATTTTAACCAGTGCTGTTGGGTTAAGAACAGGTGAAATGAGATTCAGAGTGCCTAGCTGGGTATGTCCAACGTGGATATTACAATAATTAGATTAATAACTCCTGTTAGAATGTGCTAGTTTGGGCTGGAATACATATCATATAATTTAAGTCATCTAAAAGTTAGGGATTTATTTGAAGATGCAGGGTTCCTCTTCAGCTAGGAATAACCAGACCAGAGGAGATTCACCCATCAGCCTCAGATGACCCTGCCTGAGGAAGGATGAGCCACCCACCCCCTGGTAGCATCTCTGGCTCAGTTGGCTATAGAGGGAGCTAGACAGCCAGATTCGGTCAGACCTCCCCACAGCAGAGACCTTAAGTTAGGCAAAGGAAACACCACACATGGTGCCAGAGAGAGTCAGGCACTTCTGAAAAGTGTCACACAAGCCCCAGACACCACCCTGAGTGCTGGCTTGGGGAAGGGACAATTGGTGTAGGAGTCTGTCTGAACTCCTCTTCCCCCTGATGTTTTGGCAAATTAGGGATCAGATACCTGTGTTCTTCCCAGAATCTAAACCTTCACCAGAGACATATTTCTGGCTGCGCTGCCTAAAGCTGGCTGGAGGAGGTGCTCCTGCTGCTTTCCTTGGGGAAATAGACCACTCTTTGACAAGGTAGCTGGGATGATCCTTCATCTGCCTGAGACTGTTTATATCCTCAAAATTCTACGTATCAGAGTGCAGAACAGTCTAAAGAGAAGGAGCCCTCCACCTGTCCCAATAGGACTCGGCAGTGCACAAATGCAAGAGGTTTTTGCTGAAGAAGAGTGAACAAAGAGCAAGAGTGAACTAGACGAGCTGTTAGGCAGACAGTTTGGGTTTTGGTTTTTTTGTTTTCCCCGCTTTCCCCACCCTGTTTTTATCTGCTGATTGTGTGATGTAAAACTCGGTGCAAATGCAACACAGAGGAAAGTAATCTTGATGGTATGGTCCGATACTCAAATCTCCCTGTCTTCTGGATGGGCGACTTAAGTACTAAGCATATATTCCTGAAGTGGCAATGAGGCCCTTTTGTGTTTTAGGCACTGGTGATTCCTTTTATTTTTCTATTTAAATAAAAATAAACTATTTCCTCCACAAGGTTACAGTGGTGTGCAAATCTCATCTTTTCCTCACTTACATCAACTTAGTGGTTTACATCTGGAATTGTTTATGCCACTCTGCATAGCTACTGTGAATTTGCATTTGCTTTTTTTTTTTTTTTCTCCATAGTGCTATATTACAATTCCACTCCATGGAAAAGGCCTGAATATAATCTTTATCATTATTATTTCTAATTTTTAAACTACATTAATAAATTTTAATATTAAGAGAGACCATTGTGATCTGATTTTCTACTCAACGCAGGCCAAAGAATTGCAAATGTCTGGAAAATGTCTGTCACTATAGAGCTTAAGATTTTGGACAGATGGGTACATTTATATCTTCTTTTTAAAAATCTGAAAATATGTCAAACACAGACTCTAGAAATACATTTTTGAATGGAGACTAAGCCCTTTGCTTCTTTGTTAAGACTGAGTGTCAAGGTCCAGATGATAATTTCATGCCAAGTGTGAAGAATTCTTTTTTCTTGCAAACCAAGATAGTTTAGAAACACTGACCTCAACCTTCATCAGACTTTGAAACTAGACACACTTTTAAAGGCATTTTCTCTAGTTAAGTGAAATAAAGCAGAACTCAGGTTACTCTGATCATTGGTATCACAGTGTCTTTGATCATGTAATATAAGAAGGACAAAGGATTAGATACTACCTTGGACATCGTAATATTTTATGTCTGAAGTCATACACAGAGAAAGAGCTTAAGAAAAATGACAGCATCCTTAACCACCTGAGTGCCTTTAAAGGACATAGACATAAAAATCTTGAAGAAATACCAAAACCTTATGTCAAAGGAATTTTTTGGTAAAGTATACTAAATGTTATTAATGACTGTCTTTATCAGATTGCATATTGTATTCTTAATGCTCTATTTATGAGGAAATTCAGCATGATGAACAAACACGTCAGCAACATAACAATGCATATCTGAAACTGATTTCAAATGCACTGGTTTTATACTAATGTATCTTTAAATACAGAGTTACTCTAGTAATACCAAATGTAACTGCAGTCAAAATGAGATCAACGTACATTTATATTTATGTCTCTCATCTCTCTTTATCAAGCAGTCTGCTTATGTATGTGAAGCAAGTGGATATAAATAGATGAGCTTTCAAAAACAACTGTTTCATTAGCAAGGGATGGATTGAGCAGGCTGAACAGTAGGAATGAAATATTTATTAAGTATATATAGGAGCCACTCACGGTGAGAAGTCTGAGTTTGCCTGGAAGCAACCTTGCTGAAATGAATCCTTCATGCTCTGGAGTTTTACGATATTCTTTTTTCTGTTATTTGTCCATCCTTCTATAGGGTACACATCACTCCAATCAAAATCTCATCCATGACTTTTATTTAATTTCATTTTATATTTTGTTGATGACATTTCAGCATTATTATAACTTAGGCAATTCCTGAAGGAAATGATATTAGTAGTGTAGGAGTACCCACCATCCTGATGTAGAGGAAGGCTACAAAATATTTTAAATGATTAATTTTTCTACACCATCAGCTTTTCAGTGATCACAAATATTGAAGGAAGCAGATAGGAAAGTAGGTCAAATGACTTCAGATAACTACAGGACAAAGCCTCTAGGGAGAAAAATGAGAAAACCAAAGCACAAAATAATATAGAACTAGGAAAGGCTATAAAGTATAATGAGAAAGAAAAAGCATACTGTAATGAGAAGATGACAAAAGAAAGAGATCTCATTTACTACTTGATAAAGAAAGCTATCGATGGATGATAATGTGAGGAACACGGTGTTTATTGTCATTTTTGCATCATTCTTCAATAAAATTTCAAATGGTTTCAGTTGATTTTAACAAAAAAAAAAATGGGGTAAAAAAATCAAGCTAGAACAGATGAGTGTCTTCAGATCAATGGAGCCTGGTGAAATTCATTCTGGATTGATTAGAGAAGTAACCTAAACAACCTCTAAAATATTAATGAAGAATTGAGAATTCATGGAGGATGGATGATGTCTCCATGAATAAATGTAAGCTTTCTTTGGTCCCTAACTTTAAGCATTTGATATAGACATGTAAATTAGCTAATTGTCTATATTTATGTAGTATTTCATCCAAATATATAAAAGTTGTCTATCTCTGTGCAGTGATTACAGGGAGTGCCTAATTTATCAAGATTCCTAACTGGGGTACCACAGATACATAACTAAAGTATTTTGGTGGGAGTCTGGATTGTAATATGTATCTTTAAAAAAGGAAGAAAAAGAGGAGCTGTGCAACTATAAACCATTTAGTTTGTTTTCAGTTACAGAAAAATACAAGGTAAAATAGTAAAATTATTTGTAAGCACTTAGCCTAGAAAATAACAGGGGATGTGAAATAACCGACACTGATTCAGTTTCAAATTCTTTCATATATCAACTGACAAATCACGTGGACAGAGGAGAAAACATAGCTTTCCATGTATCTCAGCCAGAGGAAGGTTCTTAAAATGTTCTGTATGATCTTCTCAGGATCAGACTAAAAATTTGCCAACTTGGATCTACAGTCAAGTACTGGCAAAACCAGCTAGAAAACTGTACTTAGAGAATATCTAATATTCGCTCATTTTTGTAGAGTTCTTCTGGGGGCACCACTGTATTGGGTACTGCTCCGTTTTCACCAATTATTAAGATAACAGAATAAAAAGTCTGCTCATTTAAATTATAGATGACACATTTAAAAGTGTTTGGTTTCATGTTAATGTATTGAATTGGAATTACAGTAACAGATTGGAGAATTTTTCTGAAAAGATGAAATACGATACAGTTCTGTAAGGAAGAATGAAAAGATCTAAAGTTGGGTGAAAAGTCATCAGCACAGATTTAGAATGAAGAAGTGATTCAGATTGCATTTTTGCATTAAATATTCTAGCAATATGAGACCACAAACAGAATAAAAGCAACATTCATGCTTGTGCAATAGCCAGCAAATATCAATAGTCATGTGTAAACAGAAGTAGGACCCATTGCCCATTACTTATCTCCCTTTACAAAGCGTTGGAGAAGCTCCAGCTGAAGCATTGTGACCAGTATTGGGCAGTGCATTCAAAGGTAAGAATCAAGGAGAGTTCAGATGAGTGCTACAGGAATGATCAAACTTCTACAAAAATTGGCCTGCAGGAAAGGGGAAAGGAATTGCCATTGTTATTTTTAAAGAAAGAATCTTGACGGATGAAGAGTAAAAAGGTAAGCAGAAACTGAGGTGAGAGAGATAAACTGAACATCAAGGAAAAGAGAATCTGACTATAAGGCAAGTTAACTACTGGAACATATTATCTGGTTTATCACATAGAGAACAGTTTTAAGAAAAAGTTAAGCAAATATCTCTTGGGAATGTTGGCCTTGTCTGAGAGTAAGGGATGAATTAGATGACCTTCGAGATCTCTTCCAGGCCTGTTTTTCTGTAAAGGATCACCAAGCATTTTCCATGAAGAAGTTCATCCTGACCACTGGACAAAGTGGATGATGAAACAGAACAAGCTGGGAGAACTGAAGTTCACTTGACTCTGCTTGTTGGGCATTTTTTGTTCAACAGATGAACGGAGGGGAAAGTCTTCTGTCTACAAATCAAAACCCTGACCATGTATTAATAGCTCTCATTTCATTGGAGAGTATGTTTTTAAGTACCCAGGTGAACTTGTCTGAACATAAGGAATTTGAAACTGACTTTACTATAGGAGAGGAAAGTTGGAAAATATGATCCAAGCATAATGTTACAAGCTGAGAAACCGAGAGGTAAATTAAAGGAACACAAATGTAATAATGCTGGAAACTATTAACGATTTTTAAGTCAACTTACTACTTTGGTGACTGTGGTTATAATGACTTTTAAATACTTTCAGTTTTAATAAATACATGCGGTGTACTAAGAAATAGGGCATGCTTAATAAAAATGTTTGAGTTCGTGAAACCAAAGTGGAACTAAAGTCCAGCAAATAATGAAAAAAAATAACAAAAAAAAAATCATGAAAAACTTGCAGAGATGAAAAAGCATGGCTAAACTATTTCAGAGGATTAGTTTACCCAGTGCCAATCACAATGATTTTGTGTACTGAAAAATGTTACTTGTGCTGGCTGAGATCCACTTCTTGAGACAATAGCAAACAATTAAAATGAGATAAAAATACGTAAATAGGCAAGAAGTCTTCATGTTAAGAACACATATATCCCCATCAGCACATGAATGTAAAATGAAGAGCAAGATAAGGAGGACCAAATAACTTTTCTACCCTCTTTCTGACTTTAGACTCAGGTGTTCACTAGAAGATGAGGCATTTTCTGTCTTCTCTCCAGCACCACATTGGCCCAAAAGGAGAGGATTCATCCTACCTTTCCTCTGAATCCACATTGTCTGATCAGTACAGCCAGCACACGTGTAACAGCAACTATATGCAAGTTGTGAGAATATAGGGAGGATTCTGTAAGGACCTACTTCTGGCTACGCCTGTAAGGAATGGTCTGTCTTTCCACAATGTCTTTTTTTCCCTTAAATTATTCCAGATAAATGGTACTCGTCACCATGCCCAACTTATGTTTATGTTGCTAGTGTACACATTAATATGGGTTACATATGCGTGGGGAATACTGTGCAAAATTTCAGTTTAATGTAATTATCTCCTCAGCTGTTGATAAAATTATGATTTGATGAAGACATTGCATCATTACCCACCCAGCTTCTCTACTTATGATACCAGTAAAACTTGTTCAGAATGAAAAGTTTTGAAGACAACAATAAATATAACATGTCCATCAACTAGTTGAAAAAAACCTACTTGAAAATAAATTTGTCTGTGTCTTAGCATTACAGAGGGTGGCTCTTAAGACAGACAGGCTAATCTTTTTTTTCTCTTGTTTCAAATTAATTTGACAGTTTAGCGCACTGCATTAAATATCTTTCAATTTAGCAGCTGCATTTTGCATGTGTGTGGGTAAACATTTTCCTCAGTTCCAATGGCAACCTACAGGTAAACAGGGTTGGCCAGAAAGGAGGAAAAAAATAAAAAATAAACTTCTGAGAAATTATTTTTATGACATTAGAGCTAGTGATTCATTTCTCTTATGTAGAACACTTTAGAAGAATCAAGCTATTTGACCTGGAAAACTGTCCCTACACTTCAGTCATGAACAGCTTTGAAACAGGGCCCCAGATAGTCTATCAACTTCTTCTGTGTTACACCTCCATTTCTCCAGTATTTATGCAGCTGTAAAAGTGGCACTGCACACCGTTATATGGTAGATGTCAGGGGCATAGACTATGACAATTATACTTAAAAATAATCAGTCCTGGTTAAATTGAAGGCAAAGATTTAATTTGAACTGTCTGCAGACAGTCAGCTAGTTAAACACTTCAAAACTATGTCCCGTTATCTCTTCTACTGGTGTATTCATGTTTATACTGAAGTTCTTAGTACTGAAGTCTAAGTAATGGCCTGAGCCAAGTCCTGGTCACTTGGGAATAGATTGGAATTTTGTTTTTTATTCTGTGGAAACACAAATTTGACTAACAGGACTGAAACTGCTTTTTTATATGCCAAATTCAGAGGAAGCTATCAGTGAGTAACTGAAGACCTAGACCAACTCCCACTGAACTCAGTGGAATAACCCGTTGATTTCTATCAAAACTGCAGCAAAGAGTGAAAGCAAAAGTCAAAAAGCATTGATCACAACACAAGGACACTTTCCATCTATTTTTGATACACACCAATCCTCCACTACAATTTTACACCCTTGCTCAGTTCCAGACTAATACTGCAAAAATGATTTGGTGAATTAGTTCCTACGCACTTAGTTCAGACAAACATCTTTTGAAATTATACATCCTACAGTCCCTGAGAACTGAACTGATTTGAGGAGATTGTCATATTTCTGAAAGAATGATTTAAAAAAAAAAGAAAAAAGTGAATGTTAGGACATCTTTAAAAGGGCAAAAGAAGGTTTCCAGGATAAGATGAATCTGTGTCCAGACAACAGTGGAGCCAGCAATTAGAGGAAGAGTGTCTCGACCAATGTAAAATGCAATAGCACCAGCTAAGTACTTGCAGCGAATCAGTCATTTGGAGACCAGAAAATAATGAGGCAGTCAAACAAATAATATTCTACAAGGGTTAAAATTAAATCTCTAACTAACCAAAGGCTGAACGGTGTTTCAAAGTTGATGAGAAATTAATAGTTTCCAGTAAACTAAGACAAGGATATTTCTTTAGCACAGAAACACTTAAATGAATGTCAAATTGCCTACAGCTTGGCTCTTGTTAACCATTCATCTAATTATTTACTCTGGATTTGTAGCAGGTATGATCAGCACGACAGACACATGTTTAATTTTACAAGTAACATAGCTGTCCAAGTATATTGGAAGTCTGATAATGAAAAGACATTTATCTTAAAACCAAAAAAACTTCCCTATAGACAAAACTAATCTTAGAAGTTCACATTGGTTCTTGAGTTCATGTGAAGAAATGCGGTTCTCCCAGTGACATCAAATAGAAATTCGCACATTAATAAAATGAGATTTCACTGTTATGAGCTACTGCACCACACATTATGTTCATTATGAAAGTAACTGCAGTGTAGTTGTGATTCTAGAAACCAGATATTTACATTTTGGGTTTTTTTCTAAATAAATATCAATAGCAGTTTACTAATTCTATTATTTTATACTGTTGGTAAACATTCTTATTCTCTATAGACATTGGACTGGGTTCAGCGCAGATCACTTTGAATCTCAGTCACTAAAACAACCCTGGGATTCACCAGCACTTGGATTGGAACCTATTAGAAATCTGTAGTGACACAAATATGGGCAAGGAGTCCCTTTGGAAAAAAAAATGGTCTTGCTGTAAGTTCTAGTATAGATTATTATAGTATGCTTGTAGGGAGTAATTCTTTTTTTATAATTAATTCCACTCCTTTGATAGATTCTGCCAAATCCTGATCTCCTTGGAATAATTAGGAATTTTTCCCATTAAAATTATTGGACAGATTCCTATTAGGTTTTCTAACAAGTTCTCAGAAAATTCTGTTTAAAATTAGTTATCCCAATACATTCGTGCTCCTATGACTTAGAACTGGGAAAACCTACAGGATCACTTATTGCTAAATACTAGAAATATAACAGAAATTAGTTTCTTATGCTGTTTCAGTCCTTCACTTCCATTTTTGTCCAAAAAAACCCCAAAAAGAACTAAGCAAATTAACAAAATAAAAGAAGCAATGTTCCAAACCTCAGTTTTATGAACATCAGCCTTTAAGCAAACTAATTTCTTTATATATGTGAAAGGCTTGTCAGCTAACTGAAGTACTAAACACTCATTGGGATTCATGGAATTGGAATTTTCCTTCCGACTATAGTACAATCACGTGCAAACTCTTACACAGACTCAGATGTATGTTCTATGTAAAGATCTTTTAATATTTAGCAGTAAAGAAGTACACATTTACTCTTACTTGTGTTTCCTACTGGGCAAAGGGCCATGCTCTGAGCATATTTATGATATTTCACCTGAAAGAACTGGAGAAATAAAAGTACACTTTTTTCCACCCCCCCTGCCCCCGACTTGACCAGCATATTTGCAATGTTATTTTCATAAAGGATGTGCCAGCTGACATTGATGCATTTTTCCTGTTGTTACTCCTCTGCTTAAAGGTTTTATTTATTCCCTTTCACTTGGAAAAAAGGCCTTTATTTAAGGCTTCTAGACACAGTGCTGAATTAAAGATTGGGTTGATTTGCATTACTGTTATTAAATATTGGGAGGCATCATTTCTCAGAGATTGTCCCCTGACACTTCAACCATTCAATATACATGAGTTTCCTCTGGGAATTCACATATCCTGGAGTGTTTTGTCCAGAGATCGGCACTGCAGAAGCTAATCTGAGGACACAAAAATACTTTGCCAGATATTTCTTCTCTCCAAACGAGTTTTGAGAACAAGAACTGGAAATGCATGTCAACCTCTGAGAGGGCTTTGGAAACTTCTTTGAGCAGTAAAACAAGGCCTCATTTTAGTTGTTACTAGGAAAGAATATATCCACAATGAAATGTGACTGAAAAGCACACTTTCTACCTCTGGAGTTTGCTTGTCTACACAACAGCCACTCAAAATCCCCAAGGACTCTTTGAATATTTACAGCAAAACAAAACAATAACCTTAATATTGGTACTAATATATTATCAGAGGTTACAGATCTGAAGATTTTGTACATTGATCTGTTTTGTGAGATTTGTTCCTAACATCTGTCATTAATAGGGCACAGAGATATCAAGAGTAACCCTACAGGTTCATGCAGTTCATATTGACCAGAAGAATTGTCCTTATTTCAAGAAAGGTACTGTTTTCACTAGGATCTTAAACAACTACAGCAGTTCAAGTTTATAAATCTCTTTCTGCTTTTCAGAGCAACATCAAGAATTTTAAGCAATCAAGAATCACACTACGGATCACAGACTGGGACCTACCCAGAGCTAGAAGTTTCATAGAGAAGGATGGATGGAAAATGGGGTGGAGCTAGGCTGAAAAGCTCAGGCAGAGTCAGTGATGTGTTCTTGGGGAGCTGGACTTGCTGCCTCTTCTTATGTGGAAGGAGTGGGCACATCATTACTGTTTCTAGGAGTGCCACTTGCTGTATGCTACAACCGCCAGCACCTGCTGATGACCCACGTGTCCTAGTTTGGCTTTTCTGGAGATGAAACACAGACAACAATCACAGAGGAGACAGTCAATTTCTCCTGCTCCAGCAGGGCTGGCCCTGCTGTTTCCTCTTTGGTCTTTACTCCACTGAAAAAACCTTCTAATAAATAGAAACCTGATGTAGCAGATGACCTTTTTCTTTCATTATGAATGTCTAGATCATGTATTATTATCAGTCACAATATTGATGTCTTTTTGCAGGCAGCTCTAAAAGAATAAAAAAAGCAGCTTACAGAACCTTTCTCTCTTGAAAATTTATTGTCAACAAAAACACAAACTGAAATATATTATTTATACTGGCAAATAACAAATAGAAGAAGTCTGCATAATGGATAATAATCGTTCTTCATTGTTTTTTGACCTATACTAAAACATAAGTTCCAGTTTTCATGAGTCATCCTAATTAGAACAGTAATTTAAATTAGATTTGTTTTTCCATCATAAATAGGTCATCCATTAGAATAAATCATCTTATTGTCTTGCAGAGCTGTACAGGAGCCACACAGCACACTGGGTTCTTGAAGCACTGTGTTCTGGACAATCAATACGACAAATTTATGAACATGATTTTTTCGGTGAAGTAATTTAATTGTACATAATCTGATCAGAAAGGATTTAGAAAAACGAAGTTGGGAATTGGGAAATGAGTAAAGCAGATGCATAGTAACAGAAAAGCAAACCAGTAACATGAAGCTACCAAAACATTGATTCAAGCTTTCATAGACTGGCCTATCTTCCTGGCTCAGGAAGCTTTTTGTATTAAACTCTGGCAGAAGTTACCCAGTGCAGCCAGGCTGATACTGACAAAGCAATTTGCACCGTTGTGAGAATATTGGCTCTAGTCCACCCATTGGGTTCCTGCTTTTTATATTTGCAGATTTTGAGTGGGCAGAAAGTTGTTTACAGTTCAGGGGGTTGATCCTTACTGGCAGTGTAAAAAGCCTTCTGGAGCCAACTAAATTATCACACGTCCCTTTTTTTTTTAAACATGAATAAATTAAAAAACTTGTGCATACATTTTACATTATAAGGTGCTGTTTACTGCCCTCTGGAAATATCTTTATTGTCCTTGAAAGAACAATAATAAAATATACACCCAGAGTTCAGCAGGTAGGCTCACAGGACATAACCACAAGAATGAGATGAGACTTACAGCTCGAGTCTCCTGTTTCCCAAGAAAGTGCCTTGCACAATACTTAAAGAAGCAGTTTTCTAATTTATGCTTGCAGCTTTTGCAGTGAAAAAGTCTGCAAGTGAAAAACGGCCTTTTGCAAAGACTAATTTTACAAGCCTAAATAAATGGATTTCACACAGACATGAGAAGAATAATCCCACCTACCTATCAATAAGGCAGGACACGCGGTACAAACAGGACTTGATGTAACCTGAGTGGGAAGCCAGTCTGCCTGGTGTGAGCAATGCACATTGGTTAAATAAGTTTCACTCTGCCAGTGTACCTAAAATACCTTGCAGAGAGGGGCAGTATATTACGCTGGGCACATTACTGCACTTATTCCACAATCCAAAACCGGAAGCTCCCATATAGCCATCCTGATCACTGGCAGAATAAAGCCACATTTTTTCCTTATGCCATGTTACTGAAATGATGTAAGGGATGGAAACTGAAATTTTCCTCTTCTGAGCATGGCCAGAAAGCTGGGCTCAGTGTTAACCATAATCCTTACCTCCCTACAAGTCATAGAATCACAGAATGGTTGAGATTGGAAGGGACGTCTGGAAGCCATATGGTCCAACTCCCCTGCTCAAGCAGGGCCACCTAGACCCAGTTGTCCAGGACCATGTTCAGACAGCTTTGGAGTGTCTCCAAGGATGGAGACCCCACAGCCTCGCTAGGCAACTTGTCCCAGTGCTCGGTCACCCAGGAAAAAGTGTTTCCTGATGTTCAGAGGGAACCTCTTGTGTTTCAGCTTCTGCCTATTGCCTCTGGTCCTGTCACTGGGTACCACTGAAAAGAACCTGGCTTCATATTCTTTGCACCCTCCCTTCAGGTCTTTACATACATTAATGAAATCCCTCCTGAGCCTTCTCTTCTCCAGGCTAAACAGTCCCAGCTCTCTCAGCCTTTCCTCATATGAGAGACACTCCAGTCCCTTAATCACCTTCGTGGTTATTAATTGAACTCTTTACAGTGTGTCCATGTCTCTCTTCTACTGAGGAGCCCAGAACTGGAAAAAATACTCCATAGGAGGCCTTATCAGTGCTGAGTACGTCCCTTGACCTGCTAGCAGTACTTTGTCTAATGCAGCCCAGGATATTCTTAGCCTTCTTTGCCACAAAAGCACGTTGCTGGCTCATGTTCAGCTTGGTGTCCACTAGGAGCCCCAGGTCCTTTTCTGACAGGCTGCTTTCCAGGTGGGTGGCACCCAACATATGCTGGTGCCTGGGGTTATTCCTCCCCAGGTGCAGGACTTTGGAGGACTGGCCTGGGTCTGTCTACTAGCATCCCATCTGAGACTAGAAGAAAATTGTAGCTGCTGCTTTTTTTGCAGCCAAACGAGGTACAGATGCCTAAGCCAGAGCATGCCAGGGAGGTGATGTCTTACACTTCTGCAGTGTTAGGCTTCATGTCTGACTATCTTCCTACCCTCACTTGCCCTTTGGACAAATGGGGCCCAAATCTATAAATGGAGCCTAGTTAGGCATTTTCTTTTTAAAAAAAAGAAAATAATAGAAGTCAAATGGAAGTCTGTCACCACTCTCCAGAGTGTACTAATGTACTGTTTGCAGCTCGTTGTTGTCAAACATTTCCAAGGTTTCTTAGTTAAACATGTGTAGAGTCTCCAGTTTTGAAGCTTAGGTCCTACTGCCCAGGTCTTCCTCTGTTTCCACTCTAGGAAAGATTTCAAAAGTCTCTTTGCAACTAACTGCAGATAGTTGTTTGTGTCAGGGCCTTGAGTGTACTAATAGTCCTTGATGGCCCTGACCTGCTGCACCTGGGGTATTGCCCATGCCATATTCCATTTATGCGTAGGCTGTGTCCTGCTTTGACCAATGTTGTAGGTGTGTCTGCTCCTTGTCCGGCTGCCTAGATGGACCTTAGACACATGCTGTAGCTAGTCTCCAGCCTTGTCTCTGGCTCCATCTTCTTTTGATCCTGACTGAACCCCTTGGATGTACCCAAGACATGATTCATCCTTTCATCTCTTGCCTTGTTGGAAGCAGCTGATGAACCCTGTTACCAGCTCCTGTGGGATTGTGCCCTATTGGGGAGGGCGCTGACTGTCCTGAGTCCCTCTGGCTTGCAGTCCTGAAGGAGCAGCCAGCCACCACTGTGCCCCAACAGCGTGAATTTCCTTATTTAGAAGGATATATTGGTCATGTGTGTAATGAGTAAGCTACATGAGAGTGATATACCTAAACGAAAGACGTAATCCCTAGGAAGAGTACCTTGCCAACCTAAGATTTTTAATTTAAGCAAGATTATGGACTAAACAAGTTGATACCTCTTTAGTTTTCTATTATTTCCTGTGATTTTAAAGTTAAATGTCTTTCATGGGCATATGGAGAACAGACTGAGCTCCACAGAAGTGTTTAACAGGTCCAGGGAGAACAATCTCTTCCTTTCCCCTTTCAAAAATTTTTTTTTCCAAGTTATGCAAGTGACGAAGATGCATAAAATTTGAAAAAAAGTTTTAAAAAATATTCAGATCAATTCATATCAAGCTCATGTGAAAATATTTCTGTTTTGTGTAATTTTTATAACAAATTCTGAAAGTTTCTTTGAATAATTTTGAAAATGTTTCCTGACAAGCTGGGATTTACTCAAAAGTACTGCAATTTCATTCAATAATTTTTAATGGAAAAATATTTAAAGCCAATAAAATTTTCTAGAAAGTTGTCACAGCATGCTATTTCAATCACTGGGAAAAATACAGAAATATAACAGGTGCTATTGGATTTAGCACCTTATAAGGAATACTACTGGATCATTTTGAAAGATCTACATAGTCCACAATTTAAGTGGACATAGTTTGTAGTTAGGCTAACATTAAAGATGTACAAACAAAGTCACACCTTAAGATATGAATGAAAGCAAACAAAATACCAGGTAACTGCTGAATGGACAAAAGGACTATTTTGAAATATGACATGGCTTTCTAAATTCACTATGAATTATAAAAGTTTTGTGAACTGCATGTCTTTTTCTCATTACCCTCCAGTATTCCCTGATCATCCAGTTGTGGTGTTTTATAAAGATAAGACACATAAATGAGAATTGTAGAATCATAGAAGGGTTTGGGTTGGAAGGGACATTAAAGATCACCTAGTTCCAACGCATCTGCCATGGGCAAGGACACCTCCTACTAGAGCAGATTGCTCAAAGCCTCATCCGTCCTGGCCTTAAACACCTCCCAGGATGGGGCATCCACAACTTCTCTGGGCAACCTGTTGCAGAGTCTCACCACCCTCAGAATAAAGAATTTCTTCCTAATATCTATTCTAAATCTACCCTCTTTCAGTTTAAAACCATTACCCCTCATCCATCACTATGCTCCCTGGTAAAGAGTCCTTTCCCATCTTTCCCGTAGGCCCCCGTTACGTACTGAAAGGCTGCTATAAGGTCTCCCTAGAGATGTTAAATAAAAGAAGAACATACGAAAAAGGATTTAAAATTTTCTGCAGAAAAGATTATAATAGGAAATTCATAGTGACATTCTCTTTTTCTACAAAAAATTATTTGAATATACGAAAGTCTAACTCACCTGTTGATTTATACACCTATTAAAAAAGGGTGATCATAAATATCCTGGAGTGAATGCATGCATGGCTTTGATCTCTCATGTTTTAAATGCTTGTTAGCAACATTCTCTTGCTGACTGCATGAGAAATGGTCCAGTTCTCCTCACTACCTGCTTCCATGATGTGATCTTTGAAGAACTCATTGATTGCTCAGTAATGGAAAAAGACAACTTTGCTGATGTTCAACTTGATAGGACAGTTCTTGCTGAAGAATCACTTACCAAATCCTAAGATATGGATCGAAACAAGAGACCAAAGGAATTTGAATTTCGGTGGTATTATTTTCCAGGAACACTTTTTTTAACCTTTCAGATGGATTTAAATAACTTTTGATTCTTTAAGTAAGGCAACAAAATACATGTATGGAATAGAAGAAGTAACAGCTTAGCCAAAAATAAAAAAATGTGTAATAAGAGAACTTAGGACAAAGGGACAAACTTTTGCTTAGTTTAATAAGACAGAAATCCTTAATTAAGAATTGTGGTGATTGCTTAAGAAGGGATTGCCATTCAAGCAAGTATTTCAAGCCTCTGAGTTCTCCAAACTGCTAAAGAACATTAACTGTGTCTTAATTCTCAATTATCATTCTCACTTAATTTCAGGTTATTGGAGAGGTTTAACTTTCAGAACAGACACCTATTTCTGAGTTCTGCATTGATCCAAATATATAAAAACAACAAAAAATACCCTGGAAAAAACAAACATCCAAACAAGAAAATGACATGCTATAATAAATGGAGCATTACCTGTGACCTATATGATGCATTTTCAAAATGTTTATTTTAAAGGAATTATTAATTACCTAATTATCTTTTGATTTATTTTGAAATTTCATATAAAATTTAGAATTGTATCTAGGAACTTGTTAACGTTACAATAACTTTTTCAGTACAACAAAACCATTTATATAATTACAGAAAAAAAATCCCCCCTCCTTTTTCTTAGAGTAAGGTAATAGAATGCATTTAAAAAATAAAGTAAAATAAAATATAATAAAATAAAATAAAATAAATATTTAAGCTTTTCTTCTGATTCGCATTTTATTTTGGTATTAAAATCACCACAGACATTTTTAAAAATGTGCATAATTCTTCCCATTCAGTAATGAAATTAAGCTGATGATTAGAATGTAGAATAAAAATCATGTGACTTTTAAGACTAAATATAAGTGAAAAAAGGTACTTACAAAACCTCTTGTAAATGTTTACTAGGACCTAACTTCTGTACAAAGTATCAACAATATACGATTTCATGAAATAAACCATTTAAACTGAGAAGTATATTCTTATTCTCTAACATTCATGTAGAATATTAAGGCTAATCAGATTTCTGATTCGTAAAATAATTCTGGAGTGTTGAAATGGTACGTCATATACTAGACATTTAAATTATCACTGTTAAAATGACTGAAAGAAAAGATATTGCCTGATTTGAGGTTTCATGACAAATTCAGACATTAGCTGGGCTTGCCAAAGTTTTGTGTAATTTTCACTGGGCACAGGAGGAGAATCAAATTAATTTCATCTGTTTTGAACAGTTCCCACCAAAACAGGGTTGAAAGAGACTGTGCCAACTGTGCTGTCTGCCCTTGCCTTGACACCAGCCAATCCTCATCTATTTGCTAGAGAAACATAGGGTAATTTAATCAGAGAACAAGTCCATATAATATACACTTTTTACGTATGCAAAATGATGGGCCTGGTGATACAGTGAAATAATAAATTTGTTAGACAGTTATGAAGGCAGGCCAGGAAAGAGCCTTGTGGATCAACAAATCTAGTTCCCTGCTGAAAAGGTCTTTAGTACTCACAATACTCACTTTAAATTCGATTTATCAAGACTCTCTTGGGCCAGCTCTACACCAACTTCGGGAGGTAATCATTGTAAATGTTTTTTCATCTCATTGTTGTCATATTATTATCATAAATTATTCAACATTAGCTGTTTGATTTATTCAAAAACATATATTGTGTATGATCCTCAGTAAAAAAACAAAAACAAAAACAAAAACAAATTGAAAATCAAACTGTGGGCAATCTTGTTGCTTGTGCTTGCCTTTTTAAGATAGTTTCTGTAATAAATTCTTCTTCAGTTAAAGTCAATACATGGATGGATTCTGTGTATTTGTCTTGTTGTTGGTATGTAGATTTATATGTTTAAATTTTGAAATTATTGTGCTAATGCTGTAGGACAGAGCTTGGCATTCTTTCAGAATGGCAAAATGTAAAGGCTTTAGGGTCAAACTCATAGAACATTTTTGTTATTTCATTTTGAAAGAAAATCGCCAAGTACTCATGTAATATAGGATTCGAGTATATTAAATATTAATTTCTACACTGCATTAAATATTCATAGATCTAATATGTAACAACCATGACTTCATGTCAGTCTTGAAAAGCAAAATCTCTTTCCCTTGTTTTTGACATCTCTAGTCAAGACTTACCTACATCAGTTTTTGAGTCATCTCCAAAGTTGCTAATTATTATACCATAAGCATTCATTTTTATTTTATCTTGCCAAAGTGCTGAGAGATATTCATCAGGCTCATAAAATATTAACAACTGGTCTTCATTTTGCATTATTGAGAGGTTTTAAGGTTCTGCAAAAGAAGAAACTATTTCTGAGGGGGAGGGAAGGAAAAGGAAATGGGAGATACAGCTCTAGTCCCAACTAGAAGAGATGGGAAGATTATGAGTATTCCAGACTGGACTTGTACATGTGAAAATCCCATATTGTATAATAATCAGCACAACCTTCCAGTCTTGCTTCAGTTTAGTCCCTGAGGAAATAACAGAGATTGACAGGTCCAGGTTAAACTTAAGATCATTGCTACTGTTTTTTCTTCTGTCTTTTATGGGTTTGTTATTAAAATGGTTTTGAGCAGCAGATAAGTAAATTCCAAGAACTTCTTTTACATAAAGATGGCAGAAATAAAGGTGGTATTTAAGCTGGTAAAGTAGCAATGTCTTTATGGCAAAAATACTTGTAATGGGCTACTAAATTATCTTTTAGATAATCTGTTAAAATCAAAGATAATTAGTGACTAAAAACATTACCGTAGGTATATGTACAACATACCACAGTTTTAAATGGATTTCTTAGCCTTTCTGAGTAATTACTGGATAAGAGGTAGCATTAAAAGTGCTGCACTCTTCAGGGAAGAACAGAGAGAAAATGACTGTCATCTTAGGCCTGAATGTCGGGGGTTTTTTGAGGTTGAAACATAAAAAAACATTTCATGTTTATGGGCAAATATTTCCCCCTCAGGTTTCCTGACATTACTTACAGTTCCTTTAGGAAATCACTTGTTCTGCAGTTTTTCCTCCACCTTTATGGAGTTTATTTACTTCTTGGACAGATATAACTATAACAGTTATAGTTACCGCCAATGTTGGACAAGGATTTAAAGTTAATTATTTCAAATTACTGCATTTTTTTCCTCAGACAGTTACCATAATCCTTTAATATATTAAAGCTGATTCTTATTGTTTACAGGACCCATCTGAGGAAATCAGCAATGAGAAAGAAGATTTTGTTATAGAAAATAGCCAGTTGTTTCAAAGGAGCTACCTGTTAAATGATATTCATTATTTCATGGGTGAGGTTCATTTCACTAATGCATCTAAATTGGGTGCTCCTGGTTTAAAGCAGTTGACTGATCCCTTTATAGATAATGGGGGAACTTCCAGCGAGTGATGTAAGGACCTCAAGCTGGTGACTCATTATCACCCTATGCCACATCCAAAAGAAAAACTTCCCACCCAAGTTGCGTGAATCATCTTGGAAGTGCCTATCTCCATGAACTACATAACAAAACTAGAGGTCTATCCCACATGGGATATCAAATTTTTAGGTGCTTGAAGATAGGTTAGATGGCAGCTGGTGTCAGATGAGTGTCAGAAGACAATCCCAAACCACATAGTTATCTTTCCTTTAAAAGTAGTTATTTAAATGCAAGACATTATCATTCTGTCCAGTTCAATGGAAAATCAGAAGTGTTAACATGAGATAGGCTACTTACATCAGGTTATGTTTCTAATTTCGTGATGTTAAAACAGGACTTATGGAATCTGAGTATCTGGATAATCTTGGTTATTCCACATTCTTTCATAAAGTTTATCACTTCTGATGAAAAGTATGTGAGTTTCTTCTGTTCTTCCAAAAATCAGAATTTAAGAGCAGTCTGTAACAAGTGTGGTAACATATAACTCTTGAAATACATGTATTTCACAAAAACTTTAAATGAAAATTTCATCAGAGACACAGAACTCCTACTGAGTAATCTAAATCCCCAGCTGTGAGAGGGAGAGTGATGCATCTTTTGTGCCACTCCTGAGTCTCCTGGGGAACCACTGACATTTCTTGCCCATGGAGTTCCTCCTTACTTTTGCTCTCTGAAATTAGTGTGCATGTCTTGCGTTTTGACCATATGAAAACTTTGTAACATGGGCTTGTAAATTGGCCTAAAGGTTACAGGTAATATCAATTTGTGATGCCAAGTAATAGTTAATTGACTAGTTTCAGAGCTGTAAGAGCTGCTAAATACTGGAAAAAAAATCAATTTTTTCTTATAGTTTTTGATCACAGAAAATTTTTTTCTGTGATGTATCCTTAACAGGTAAAAGCTCTTATAATAGCTGTAGTAAAAATATAAAGAGAGTGGAATACTGACCCTCCAAAAATGCGTTCTTGACTTTGCAGACAAGAGTTGTGAAACAGCTGTATGTGGTATCTGGTGAATTTTCTTGCCTATGAGTAAGAGGAAACGACACACTAATTTTACCTTAAAAATAGATACTTATTCTTTTAATAAAGATTTGGTTAATACTAATTCCATAGTTAGATTTTCCTGTTCATCTGCAATTTCGTATTTATTACAGAGAACAAGAAGTTGTTTGATTTTTTTCAATACACTACAGGAAGAAACATGCTTCAGGAGGATTAGAGTGTTTCCATTTTTGGCATGTTCCTACAGCTCTGTTTTATTGACTACATTCTGTATGGCAACCCCAGCTATGCTGCTGCAGCAGTTTGTCATTTGAAGTTAGCCCTGATGCCGTAGTAAAATATATTGAGAGAGGAACAAGCAAAATGCTACACTGGCACATCTGTTAATTGGATTCTAACAAGCATCAATACAACCTCTGTTCATCTTATCTTTTATTTACTATTCTCTGGGCTTTTATTTTGGGAACAGGTAAGCGTAGGCTTAAAACAGATACGCCTGTAGTTTGGGACACAGTGATTCTGTAGACCTCTTTTTCCTGAGCTCTTCTGAAAATAAGCACCATTTCAAAAGCACAGTGCAGATTAGCATTGCTCCATCACATGCTTTTTGGCTTTACCATGCAGCCATCAAGGAGCATGAAGTCACACCTTCCCCAGTTTCCAGTGGCAGAAGGTAGCTCTCATCAATGATGCCAGAGCAAACAAGCATGGTGGGACTGAACTGTGATGTCCACATATAAGAGGAAGACCGTGTTCTGCATCAGCTTTTAAAAGAAAAATACAAGTAGTTCTACTTATGCAAGCTTTGCTAATAAACATTTACAGTTTTCAAGTGGTGATGTCAGCAGTTTGTATTGACCAGAATCACTGACTCTATACACACATATTACTCAACTTTCAAAATAAGCAGTTACACAGTCCGGTATTTAAACTGTTTAGAAAGACTAATAAAACTGGCAGCTAGTCAAGAATTAGGCAAACCATAATCTTCTCAGCTCTTCAGGGAATCATGGTTTTCATATAATAGGAGTAGAATACCCACTTTCAACAAGAGCAACAAAAAAGTTGAGTCTGTATTCAGGATATCTGAAACAGCTTCTCACTGCTGCAGGTAAGTTGTGTTGTCTCAGTCAAGAGCACAAAACTACAATTCACTGTGAAAGGTGAAAAAGTCACATCCTGATATAGCATACTGGAACTCTTGCTTTTGTCTTTTATTCTGTACAATTTTTTTTAAGGTTTAGCCTTTTTGAATATTATGAAGGAATTGGAACTACAGGAAGGTATCTCATGTTTTATGTTTGTCTGTCCAGGACTCCAAAGTGGGATGCTCTCAAAGGAGCTTCTAAGGCACATGTAATTTTGATGTGGAGAAATTAGAAGGGTGTGTACAGATTATTCTTCTTTGATGTTCCCTACCTACCACAATAGTATCATCCTGAAGAATATGAATGCACTTAAGCACAGAGAAATGCTTTCCTCTGGAGAGATATGAGATGGCCTTAATTGAATAGTGCTGAACAAACAGAGTGACATTTTACCCTTTACTATATTTTACATGTCTGTTTTTCTCAAGCCTTCATAGCCTTTTTCACTCTATTCCTACAACACTATCAAAAAGACTGAATCAACTTTATCATGTCTGTATCCCTTCCTCTTCTTCGTCTTTTTGAAGTAAAGAAGCAGTGTGACCCATTTTCCCAATCTTCAGATCTGTCTCTGGCTCTTGAAGTGAATAAAAATTGACTGAACCCGTGAAAATGCTGCTAATGCTTTGCCAGTTTCATCCCCCACTTCCTTCAGCACTCCTGGGTATGTGTAATCTGACCAAGGAGCCTTGTCAATTTTAAAAGGCTATAACCTTTTAACAACCATTTTCTGCTGTATTTTGCATGCTTCCTAATTTTTCATTTGCCTTCCTGGATGCACAATTTGGATACAATTTAGTCTCTTTCATATACAAAGGCAGATGTAGGGTAGCGTTTTATCTGGTTCTTTCTCTTCGAAGTTCCTACTGTCTTTCATGTGCTCTCAGAATTTCTCAAAAGCATGTATGTGGTTGATAAAAGAAACTTAACTCTATCTGTTCCAACAGAAAATTCATGTGGTCTAAGACACTCATTAGTTTATTACTGACATCACCCACTCCTTTATACTGATGCACCATAAGATTAAAAATAGAGGTGGGACTGATGAAACTTTGAGTTTTGTAAATCGTTTAGAAATTGAGTTTAATTTTTAATCTTTAAAAAGTACCGCTTTTTAAAGATTTCTGAAATTTTAGAAGCATACTTTTTTCCCCCCAGTTTACAGGCAGTCGATGCTATCCAATGAAGGCAAAATGAAATTATAAGAAAAAAATGAGGAACATAAAAATAATGAGGAATACATTTTAAAAAGTGGGAGGCTCTTCTTCTAATATCATCTGATGCCTCACTGATGTTTTTAAATAGGTTTTCTTGTAAGATTTGGAAATTCTCAAGTTACATACAAACCATCTGATTAATAGATATTCATATCAGGAAAGTGATACAAGCACAACAGCCACAAAGATAAGCATTTAGACACAACGAACCTTTGATAATGAAAATATTTTACCTTCTGCCATCACCGTGAAGCCGGCAATGTTCAAATAGTGAGTAACCCACAATGAAAAAGCCCAGAGGTTGGTAGACAGGAAGTTTCTTAAAATGTAGTGCAAGCCTAATCTTGGTCCTGGCTTTCCTAGGTGACCATCGAGTAATTTGACTACCAGGTAATTTCAGATTTTTCAGCTTTTGCTGTGACTAGAAATTCCTTTCAAGATCTGAAAACCTTAAAACAGATAAACAAACCCCAAATTCTATTATGTTCCTGAAAAAAAAGTTTTATTTTAATGTATCAGTATTTTCCAAGTGAAAACAATTGTTCTAAAATATTCCTGGTAGTATATTCTAATATCAAGATTTGACTTGCCATGGCTTCCACTCCGCATCTTTGTCTTCTATGTAGTATGTTGGCAAAAGAAAGGCAATGGCAAAATCCGAACTGACTTCCAGGGTCAGAGGCAGTGTGATTAGCACATAACAATTAATTCTGTGTCGTGGAAGTCAATGGGTATTTTACTATAGATAACACATGGAGCTGGAACAAACATAAGGAAAGAGCCAAAAGAAATCTTCCACTATTTGCCTGACAAAACAGACAATCTGTACTTTACTTTCTGGGCCACCTGGATTTTATTGAGAAAACCCATCTACTGTTATTAAAGGGAGTTGTCAGGATAGATTGACTCACTCACTCACCAGTAGCATGATCTCAAGTGATTTGGAAAGACTATTACCAAATAAATGGACATTAAAAAGAAAAAGGATTAGTCTGTATAAGCTGGTTAGTACAAGCACATCAGAGGAAGATAGACAGTCACCTGGACAAATAAGGAATGAAAGCTTACAGTGTCTTGGAAGGATTTTAAATCCATCTACTTGCAAAAACACTAGATTAGCTTTGCTTTGCAAGAAGAGAACATGCAGTGTGCTTTCTCACTTTCCTATGACGATGCTCAGGAAGGGTTCAAGGACAATCATTTGGTTCATAGATTTCTCCCATTGATGGTCTCTGGAGTTTCAAAACCTAATATACCAGAAAATAAAGTGTATCCGCTAATATCACCCCTTAAAAATGACCTCTATTAAGCTGGCATTTCACCATTTAATCTGCTAGATAGTGTGGAGTGGTGGGAAAGGACATGAGTGTCCTGTCAGTCCCACACTTATACCACATACCCATCACAGCAACATAACATGAAAATTCAAGCAGGGCTTGTAGCAAATCTTGACATTGCTTAAATGTTTCATACACCCATGCTGAAAGTCAGCTCACTACCATTTTCTCCTTTTCTTTCTTATTATGTGGCAAATAAGTCCGTTTTACATAACAACATTACTGAGTCCTGTTGGCTGGCTTTTTCTCCTGTTGGAAGTGAAGAAACAGGGAGCAAAACAGCAGTTCCTGTACTCACAAGTGGCTGTCCAACTGCTATTCTTCTATCTCACAGCACACCAAAGCATCAGAGAGAAAATATATCCTCTCTCCCAGCATATTTTGCTGAAAGATATTAATAGCTTGTCTCCTCCTGCCAACCCATGCTTTTCCCTTTATTTTTGCCAGTTTCATCTGTTGCAGAGCTTTTGAACACAATCACTCAAAGGTCTGTTTAGAGTGGAAATGGTTCCCGTACATCACCCTTAATTTAAATATTTGCTCCACATTTCTGTACTTCGTTGTTTTATTTTGCTTTTGATCAATATAATGTGTTGATTCATAGTACTGAGACTCTTTTCTGAGGAGGCTCTTAGGAGTATGTCAACACATACATAGCTGTGCTGGCTGGAGCTGAAACCATTCCAAACTAGCTTGAATACCTGAAACAAAGTACCTACATTTGCACCATATTCTGACTGGAATGATTGGTCTCGGTAAGAGAACGAGACTGTAATGCAGCTTCCAGATCTGCCGAGAAATTTTTTGCAAGCATTAAACTATCCTGTAATAACGTCACCTTAATGTTCCTCCATCTGTAAAGCAATAAGCTCTTACTAGAGAAGTGGTTGGTGATCGTGGTCCTTGTATTCAGTACCCCTGTCTTCACACATCTTTCCTTTTGCTTTTTTT